>CM044010.1:12754128-13354128 GCA_024085815.1 Flaveria linearis
GAGGCGAAGAAACTGCCGCTTTAAGCGGTGTTTCCGCCCGATGTATCGTTTTCCGATCTTGCAGTTGTGACATCTGGTGCCTCCCTGTCTTCCTCTCTTCAATTTCTCTATTTATTGCATTATTATGTTTTTTTGTATTTGTCGATGATGGTTTACCTTGAGACTCTCATGTGACCTATCGTTGTCGGTTGCCAACCATCACGCCTTTTATGGTGACTCGGTACAGGTTATGCCTTGGTACTGTTACGTCCACAGCCTCTCGATGTAGTGCTCGACATACATTGAGATTTTCATTTCTTTTGTCGATGATGACCGGGCACGCCTGGTCTGAGACTTGATGACGTTACTGACGTCGATTTTGTTGTCTTTTTATCTAACAATAGCCGATTTTCTAGATCGGTGATGCCGGAGTGGCTAGAAATTAGAGAGAGAGAGAAAGAAAAGAGATCAGATCTGGAGAGAGAGGGAGAAAGAAGCGGAGGCGGTGGACGTCGGTGTTTGGTTGTTGAGCAGTAAGAGGTGGGGTTTGGTAAGCAACTTTGGTGATGGCATGGTGAGTGGTGGTTGTTGCAATGAGCAAAGGTAAGACAAATTTGCATTGGTAGTGGTGGTAAGTGATATCAAAATGCAGGAAGAGAAAGTAAGAAGTCCAGATTTGATAGAGAGAGAAAGATGAAAAGATAGATTGACAAAGAGTTGGATTTCAATTCAAATATCAAATAGGGTTAATTTCAAAATTTAGATCACAAATATCTTATCAGGTTTTAATTTTTATATTTAAAAATTCTTATATATAATCTAGATGAATCTCATTGCATTTAGCTATGATGACTTTGGCACAAGCCGGGTTTTGGTGTGGCATTCACATGGACGGTAAGTACATTTTTTGTACTTACAACCTGAGTTGCAGCTAGAGTTGCAGCCAGTATGCTCCGATGTCAAACACCCACTAAATCAGTTCTTGAATGATGTCTAAAGGCCATTATCTATTCTATTTAAAACCTTTGGTCGGTGGGGTTCTTCTGGACACTTCTTCTTCTTCTTTCTTCGGTTCCCGCTTTGCTTCCTCCTTGCTTCTGGACACCTCTTCCTGATCTCGCGTCTCCTGACATCCACAACCCGACATCCGGACCCCAAACAACCACAACCCGACAACGTCGCTTGACATCCGGACCCCACGCCGATTTCTTCCCAACACAATTACTCCCCCAAAGTGGGCGACACCGGCGCCGATGAGCCGGCTCGAACCCTAAAGCGCCTGCCGCTCGTGTGGACTCCACAAGGTGGTTTCGGCTGTGGTGGTGCTCCGGACCACCGCCTGTAGGGCGTTTGTCGAAGGTGGATGATCTGCGTGGGTCGCCGATGATTGTGGAGAACCTTGACGACCTGATTGATGAGAATCATGCGATTGTGTCGTCGTCGGTGGGACCGGAGTAGCTTCAACGTGGGTGTGCTATCTTGATGCATAATAAGGTAAGTTAGGGTTTTGATTTTACTCACTTAATTTGGTGTTTCATGTTTTCCTTTGAAGTTTAACTATTTAAGGATATAACTTAGGGTTTTAAAGTGATTTGAAGTGAATTGTTACTTTTGATTCTATCTGTATTGAATTTATGGTTTGAGCTGTTGAGTTAAAATGATATGTAGTGAAGTTGAGGTAAAAGATAAGTGAGAACTTAGAAATTGTTTTGCTTGAGAATTTATGTACAGGGAAGTTGCATAATCATTGTTTGTTTCAGTTGTGAGCTAATGTTACATGGATTTTTGGCTTAAAGTTTATTCTTTAACTGCAAAAGATTTGATCATTTAGAGATGGATTTCTTTAAAGTTAGAAGTTATAAGGTTGCTTTTTAAAAGACCATCAATAGTTGACATTTTCCTGTGAACAATTGTACAGACGTACAGTTATTGTTACATGTGAGTTGATAGGGGACCTCTACGGCTCTACGTTGCATGCGACTAGACTGCTGAGCTTTTGGAGACGGCTATATTTTCATTACAATGTCATGTTATTTGCTTGCAAGATAGATAATAAAGTTCATTTTTTTGATAAAAGCTTAAACAACTTGAGTATGTTATAGCTGTATGAATATGATAATCATCCTACACATTATATTTTCTGTTATAGTAATGACTGACTTATATTCCTACAATTGTTTGACTTTATGCTTCTTTAAAGTCCTTCCATTTGTTAGTTGGTTCTGTGTAGATGGTGTCGGTGGTGGGTTTTCTGATTGTGGTGTTAATCGTGGTGGGATTTGTTGGTGGTTGCGGTGGTGCGTTTTCTGGTT
This sequence comes from Flaveria linearis, assembly GCA_024085815.1. NCBI lineage: Eukaryota > Viridiplantae > Streptophyta > Magnoliopsida > Asterales > Asteraceae > Flaveria > Flaveria linearis. Next base: position 12,756,420 of record CM044010.1, read on the forward strand.
GTGGTGGCATTTCGCATCCTTATTGTTGCCGTTGGCTGTCTTTGTCCTTTCGAGATGATCTCCTATTTTGGATATCTGATGTGTTAGCGTCGATGATGCTAAGCGAATGCTTATCTGAGACTGTTGTTTGTTGTTGTCGATGATGATGGACATGTCTTCATCCGAGACCATTGCCTATCATTTATCTGTGATTTTTTATGAGAACGGTGCCGGTTGCCTTGGCTTGGCATCCATTTTTGTTATGCAGCCGCAACCGAGTATCAGTTCAATTATTGCTATACGTGTATTAGAAAGTAATCTTGGTTGGTTATCTCATTATGTTGTGAGGTAGTTGTTCATTGATGTCGATGATGATGAACGAGTCTTAGTCTGAGACCATTGTTTTCGATTCAGTTATGAATTTATATGAAAACCGGTAATAGTTTCCCTGCCTTGGCATCCACGGTCGGTGTGCAACCACAACCTGGTCTCGGTTTAACGATTACCTTAGCGCCGGAAAAAACTGTTAGATTATGACTGTGATGATCAAAACATAAATCTAAGCCTCGGTAAGAGAAAAGGGGTTTGTTGTGTTTCAAGTGGGTTTTCTAGGTTTTGGTGGAGGTGTCGGTGGCGGTCGGCGATGATGATGAATCTATCGTTGTCTGAGTGAATCGAATGAAGGTTGAAACTTACCGTATCATGGCGGGGTAATTTCCGGAGGTTTCGCGGTGGAAATTGGTGTTTCTACCGTTGAAGCAGCCGTGATGTTTGCAGCCATGGCGGTTTGTTCATCTTTGTTCTGATTATCATTATTAACAGATCTGAGCGTTATTTTGTTCTTTTCATTGTTTTCCAGTTTGTTTTTTCCGATTGTAATTACAATATATGTTGAAATCGATACTCTAGAGACACGATTCATATTCTGTTTCTTTTGTTTGGGAAGGAGGCTTCGGCGAGAGAGATTGTTGTTGATCTCTTGCCATGTTTTTTCAGGTTATGTTGATTTTCTTATGTGGGTTACTTGACGATGAGTACCTATTCATCTGAGATGGATCTTTTGGGTTTGTTTTATGATTTGGATAAGGTCAGACCTTAATTTGTCCCTGATTGCTACTCATTTGTTTACAATTGCTATTGTCGATTATTGCTTATAAGTGGCCGATGATGTTGAACTGTTGTTCATCTGAGGCCTGCATTCGGGTGCATGATGTTGAGCGCACGCTCATCTGAGACGTGCTAAAAGGTAGTTGTAAATGTGTACTCCTGTTAACTGCAATCAACCACCAGTAGCATATCTGAGTATTTGATTGACATGCTTCCCGGTTGGCACGTTGAAGATTTTCTTGATTCTCCGGCGAACTTCTCGAAGGTATGTCACCGTTTATCTATTTTAAGTTTAATCAACAGTTTCATACACCCTTTTGATTCAATTGAAGAAACTGCAGGTGGGTGACAACGATCCGGGGCCGAGTAAAAAGGCTTTCCTCAGGTTCCAGTAAAAGGTTTTACTCCGATTTACAGGTTTGTACTCTCCGTTTTAATTCTCGGTTTGTGTATTTGGGTTTTTGTCACGTCCAGGATGCTCTCAGAGGTCTCTCTTCTTCTCTCTCTCACGTTTATTAGCTTTATCTCTATATTTACGATTTACTGCTGTACTGTATGTGTCTGTGTGTATGCACGTGTATGATTTGATTGTGGTTATGCATTTATTGTGCAAGTATATGTCTATATTTCTGAAGAATTGTAATATGTTTCTATATGTTAATGTAATTGAGTAAAAAGCTATTATGATTTAGGGCTATTGGTGAAATTTAGGGATTAGTTTCTGGGAGAGTTAGAGTGGCTGTAACATTAAGACCACGAAACAGCGAGGAGCTTGCAACAGATGCTGATTTTGCTAATTATAGGTTATGGGTCAGCTTGGTGACATTGGTTGTGGGTCAAAATGGATGACATTGGTTATGGATTGAAACCATTGATATTTGGTGGCTCATAACAGGCGCATAAGTTATGGGTCATAACGGGTGGGATTAATTATGGTCAAAACGATTGATATTTGGTTTAGGTCAAAAGTGGTGGTATTGGTTATGGGTCAAAAAATATGGAATTGATATGGTCAAAATGAGTGATATAGGTTATGGGTCAACTTTGTGGTATTGGTTGTGGGTTAAAATAAGTAATATTGGTTAGGGGTCGAAATGGTTGATATTTGGTATGGGTCAGCTTGGGTGATATCAGTGATATTGGTTATGGCTCAAAACTATTGAAATTTGGTATGGGTCAACATGGGTGGCATTGGTTATGGCGTATGGGTGAAAACGGATGGTATTGGTTATAGGTCAAAACGGGTGGTATTGGTTATGGGTCAGTATGAATGGTGTTTGGTATGGGTCAAAACGGGTGATATTTGGTATGGGTCAAAATGGATGGTTTTTGTAATGGGTCAAAATGAATGGCGCAGGGTAATTAGGAAGTTAGTTAGTCATATAAGTAGGATAATTTAGAGCTTCTTTTTAAGAAAATCTTTGCAGCTGGTCAATTCAAAATGGTTTTAGCTCTATCTGGCAAGATTAGCTTAAAGATAGCTTGAAATAAATTTGTAGCTGAAGATATAGGCATATAGCTGGAGGATCAAAGGTGTTAAAATGTTTAACTTGATGTTTTACATTTTTGTTGGTTAAACTAGAGCTGCAATTGTTAAATTTGTTTGAAACAAGCCAACAGGATAAATGACATGGAAACGAGCATCATCGATGGATGAAGTTCCTCAAGTAGCCGATGTGGTAAGAAATCGTTAAATGTGTTATCATAATCTATTGGTCTCATTATACGATGTTCTCTATTTGATGTGTTTTTGCGTATGATCACATAGATAAGTCTACATCCAATATTAGACAAAACAACTTATCATCTCATCAACAAAGAAAGGCTTTCAAAGATGAAGAAGGTAAGCTCAAACCAAAGTATAAGAGTTATATTATACTGAGTTCTTATAAGCCAAAATGGCTAATTTATTTGAACTTAAACACACAGGAAGCGATCTTTATAAACTGTAGCAGAGGACCAGTGGTTGATGAAGAAGCTCTTGTGGAGCATTTGAAACATAATCCCATGTTCCGAGTTGGTCTTGATGTTTTTGAGGATGAGCCATACATGAAACCTGGCCTTGCTGACATGAAAAATGCCATTGTTGTCCCTCATATTGCTTCCGCATCTAAGGTACATAATTTTTTTTACTTAAGTTATAATTTTTTTACTGTTTTCCAGTTGCTAATGAATGCCAAAGTTGAATATCTCTACAGTTAACTTTTCTAAATTCCTGTTTTTAATTTATGCAGTGGACTCGTGAAGGAATGGCCACACTTGCTGTATTGAACATACTGGTATGCGACTTCTTAATACATTATACATATAAATCATTTTGGCAATCCTGCTGGTAAAATAGTATTGATATTTATTTGATTTTTTGCTCTAACTTTGCACTAACATAACATCTAGCAATTTCAACTTTTTGACCTAAAAGTGATGATGACATTAGGTCTGCTGGTTCCTATTAAAACATTTGGTCGGTGATTTTTTTTTGTTTTGTCTTTTGTTTTTTTGTTTTTTTTTTTTGTGAGTGTGTGTGTGTGTTTTTAAAGTTTGTTTTGGGTGTGGGTTCGAGGTTTGGGGGTGAGTTTTTTTTGGTGGGTTTTTGATGTTTGAGCACATGTTCGTTTATAGAGTTCGTTGATGTTCTCTTTCTCTGAGTTCCTGCTTTCTTCTTTCGTTATTGATACCCTGACGATTCTCGCAATTAAGGTTTGGGTTTTCCTTTTGTTTGCTCTTTTCGGGGCTTTCATTTTCGTCGGTTTTCTATTTTGGAATGTGTCGCTTTCTTGTGACTTTGATTTTCGTCTGTTTTGTGTATGGTGTTGGCCTTTGATTTACTTTTGGGTTCTGCATGTTCTTGTGTGTTATGGATTTGGGGTTTTGTGTGTTATGGATTTGGGGTTTTGTGTGTTATACTTTGTGTATTTTGCTGATTTTGTGGTTCCGAACCTTCATTTTGATTTTGATTTTGATTTAGAGTTACATTAAAACTCGCACGGCCGCGGCAACGCGCGGCGTAAAAACCTAGTTTGTATTAATCTCCCCGCGGCAACGCGCGGGAAAAATACTTAGTTAGAAAGAGAAGATAAATCACTGGATAATATATATTAGAGGCAGCAATGTCAAACATCGACTTGTGAATGAGTTAAGTAATTTATGTTTTTATCATACATAGGCATATATGTCAATAAGATTACCCATTACAACATCACCCGCTCACACAAAAAGTGAACAACAATGTGCTTACAGAGAAGGAATATATAATACTACATCTTCTTAGATAAGCTACCATCTCCCTAAAAACTGAAACAAGGTTGATTAAGTAATAACTCACTTACAATCGGAGCACCTGCAATGTTGATTCTAGAACAAGACCACTCCATAATCTAAAATGATCTTTGGGAACTTTCATAAACAACATGGTGAAAATATAACAACAATGACTAAATTTCTAGTTCAGAAAACAAATGATCACCCAAAGCATACAAACAATCGAATTTGTTTATTTAACTATTAAAAAGGATAACAACCATTAAGGATATTCTAAATGAAAAAAAACTTACCATTACCATCCAAACATTGGGCTCTTCCTCAAATAACACATGTGAATGCATTATGCTTGTTTCATCTTACAAGCTGGCAAGCTACTTCAAGAGGGAAAAATTTCGAAAAGACACGTTAAAACCAGATTTGCATGTTTCTGCCCAAACTTCAAAATAATTTGATTAAAAGTTTAAAATTAACAAAACTATGCTACTGACTCTTCTATAATAGAAACTATATGATTTCTATTATAGGTATGTGCAAGTAAAGCTCCTGGTTTTAGAGATAATAGGATAGCTAATATGGACGATTTGGCCATACTTACATGAGGGGAGATGAGAGAATCACCAATTTCCTTGGTTACATCTACATGTATTGTAATCATAAGGGCGAGGCAACAGGTTAAAGGTGGTGTGTGGTCGTGTCAACCTATAATCCCTTTATTATTCATTTTAAACCTTATAAGTTATAAGGAACTAATTTGTTGAATATGTTTACAAACATATTATTACTGTAACATTCCATATTTTTTTGAAGAGATTTATGAGATTGGAAACATCATCGATGAATCTAAACCTACTGTACATTTTTCTGTTTAGTTAAATGTTGTAAGTTATCCTATTTGATATGTTAAAATTTTTAGCATAGCCTGAAGCAGGCCATTTATATGTATATATGGGTTCAAATTATTATATACTATGAGTAAAGTACTTGCATTTTGTTACCATTCATAGCAAGTTCAACTAAATAATGTTGCTACTGTGGGCCGAAGAATGGAATAGCGGAGAAAGTAAATTCTAGAATTGGTATAGGAAAGTAACTTGTATAATTTAACAAAAGCCAAAAAAATTTAAAGGGAGCAGGTTCATTCACTAATAAATAAGAAACAAATCTACCTGAAAAAGAAGAGACAATAGACGTGATTGAAAGAACCATGTGGTTTAGTCATTCACAAATACAAAACAAAGATAAGAAAAGACACATGTAAAGGTCTTTGCCATAGCAGAACCAGAATTACCGATAGAAGTTGCAGCAAAATCAGGGGCTATTTTGGCCCATTTACTCAGGAATGGGTCTATTTAGTTGAGTTTCATTTTTAAACAAATAATTTGACCGTTATTGTAATAATATTGTTCTTGTTTGTATAATTAACAAAGTAAATGCTTATAAGATGATTACACTACCCAACCCAAACCGTACCTTCTGACACTTTATCCCACGCATCTTTTCATCTCTATATTAAATTTACCTCAAGCATATTTCTCAAAAATGGTTCTTCATTGAAATAATCTCTGCGAACAAATACAAAAGGTAACCTGTACGCCAAAGCTTCACTAACAGTTCCATATCCAATTTTTCCTGAAATAAAAACAAGCATTAATGAGTCAGAAAGTTTATTCTTTTTTATGATAATAAGAAAATCGGTTAAATTAACCAGCAGAACCATAATATAGGAAAAAGAAAAATATATAACATTCCATCACTAACCAAGCATGCAATCTAATGCTGCCATGACATCAGGAGTATACGTGTCTTTTGCCAGCTTTATGAAATTTGGAGGTAATTCCTGTTCAGGTGCCCCACATACCTAAGAAACATGCAAATAGAACTTGCCTCTGATGCAGAAATATTTTTCAGTTGATAGGATTAGAGGGCAGGTTCAGTACCTGGGTAGCTATCAAAAGAAGTTCGGGTTGAAACGAGCAGGGTTCAAATAATCTTTTTCCATTTTTGTAACTTTTTTCTAATAATTAGTGAGTTAATTATGAATAAAAAACACTATTATGACGATAATGATCCAAATCTTTGAATAAAACAATTTAGGTGATATTATGCAAGAGAAATAGACTTTGGACGTCATCCAATACATTTGGCCTGTTCCAATTTTAGCTAATCCTTTTAATTTTAATTGAACCTTTCAAGAAAAACACAACCCTACTCGACCCGTTCATTTATAAACGGTTAAAATTTCCGACTATAGATAGAATCTAAGGGATATTTAAGAAAGACATACCAGACATAGCCAACCAGGAGGCAAGTACTCCTCTTTTAAGTTCCAACCAGCTGGCTGCAAATTTTCATTACTAATAAGTATAGATGCCATAATTAATCTGATGCACATTTCTCACCAAAGGCATCCAAACAATAATACAATCTTCAGAACATAATTATTAACTTACTTGTCCACCAAAATTGAGTATGACAACCTTCACATCCTCACTAATCCCCATTTCACTCCTCACCTGCGGTCCAAGATAAAAAAAATTGATGTACATTATTAAAAAAAATAGGATTAAAATAATAATGGAAGAAACAAATGTCGATACAAACCTCCATGCGTGATTTGTGCAGCCTCCTTACAACCAAAGGTATATCAATGACGTCCCTAAATGCAGGCACTGCACATATATTTTTTGATAGATATATATTATTTCCAACAGAAAAAAGATATTTATGCACACTTTTAAGGAAAGAATATGTGAATGAAAAGTGTAGAGCAAACATACTTGGACAGTATCCAGGTAAATGAATCAGGAATTCACAATGTGAATAGTCTTCAGCTATCTGTATATTTAATTATTGATGAATTGAATACAAAGTTAATCCCAAGAACGACCCAAGTTAGATTTAAATTAAAGAAAATGCAAACAATATAAAAGATAAAGAAAATAAACCCTATTTGTTGTATAACCAAGAAAAAGGAAATAAAAATGATACGACTCGGCAAGAATGATACCTGCCAAACTATAGACCTATGATGTCCTTTGATCTTGGTTCCCATGGCTATGGTAACTACAAGGGAAACCTCAAAACCCTTGTAGAAAATGAAGTAACAAACCTAAAAGACGACAGAATCAAACAAATGCAACCCTTTGCCTGTAAAAAAGCAAGTCAAGCATTATATCAAACAGTTGGTGTGCATTCCATAATTCCTATCACCGTCTCCCTAAAACTCAATAATAATAAGGATAAGATCATTACCTTTTGATTCACAGCGAATTCAAGCAAAAAGCATTTTCATTTCTTTACGACTCATACTCTGAATTCTTCTTCATTTTCTTTGGAACGCATATAACTTGAATGTCTGGCATCCTTTGTTCTAAAAGTATACTTTTACTTTCAAATTAGCACAAATATGATTCAGGTCTACACTGAAAAAGATCCACAATCACCATCTGCAATTTAGTAGCTTATGGTCTCACTATGATGAAGTACACAGTTTCATGGGCCTATCAATTCCCCTCTTTTAATAAATGCCTATGTGAATTTTATCTTTATCCACTCAAAAGCAAGCCCCACTCATGAGCCTATCAAGAAAAATATGAGAGGGCATCCATACCCCTGAAATTAGAGTTCAACTTGTAACAAAGAAATATAGATACTGAAGCAGCATTGCCTCGTTTCATATAGGTGAGCTAAACCACATAGATAGCAGCTTAAGCCAACAAACATACACGCATAAATCATAATTCCAGTTTCATACTCAGAAGTTGAATTAAACCAACTGACAACAACATACCTTCCATGTTCAAGCAACAAGAATTCAATCATTCACTCAAACCACTAACACTATCCTAACATTGCAAGTATACAACTGCCATTCCAATACATGCCTAAAGTCCTAAAATTTAATAATCAATCAAAAACTGAAAAGCAATTAAAGGTTTTCACATTAAAACTAAAGTTAACCTTTATCCAAAAACTGAATGAAGGAATCAACCTTCGACGAAGTAGGAGACGCAGGCTTATAACCCCCATTCTTCCCCCCCTCCCTAATCAACTCCTCAAGATCCTTATAATACAACATCTTATAACCACCATTCCCTTTCTCATTCTTATGATTCACCTTCTTAAACTCCTTGAGCAAATTCCTCCACTTATCCGTACACATCGTGGGCTACCGATCAAAACCCTTGTCCCTCATCAGGGGGGAATTTGGGGAGTATTTTTTTTCTTGAATGGAGCGACTATTGAGCTGGAGGTGAAAATGTCGCATGTAACTGAAGGGGGGAGACAACGGTAGGAGGCGAAGTAGGAGGGTAAGGACCGATCGGTTCAATTCAGGTGATTGGAGGCGAAGGGGAGGGGGAACCGAAAGAGCGCGTCTTACAGAAATAGGTGAATTTCCAATTTTGCCCATCTAATATGTTTTATATAGGAGTAAAGATAAGACCTCCCTACTGAGAAAACTCATGTTAACCCCAAAATGAAGAATACAAATGAATAGGGAGCTATGTTATAAGTTTCCTTAATTATAACAAGGATTTCTATTCTAAATAAAAGTTAGAGTAAATTACTGTTTCATCCTTAAGGTTTGTTTAAAATGACGGTTTTCATCCAAAAGTTTAAAAATAACTACTTTAGTCTGTTAGTTTCAATTAAGTAATAATTTCCACCCACTCCGCTAACCTCATCCGTATATTCTGTTAAAAGCCACCCATGTGCCCCTATATGAGGGACATTCTAGTCAATTAAACTTAAAAAACCTTAAGTTTCCTAACTACCAGACTCTACTCCTCCATCCGATTGGCTTCACAACCTACAATCCTTGTCTATCAGCTTCACATCTTGCGACTCCTCATCGATCAACTTCACAAACCTACGACTCCTCTATAGACCAATATCAGAATTGCGACTCCTTGTCATTCGGCTTCACAACATATGAATAAGGTTGTAAACGAACGGAACGAATACGAACAGGGCATTATTCGTGTTCGTTCATTAAAAAAATAATTTGTTCATGAACTGTTCACAGACGCTTATCGAACGAGATTTCTTGTTCATGTTCATTTATTAAGGAAATGATCAGTTCATGATTGTTCACGAACATAAATACACGTTAACAAATGCAAGCAAATACACACAAATATTAATGAACACAATCGAAATTTCCTAAAACAAACAAAGATAAACCATTATATATTAATTTTATAACTAAAATCACAAATATTATGTAATTCAAACTGAATAAAATAAGTACTTAATATAATTATCTTAAAGATAACTTTTAAATGAACGAACACGAACGAACGTTAACAAACACAATATTGAACGTTCACGAACATAAATGAACGAACATGACCTTTGTTCATGTTCGTTCGTTTAGCTTATTTTCTTGTTTTTGTTTGTTCCTTTATTAGACAAATGAATATAAATGAACTTCCCGTCATACGGTTCACAAACTGTTCGCTGAGTTCGGTTTGTTTACAACACCACCTATGAGTCCTCTATCAAATACTCTGTGATATTATTGTTGGTCGATCGATGGGGAGTCGCGGGTTGTAATGTCGATCAATAGAGGATTGTAGGTTGTGAAATCTATCAATTGCAAGAGTCAAGTTTTGTAAGTGCGAAGCAAAAAAGGTTTTTTTTTATCAAGTTAAGTTGACAAAAACACCATAATGTGAGGGGAAATTGATTGGCTTTTAACCGAATTCACGGATGGGGTTAACGGAGTGGATGTAAATTATTACTTAATTAAATCTATCGGACTAAAATTGTTACTTTTAAACTATTGATTGAAAACGGTTATTTTAAGCATACCTTAAGAATGAAAATAGTAATTTACTGTAAAAGTTAATTATACATAATTTCAATCATTTTTATCTCATTTTTTTAATTTATAACTATTAATTTAATATTTTTATTCAACAATGTGGTACATGGGTTCCTAAAATAATTGTTTATAAAGTAATAAATATATATCATATTAGTTTGTGAAGACTTTTGGTTTGGGCTTTAAGTTGAAGACAAAGAAAATAAAGGCTCAGGCCCATATTTACTTTCTTGCAACCGTGGACGTAGATGACACTGATCAAAACGTTATATCTTGTGTTTTTTATTTTATTTTATTGTTCTTATAATCGTTTGTGCTTGTGTGTTATGATCCATATTCCATTGCGTTAACATAATAGGGTTACTAGTTTTGATATGGATCCTACTATACATTCACCATATGACATCATCATACAGCTATATGAGAGGGAAAAAGGTCTTCATACGGGCCATATACCTTGTGAGTGGTATGCGTGGTCATATCAATCACTTTTATCATTTCATATAACACGTATAATTATGTGATCACACATCTCATACAATTCGTACAACATTATAAACCTCATTTGGCCTTGTAACATTGTGAAAAACACTTTCATACACACATAACCTTGTGAACACCTCATACAGACCGTATGATCATATATGCCATGTAACAAATCAACGTGTAAATAGTATGCCATCAATGTATGTATAGTTCTACCAAATGATTTTTAAACATGTTATATATTTTTATAAAATCAATTTATGCTAATAAAAGAAGCTTTTTGAGGATCCATGTCACAAATCTATACCTTGTAATCAAATCTTTCCTCCCTTCTCTCCTAATATATAATCACCTTAAAGGTTGAATTTAAAATATGAGTTTTCTTGAATATATTATAGTACAAAGAGAATCCTGAGTATTCGAAACCCTTTTGGGTGTTGTTATTAGTTAATTTTGTATCTCAAGTAGGAGCGCGAGTAGGAAGACTCGACATCAAAGTGAAGAGATAGTTATAAGGTATGTTTTTTCGTTTAAGTTATGTCAAGTTAATTATTATTTCTTTTAGTATTACTATTAGGATTTGTATTAATATAGTATTATCTTTTTAGGCGTTAGGGTTATTTTTAAGGTTAGATTTTAGATAACCTAATATTAGTTAGGCATGAACTGATCACCCATGCTTAAACAAGGCAGCGCTAGCTAATATCCAATCATGACAATGACTAGTTAGTTGTATAATTGCTAACCTACGATTACTTAAACTATATCAGGAACTTGAGATATCACTAAATCGTACTAGAAATTGATTATCAACTGTTGAGCAACTGTTAAACAAGTGAGTTATCATGACTGTTTTCAAAACTGTGATAATATACTTATTGTGGCTGTACTGGTAACAATCATAATGTTTACAAATATGCATGGATCGATAGGAATATACGAGATCCTGATATATTTAATAGTGTGTCAAACTAGCTGAAAAGATGATAGGGCCCCTCGTATGCATCAGGCACGCACTCATATCTATTAACAGAGAGATTGGATGTAGGTAATGGTTTGAGCTTAATTATGACAAGATTTAAACCATAATGGTTAAACTGGACATTTTCAAACCATTGAAGGAAAAACGTTATAACAACTAAAATACAGAAACTAGAATCGTAATTTACTTTGTTATTTTATTTATTTAAGTGGTATAACAAACAATAACTAACCTAGGTTATATATATATCGGTTTGAACTAACATAGCTTTTCTTTCAAACAACGAACTCATATACATTATAAATCTACAACACGTGTATATAATAGAGGTGGCAAAATGGGTGAAGGAGAATATATAGATCTATGGGCCTTGAAGGGTTGTTTCCGACAGTCGGCGCGCATGTGGTCATCATTGCTCACCCACCAAATCAGCGCCTTCCTCGACACGTGGCCTGCCTTATACCTTTTGTCCTTTTAACCTTTTTATTCATCATATATTTTATGGTTTTATTTAAGTTACAATATCAAGACAACTATTTTTAAACCCACACTCCAATGTCGTTACTATAGTCCTATACACGGCGTATAGGACTTATCTTGGTGTGGTAAATACCAAACATCTTCGCGTTCAGTTTAAGGACCTTATCGGTCAGGCTTCGGATCTCAAACCAACAGGAGGTGCTCTATGCAATACCATTACCGCAAATCGGTGCATTTGGAAGATTGAGAAACGAGGGGGTGATTTTCGTTAACCAGCCGCCAACCTCCCGTAATGAAGACGGTTGATTGAAGATATAAAGCTTGCGGGTTTCTTTGGGTCAAAAATAGAGCTAAGTTGGCTTATCTTGATTGGGATAAATGGGTAAACTTTAGTTTTTGAGCTGAGGTTTCGGTGTATTATAGTATATCTTCGCAATGTTGGAGTGTTTTTTTGTTGTTTTATGCTTTTATGCTGTAAGTGTATGCTTAGCTACTTGCTAGCATTTTATTAATGGAGTTTTGCTTTCCAAAAAAAAAAACATGGCGTATAGGGATGCGCGACGTATAATGTTGACGATACCGTAAACGAGAAAAGTTCAAGAGGCTGTCCGAATATTATACGTCTCATATATACATCTCATATAGTTGTATATAACGCATATAGGCTTATATGAGGCATAGGAAATTCGACTTTTAATACGATGAAAATTCAATGAACTGTCAGATGAGTTGTACATATCATATATGATTATACGACCCTATATGACCCGTACAAAATTCCGGGATGTTAATTTATAATTGAGGCGAGAGTACAATAATATACCTTTATTTTATTGTGTATATATTTTTTTTAATAATAACTCACATCACTAGTTGAATTGCGATTTGCATGTTCATTTACTTTTACTTCTAAACTTAATAAAATTTTAATTTTCTTTATGTTAAGAGTTGAACCTTAATGTTCTTGAAAAAAATCTTTAATTTTACAATCAAACTACGTAGCGACTCACCTATAATTTTTAACTGAGTTACACATCTATCTAACGATTTTTATTTGAACACTTGCACAATACAACATGTATGCATACTTTGTTAGCGTGTTGCGACAGTGACATAAACTTTATGTTAAACTTTTGATCTTTTTAGAGAAAAATAAATAAATTTAAACATTTTGTACGACTAGGAGTAGGTGAAAATAACAACAATTATTGAATATAGAATGATACTTGATATTAAAATATGGAAAGATTATCAAAATAAACATTTGACCAAATAAAATTACCATTATAACCATTGAAAAATAAATTACAAAAAAGAACAACCAATAAAAACGAGACACGTCTTCATTTCTTGTCACGTGGGCGAGGAAAATTATAATCCCTCTCTGGAAGGGTGACTAGGCGAGGTATTACATAATCCCTCGCTGACGTGTTGGATTTTCAGTGGTTCCTCGCTTTGAAAGGTGATTGGGCGAGGGATTACATAATCCCTCGCTGACGTGTGGGAATTTCAGTGGTTCCTCGCTGGCATGTCCCATTCCTCGCTGACTGGGCGAGGAATCAGGGATTTTCCTCGCCCATAATTACCAAAATACAACTCCTCACTTAAAATTCTTATTTTTTTAAAAATACAAAATTTTTAAAAAGTACAAACAAACAAAACAAACAACCAGTATATCCCACTTAAGAGCAGGGTCTGGGAGGGGTAGGTGGTGGCAAGTCTTTCCTCTATCCTGATAGGTAGAGAGACCGCTTCCAAAGAGACCCCTGGCTCGATACAAAAGCTATAATGCGCGCGATAAAATTTTTAAAAAAGTATTTACCAAAAATTAAAAATCATTAGTTTTATTTAAAAATTCATTTATTGTTTTTTAAAAACTTAAGTTTGTTTTAGTGTGCTTTTCTCCTATATAATACAAGTTTTCTGTTAACAAACTTTCAATTTTATTTTTTTTTTATTCATTTTACTAGTTTTAAAATACCTTTTTACATTGATTGAATTAAAATATTAAATTATTAGTTAATATTTAATATTTAAAAATTTAAAATAATTTTTAGATAAAGATATGATTCGAATTACGTATACTAAACTATTTGTAGTAATAATAATATTTTTAAACTTTCATCTTTAAAAACTTAAAAAATTGCATTCATTTAAACAAAAATTTTTTAAAGTTTATTTAATAAAAACTAACGATTTTTAAAGGAAAACACATTAAATAACAAATTTAAGTGTTTAAGAACAATAATGATAAAAAAATTTAATAAATCTAACGACTTTTTAAATTTTGAAATACTTTTTTTAAATTTTGTATTTTAAAAAAATATAAATTTTAAGAGAGTAGTGCCATTTTGGTAATTATGGGCGAGGAAACCCTTGATTCTCGCCCAGCCAGTGAGGAATGGGTCATGTCAGCGAGGAATGGATCATGTCAGCGAGGAATGGGCCATGTCAGCGAGTAATGGGTCATGTCAGTGAGGAATGTAACCTTCGTATTTTTGTTAAATAAAAATTAATCCCGTTATAATACTGTAAGGACCATTGTTGGCATTAATAAAACTATGAGGGTTATTCATGATTGTTCTTTATTTTTACTCAAATTCATTAATTAGAAGGTTAATAATTAAGGTATTAATTATAAAAATAAGCACAATAATAATGATAATAAAATAACGAGAAGGTTTCCCCGCGAGTTGCAGCGGAGACCCATGTGTCCGTGCGCGCACCTGCGTATAGCTCGATTTCATGAGACCTGGACTTCTGAATAATAAAAATCGATTTCCTCATTGCTAATAGTTTGTTCAACTCTATGAAGCTGTGTGTGTTTTGCATATAAAAGGAGAACAAAATCGAAACTAAAATGTTAAATATCAACAAAAAATGTACAATTTGAGCAAGAAGTGGAGAAGAAACAATCCTTCAGTGAATCCATTATAAATCATCTATAAAGCAACTGTAAAAACATAAAATAACAATCAATTCCTTTATCAAAAGGATAAAAATGTTACTATAAAAACAGAACAAATCAACAAAAACATTTGAACATACGAAATTAGGCAACAAAGTAAACACATTTTAAGCCAAAATCTTTACCAACGCCTCTAAACAATGAGTTGTAATGAAAATAAACAAACTACTCCTAATATGATACAACAAAACTCTAATAAAATCCTCAACTCCAAGTACTTCATATTTATGTTAGTTAGTTGTAGTACATGAAATATGATGGTTTAGTTTCACAGTTTAATGACAACTCAATATGTGTACAACTCTAAAGAAGAATGCAAGCTTCATCGTCAACCATTCGGACATTTTGTTGTTATCAAAAATAGAAATTTGAAAGGTTGAACTTCACTCCAACTTAGAGCAAAGAAATCACAAATGTTATTAGAAACCCAACAGAGAAGACATAGATAACGTAATCTTCTTCCAACAGAAAAAGGTAAAAAACAAATTACCATACCCCATAGTTCTTCCATTAGTACCTCCTTCGAGCACCACCTCCAAATCCACCACAACCACCACCACCATAACCTCCTGGAATTGAGCTAGAAATTTAAGGTGTACGCAAAAAAAGAGAAATACGATAGTTATCCTTAATTTGATATTGTTTGTGATTTCAACGTTTGATAACCCTAAATTACACCTGACAATCATTTTGCGATTTGAGACTTACCTTCTGAAAAACACAACCTTCATCCTCTTTGTCGCATCGATTTCCGATCGTTCTTCGCATAGAGTCGTCTTCATCTCTTCGTGTTCATCGCTGCATCTTCTCTCAGCATCATGTCCTCACTCTCTCTCTCTCTATTACTTTTTTTTTTGACATAAAGCTGATGACACACAGTAAACGTGGCAGGAAATTAGACAGGTTGTAAATCATGCAATAAATCTTGTTTAGTCACCGACCTAGGTTTTTAATATGTATTATAATGTCCTAACATGAAAACTCATACCTTTGTTGATTATAGGTCACCAGGAGGAGGCATCCCCAGCTGAAGAGCAACTCCAAGATCTAGCACTGCCCAATTCAACTGCAAACCAATAAAACTAATATTAGTAATAATACACTTTTAAGTTGGTATTAACTAACCACACCATAAAACTAAAACCCATAATACTGAAAACCTGCGAAACACATCACATCTCACCTAAATCTATATAAGCGATGGCTTTATGTTGATGTTACAGAGGCATACCTAGATGAACATGTAGTCTACACCCACTACGAATACCTTTTCTGGGATAGTAGTGAAACAACACAACTAAAGAAATTGCTTTGGCAAACGACAATGTTGTAATTTATATTGAAATCTTGTTCGTACGTGCAACCATAATAAACTTTCAAAAAAAAGGGATTATTCGTCCACTATTTCAACAATATGCTCGTAATCGAAATCTGTTGACTCTCCATGGGGCCGAATCAGCATGGACAGACATTAAACCAACTTAAAACAATCAAACGCATAATATACCCAAATTACTAATCACCACCATGGTGTTCCAAACTCAAACAGGCCAAATACTCACACTTTGAAGAGTCGTGATGTAACACACTTGTGCTTGAGCAAATTCTTCAACACCTTATAAGTTCCTCCATGTCTATATACAACCAACAAACATGTATTTATTTTGACTTTTGCATGAACAAAAAAACTATAGTTAAATGTTTAAGAAAACTCATAATGTTGAAAGCCAAAAAAGTCAGTATACTTTTTTGCAAATAGAAAACTAAAGAGATATTATAGCGACAAAAGCCATATAATTGTAGTGGTAGAGGTGAACCTGAGTAAAGCAATGCGCTCGATGAGTCAGCAGGAACAATTTCATGTGAAAAGAGAGCAATATACGATTTCTAATGAGTAGCTGGCAAAATTAATTATATTAATGTGATTACATTGTAAGCTAAAATTGACTTACATTACGCATTCCCATCTCGACAGCAGTGAGAACCCTACCCTAAAGTATCTTTGGAGAGGTACCGCAAAACATTCACATCAAGCTTCATTATTATTCTTTTGCAATCTTTCTTTACGCTATGTGGTTACAGATTGTAATACCCTTAAAAAAGAGAAAACACACCCTTAAAAAGATGCATGGACATATGTTTGGGGGCTTAATGGTAAATTTACTAATTGACATCAAAAGAGGGGGTTCTCTGTGAAATTTGTTGTGCGTAGTCTACAGTAGCAGGTTGCAAATCAGGGTAACTGCACCCTAGCATATATTAAGTGCAGTATGCAATGGCACTATTAGGTCTGTAAGAAACAGGTTGGATTAAATAATACAAAGCAATACTGTTACCTATACGGCTATACGCAAATTCATCAACTCATTCAAAATCATGATATTATTGTAACTTGTTTTCATAATGGCTAAGGCCTGATAAGAATATTAATAGTGAATTTGAACCACTGTATTGATAGATACACAAAACTTTAAAAACAATCTTCAATGGCTAAGGCCTCGAATTTTTGTTAAAACAACACAACACGCGTTTTGTTTGCGTGCCAAATTGCCAATGCCCTGACTTCATATAATATCACCAACATGATTAATTTCAATACAATTAGCCAAATGTGCATGTAGAACAAAAAAACTTGCCAGCATGATTAAATTTATCTAAATCCTAAAGTTAAACAAACACACAACAGAAGAAAAAAAACTGAACATGATTGGTCTCAAACAATGGCTACAATAACCACCATGAATATGATCTCTTCACTCCTATCAACCTCCAATTCCAATCACCATCTCCCACTCCATAACCCAAAACCCTAACCCTAACAACCCCCAAAACCTCCATATCCTTCACCCGCAGAAACCAATCACCACCACCAACAAAACCTTCACGATCCGCTCATCATCATCATCATCGCACATGATCGAGAAGGAGACGGCGGAGCACACAGAAACCTTTGCCCGCTTCTTTCCAACCCAATGCTTATTTCCTTCACTGTTCTTTACTAAACACAACGCACCCCGAAGCACACAAACACTACACTCTTACCTGGTGGGTTCTGTCAACGCTTCGATGTGTCGTCGTGCCGGCGGGGGTGGAGGAATGAAGGAGTAATCGCCGCGGCTGCAGATCGAACGACCTCCTCTTTCTCGACCGCTCTCCGCCAATTTTCCTTCTCGCCTCGAAACCCTATGAAATACAGCACCAACAGAGATCTCCATCATGCAATCGGATTGCCCGATTTCACCTAGGAGAGAGAGCAAAAGAGAAAATGGGTGGAGGTTTAGGGCTCCTGTTCCCACCGACAAATCGAATAAATAGAATAGAAATAGAAATGTTACTACTACTAATAATAATACTAATAAACAATAATTTATAAAAACTAATTAAATGAAAAATATTCAAAACTTAAAATAATCAAGTTAAGGGGGCGCTTATGCAAATTTTAAAACTTTAAATGGAAATTTGGGCATAAAATAACAAAAGATTAAACCGCAGGGACCATTGTGATTCTGAAAATCCCAAACTCATTCTTTCCCAACGCCCGTATTTTCGGCCAGGTTCCGGCCAAGCTCGGTGAGCTTCGGCGAGGCCCAAAACCACCAAATTCAACCGATTTGATCCTAACCATTCCAGATCCTTTCATACATATGTATCGACCCTGAATGCATGATTAGTGGTGTTTAAAACACCGGTTACAAACCCAAACGATTTATAACCGAACTTTAAACTCATAGCCGCTCGGGCACTAAATCTCAATAATAACCTAATTAACCCAACATAAACGATCATCTATCAATCACTAATCGAATACAACACTCAATTTCACTTTAAACAAAACCCCGAACATCATATTGATCATCCTCTTCGTCGTTAAACCTAAACTAGTCAAACACTATCATCTGGAGTTCAAATATGAAACTGATTAAGGGGTTGGATTCTTGATTGCCCTTTTGAAGATTCACACCAAGTTAATTTGACTATCATCATCATTTGAACATCAATCAAGTCGTATGAAGTCGCGACTGGTCATCACGTTCTTGTGTTTAACACTTTGATATCGGGTAATTGATCACACCTTACACTCGATTCTACATGGGGAGCAAAGCCCCATGGTTATTACAGTAATCGTATGTTTTATTGCTTCATTGGATGAATTCGAATTAGGGTTTATGTGATTTGGGGGAAACTTCTTTAAACGGGTTTATAACATTTCAAACCAATTTAAAGCACTGCCACGACCCTGGTTCATGGTAAGACACTGCACTCTACCTCGAGGTCCCGGGTTTGAACCTGGGCACTCTCATGTATTTTAAGGCTTTCAGCCTCAATTTAATTATATTTTTTTAATAAATATAAAAATGATTTTATAAACTTCAAATATTTTTAAAGTCACCTAAATATTTTCTGTAAATTTCTTGTAAAACACTTTAACATTTCATTATAAATATTATTTACAAATGTTAACTAGTTATTTTATAAAAATAACTCTATATAATAATTTAAATAATTAAATAATGGACCCTATGTTATCTTTGATTAGGTATTAATCATGATAATTATAAAATTAAATATATTTATAATTAAATATACAAGTTATTTACAAAGGATTTATTTCCTTTAAAATTTCATAAATGGTACTTTCCTTTTATTGAATAAAAATATATATAAGAGTTTACTAATTAACTTTATTTATTTATAAAACCCCCAAATTCTAATACCTTAGTTCACGTTAAATCGTTAATCTTATTATTAACCTTAATCTTAGAATATATACGCCTACGTGCCTTGTAAAGGAATACATTGGAATATCATTTAATTCTATATTCATCTTATAAACATACATCAGGTGAGTTTTTCCATACCCTTTTATATTTTTTCACACTTAGGGTGAAACATGTTAAACTTATATTCATTGCACTTGTAAACTTTTGAATCTTGTAAACACTTGGGCAATTCATATATAGTCGTGGTTAGTTAAACTTTTATAATTACCTGTTATGAATATTATATGTATAATCATTAACTATTGTTAGTCTGACGACGTCATAGATCTTTGGGTCTGACAAGCTATTTGGTAGCCTAGTGTCGTATTCTTGAGCACTATGGGAACCAAGTACACTTAGCTAATCTTATATTCTTGTAATCTTGTAAACTGTCAGGTTTGATTGTTACATTTGTTCATACATCCTAATACTTTATTAACTCATATGATTTAAATTGCCAACTTTTATATCTTTATGTATAAAAACTATGGAAAACTCACCAACTTTAGGTTGACCATTATTTTTAACATGTTTCAGGACTTTTTCCGTTTAAGTGCTCTTGAAGACTTGATTTCATCTAGGATCTAGGATTAGTGAAATAAAATACATTGACATACTTGTCACATGACGTTATTTGTGCTTGTATTCATGTTGTACTTGAAACTCATGTATCTCTGTATTGTATGTCTTGAATCTTGTAAAATATAATATTGTCATTTTAATTAGCGTTGTGTGTCATGAACAATCTTACACACTCACATCTCAATGTTCCGCCGTTCAGGTTGGGGTGTGACAAGAAACCACTGAAATTCCGTCACGTCAGCGAGGGATTATGTAAATCCCTCGCAGTCACCCTTTTTAGCGAGGGACTGTGGGTTTTCCCGCCCACGTGACTAGAAATAACACATGTCTCGTTTTTATTGGTTTTCTTTTTATAATTTATTTTTCAATGGTTATAATGGTAATTTAATTTGATCAAATGTTTTTTTTTATTATTTTTCTAAAATATTTTATAGTGCTCAGTCAAGCAGGTGACAGTAGTTTAAGCAACAATAGCCGTCAGATGAGACAGAATATATCAGATCTCGAGATTCGCGTTAAATCCGAAAGACTACACACATCGAACATCTTTTTCCTATTCTCCGACAGTCACCGCACCCTGTTGCTCATCTCATCATCACCCATCGTGTGCTCTTTGACTTCTTCCTTGTATCTTTCAAACAATAATATATATTATTTTCTTTAATTTTTTTTATATTCTAAAATCATCCAAAATTCAAAACTCTACCATGGGGTTAATATTATCATTAAAATTAATCCACCAAACTTATTCATCACCTATTTGGCAATAAGAAGTCAAGAACTAACTCCTTATCACAAAAAGTACACCTAACCAATGCATAGAACAACAACATCCAATTACGATTTAATGGCCTGACCCTCACATCTGGCCACGTCTAACGTAATATTAATCATAACATTTAATCACCAAACTTATTCATCACCTATTTGGCAATAAGAAGTCAAGAACTAACTCCTTAATCACAAAAGTACAACTAACCAATGCATAGAACAACAACATCCAATTACGATTTAATGGCCTGACCCTCACATCTGGCCACGTCTAACGTGGCCGTGACCTATTATAGACTAGTTATAAAAAAAAAACTAGTATTGCATTATCAACCCGTCTGTGACACCCTCCAGAAATCCATCAGAGGTAATATGATTCACAGGGTTACCCAAAGTCAAAAATGAGATTCGAACTAACATATTTTCTCATAAAAATGAAGATTATTAGGTTCGTGGCATGTTGTAAGAGCATTCGAATCCCGTTTTCTTAATTAATATGAGTGTTTTCTTTATATTATTGTATGGTTATATATGATTGTGAGTGAAAATAAAAGAAAATATTACAGTTCAAGTTTAAACCCCCAATGAATTTTTAATATTTTTTAAAATGACTGTAAGTGAAGAATAATATAAAACGAATTATTTTATAAAAAATAAAAAGAGAAAAAATAATAATTTTTAATAATAATCAACGAAAAACGGTAACTAATAGGATGTGAATGCTTTAGCCGGCTAATTAGTCCGGTAACATAAAGTTTATACATAACAAAATGAAGATTATCAGCACATGAAAAGTTATAAGGCTGCATTAACTCCAACAAGATATAAACTTTTATCTCCGTTATAATCATCACCTCTAATCCAACAAACAAAACGCACAAAACAAAACTCCGATCAAACAACTTCCGGTGCCGGTGGAGGAAAATTCAGATCAAGATCAAGCGTCAACGATTTCTCCCCTTTAATTCCACCGGAAGATCTTTCCGATCTAAATCTCATAACCAACGACGGAAATCCCGTGGGGTAGCGTGAGAGCGTGAGATCGAGGGCATCCGGCGGAAGGGCGGCGGCAGCGGGGTCGTCGGAGGGGGCTGTTGGTCCGCCGTGGGCCGCGGCGGCGCTACGGTGGAAGTCGGTGGGGAATGGGAAGTTGGTTTGGCTTTTGGCCGCGCGGAACTGCCGTGCGGCAGCGTCGTAGGCGCGGGCGGCGGCTTCGGCGGTGTCGAAAGTGCCGAGCCAGACGCGGGTTTCTTGCCGGGGTCTCGGATCTCCGCCGCGTAACGGCCCCATGGACGCTTACGGACGCCGCGGTAGCGGGTTTCGGCGGTGGTGGCGGTGGTGGTTGTGGGTGGCATTACGATGGGGGATGGGTGGTGTTGGTGGTGGTGGTGGTGGTGGGTGGTAATGTGGTGGGGTGTGTGTGACATATTTTGGCTCCGACTCCGGTGCCTGTGGAAGAGCTTTACAACACACCCGAAATTTACATGTGAATATAAATTTTGGGAATAAATAAAAACCCCTATTTGCTTTTAAGGACACCTATTTTAAACAACATAACATCTGGTCGATGGAGTTTTGTTTACTGCTGTTTTGTAAGACGGACAGGCGATGGTGGACTCAGAAATTTTACTAAGGGGTCGGATATTTAAGGTCGGATTAATGATTATATGTTGCTAAATTTTTTTTTATCAGTTTGGTTTGGTTAGTTGGTTCGGGTCGGGTCATAAATTATAGTTAAATTAAAGTTTGTTGATGTTTAGAATCGGTTTGGGAGGATGGTGTAATTGTGGACAAATGGTCTACTAGTGGCATGTGGCTTCAAGAGCAATGTTTTGACAAAAATATGCAGTTGGGGGATTAGGACGACAAAGACGATCCGATTATTTTAACGGGATATGTGATCAACTTATAGTCCATTCATTTACCACTAATGTTATAATATTATAAATGTAATTGAATTGTGAATAATTATTAGGTTAATTATTTACATGGTTGACATGGTGGAAACGAGTATGTAGTTTTTTTAATAGTTATTAAGCGTATGTAGTTGAGATTAGAAGTAATGGGTAGTTTTTTAAATAGAGTAATGTACTTAGTTATTTGTATAAGTTATTTATATAGTTAATGGGTTCACAAGTTTAAATCTTAAATATGTGTAAGTGAGATTATAATAAATTTGTATTTGTAACACAACTCTTGGGTTTGATGTCAAAATTATTTTGCTTTGTTGTTGTAAACAGTTCTTTGGGGACAATGTTAAAATTTCATGGAGATCGATGTAAAAGTTTCTTGAGAGTCGAGCGGATTAGATCGTATGTTATAAAAGATAAAATTTTCATGGGTGCGGAGGAACCCATAAGAACCTCTTGGGTTCACCTTTGACGACAATTTACATGCTATTTACTTTTACCATTAAACTATATCAAATCCTACGCTACTCACTATAACAATTTGAACATTAGTTTTTTATAAAAAAGTATATAGGTTTTATCACTAGACTAGTAAACGAAATAGTATTTGTTAACTATATATGTGAAGATTTATTATTGTGCTATAACTTTAGATTAAACTGTTAACTGTAATTTTTAAAATTGAAGAAACTAAACTGGTCTTATAATGATGTTACAAAATTTATTATCGATTGTTTGAAAAGTGAAAACAAGGGTTAGCAGTAATCAGTGATTATAAAATGTGTTTTTTGTGTCTCATTACATATTTTAGTATTTATCCTTTAAGCCGAAGTGAATGGGTAAAAAATAACTTTCATTAAAGAGGTAATCAAATGTAATTGATTTTTAAAGTACTCTAGCATGTGTAAAAATGAAATTGAGAGTGATGTACAAAAGTATTTGCTGATCTTTTTCTATTTCTATGTTACTAAGACGATTTCTAGTGTATGGACATTTTTCATCCGAAAACATACATAGTCACTTGATACGTTAGGAATCCCATCTGCTTAAACAAAGATAAATGTATACATCCATCAAAAAACTAATATATTTAATTATTCTTATATTAATGCAGAGAATTTTAACTTTGATAACAAACATTGTTTGGTTTACTTGTTAGATAAAGATAAATCAAAATTAAAATGGCGTATGGGTATCATTAGGATAAAATAGATTACGGTTAAGAAGTTTGAAACAACCTCTTACACACCTAAATGGGCCAAAAGGGAGATTCATATTAAGAGGACCGGGCACCACTCAGGTACCCATCGGGTTCGCGGGTACCCGCCCGGGTACAACGCTGCCACCCCTGCGGGTACCCGGCGGGTTGTTGTCGTAGGGTTATAGTAGCCGAGAAGTTACCCGTGATCAAACGAATATAGCCGTTAAAAGGACCATTGGGGCAGTGTTTTGGGTGTTTAGGGTAGTTCAGAGTAGTCTAGGGTTGTAATTCCAGTGTTTTGTATGTTTCAGGTAGTTCAAAGTACTTGTGATGTGCCAGTATGTGATTGGTGGAGTTTCAGGGTAGTCCAGGGTATTTAGGGTATTGCCGGTCAAGAGAGAATACTAAAGAGCCTAGAGTATTAGACAATTATTGAATTCTTTGAGGACTTGATAGCAAAAGTAAATGATTATAATTCGTTTGTTGACGACATAGGTGTTCTGATTGCGTGCGAATAAATAAGAATTATGGACACACAACCAAGGACCCGCTGCCCCTAATATTAGACACACGTTGATGTCGTTTTTATAGGTATTTATCGTGTTTTATGCATGTGTGTGATTGGTTCTAACTCTTTTAGTAATTTTCAATATATTTTAGGGGTTTTATATAGACGCACCCGCTTATATAAAATCGACACTTCTTATGCCACGTAACGACGCGTATGGATTCATACGCGGCGTATAGGGTCGAAAACATTAAAAACGAGGAAAATTCAGGAGGGTGTTATGGCTATAGTGAGCTATACGCCCAATATAGCCCTATACACGTATAGGGCTATACAACACGTATAGCAAATCTCGACACTGATTACGAGTAAAAATTTAAGGGGCTGTTAGAGGGGTTATACGCCCCGTATAGGGCTATACGATCCCTTATACGATGCGTATAGGGGCTATACACACGTATAAAAATTTAGGGTGTAATTTATAATTTGAAGTGTCTAAATATCCAATCCCTGGTTGTTATTTGACTAGGAGGTGCCCGCGCGATGCGGCGGGCGTAATGTGATATGGTGATATTTTTCATCCATATGGGTTTATGATATTTTGTTATTATTGTATTATTTTTACAAAATATATAAGTATTTTGTAAGCTCTTATGTGAGTATAATTATTGTGGTTGATATACGTGATACGCAATACACAGACCTAGCAAGTAATATATGCATTGAACTTATCAATTAGTTCAAGAAAATCACTTTTGCAATAAAGTAATACACGAATAAACAAATATAATTTTTAAACATAAAAGATGAAGCAAAATTATCCGGTACTCATTTTTATTCAGTGGTGAAGTGATCTCATCATGATGATATTATTTTAATCAAAAGGCTCAAACATTTGAATGATCTAAAGTATGTTAGGCAATCACCATTCCTTATCAAGAGCAAGCCCATGAACATCCGGTATATCTTGTTGATTCACTGCTACATCTAATGGAGGATGATTTTTTGGAATATTAGGTATTTGTTCTTGGTTCTATGCCACATCTTATGAAGCTTGGTTATTAGAAATATTCTCCACTTTGA
The DNA here is from genome assembly GCA_024085815.1 of Flaveria linearis. Classification (NCBI taxonomy): domain Eukaryota; kingdom Viridiplantae; phylum Streptophyta; class Magnoliopsida; order Asterales; family Asteraceae; genus Flaveria; species Flaveria linearis. The sequence goes on from CM044010.1 coordinate 12,782,325, forward strand.
CAGAATCATCCTTCGCTACAGCATGTTTGGTAACTGAAAATAAGTAAATGTTTAGTTTCTTACATGTGAATTTATCATAGCTCACAATTAAATAGCATAAGTAAGAAAATAAAATTAGAATTTCAGAAGTTAAAATGAACACCGATACATTTTTCAAATATTCGTTCTATATTATGCAAAAGAAATATAATAAGTTAGTAGTAGTAAATTAATCGTATTTTTTATTAGAAACATCACGTGTTTCCTTTGATTATAAGTTTTATCTATAAAAAACAAATATTACTAATGAAAAACAACATCACGAACATAAAACATAAGCCGTTTAATTTAGTAAACCATAGTGTTAGGTTTTGGCACACGTACATTTCACATATCACGTAACACTTCCAGATATACCAACATTTGAGATGTACACTCCGACTCGTTTGAATTTTTTGAAAGGGTATACTACACATTTGTATTTTCCCGTGATATCCCTATTGATAAAGCAACATAAAGTTGTCCATAAGAAAAAACAGATTCCGACAGATAAACACCAACATGCGGGATCATTTGACCTTGAGCTTTGTTAATTGTCAGGGAAAGCTAAGTCGAATAGGGAACTGTTTCTTAGTTTTATTTTTAAAAAACTAACATCTCTTAGTTTTTATTTTTAAAAACTAATATAACGCAAGTACATTTTAGGGTACATAACATGATTTACTACAACACAATTAACAACATATTTTTAATAATTAATATCTCAAAAAAAAATATCACCAAAAATCGATACCACTTTAATAATTAATTTTGTTCAAAATTGAGGTACACAGAAGATTAAACAGACGACTTTGAAAATTAATTGCAGGTACACACAATAGATTTACTAATCGTAGATGAGCTTTTAATATAATTGGTTGATATGTAAAATCTAAAAAATGTATATTTCAGGTTACCTTTTTCATCGCTGTAATTAGTTGCGCTAATTTATTTTTCTTCAAGTAGAAAAAAAATTGTTGCGTAGTTGAATCTAAATATGAATTTTTCTTTACCTTTTTTTTATTTTTTTAGTGGTTGAGATGTTTGTGGAGGATATATTCATTTTTTATGTATATAGTTGAGATATTTGTGGAGGATATAATATGTAAATAAAGTTAATAGTATAATGTGTAGGGATATTATGGAAATTAACATAGGGGTTATTTTGTAAATAAGATTTTAAGTATCATTTTACCCTTATAAATATTTGTATTCTATGCATTGAATGTTGTAAATGTTCTTAATTTTAGGGTATTTTAAAATACCCCTCTCATATACTTTATATATAGTATAGATATAATATATGATATAATCTTACGAGTGATGGAAACAACTAAAGCAACGCTATAAGCAAAAGAAATTCAAACATGACATTCAAGTTGATTTAGGGGGTCACCATTTCAGTTTAGAGATGGACCAAAAAATTGTCCTGGAAACCAAAACTGAAGACCCGAAACAATCGACCAGGATGTCAGACTCGTTTCACTTCAATCCGGTTCCAACCCAATGCAAACCGTAGGCTTGCAATTGGCCATTAACCCTACTTGGTGAAACCGATTTCAACCTGGCACGACTGGAACAAAACTAGTTTCAACCCAATTAGACCTGATTTAAACTGGGTCATATACATCAATAAAACTAATTTCAACCGGATTTTGATTTTGTCGACCTAACACAAACCTGTTTCAAACCCCGATTTGTAGATCACTAGTGAAGCTATGTACTAAACATTAGAGGTGCACATAGAAACGGGTACCCGATCCGACCCGACCCGACCCGGAAAACCGACCCGGGTTCAAACCGGTACCAGGACAAAGCGGTTCTAACCCGGAAAAATCGGCGGTTTGGGATGTTTTGGGCCAAACTGGTTTGGACCCGGTTTTTACCCAGCCCGGTTCAGGAACCCGGTCCAAAAGGAATTGGTTCTGACCGTTTAAAAAATTAAAAAAATACACGAACGAGAAGTACAAACCGGACGATCGTCACCGCTCTCCGACGAAGACCTCGCTTATGACTTATCACAACGCATTGACATACAAACCGACGAAGACGATTAAATTTAAAAAAATTGTATTCGCAAAATATATCTTTTGTTTTGTTAAAAATGTATATAAGTGTTTATTTTTAAGTTTATTTTAATGTAATTTTAAAGAAACACCACTCAATAAAAATATATTTGTAGTTGTTTCAATTAATTATTTTTAATTAAATTATATAATTTAAAATTATTTATTAAAATAAAAAAAATCGGTTTTTGGAACCGGTTCCAACCGGGTTGGATTTATTGGCCCAAAACCGGCTCCGCACCCGACCGGTTCTTGGTCAAAACCGGTTCCGGAATCGTTGACCTGAAAACCGGTCTGATTCGAACCCGAACCGGTTTAGGCAGGAAAACCGGTTTGTGCACCACTACAAACATAGCAGGCAAGTATAGGCCCAACTCAAACTGCCCATTAAGGTTTGCCCAAATCTTTATAAAAAACCTCACACACACCACAAGAAATTAGGCACCACATATTGACTGACTGATTTATGCTTATACAATTACCACATGCACTAAGATACTTGATAACATAGATTCTAAGTTGACGCGGACTTCGGCTCCATGGACCTTCAACAGGTTGTTTATGGTGTTTGCAGCTCAAGGATGATGAAAACATCACAACACTACCACCAAGACTGCTGTGAATGATAAGCATCTTTCACCCTTTCACTGTTGCACAGGTCTGAGCTGCGCAGATTATTGTAGCCGCATTGGCCAAATATGTTGAAAGTATCCCCAAGTCAAATTTGAATGTATAAAATTTTCTTACCAATATCACTAGAACAAGAACAAGAACAAGAAAGAAAGGAAACAGGGACCCTATGCTTGATCTGTCACAATTCACAACAGCACGCTCGATTCAAGATGATTTTCTAGATTTATTTTTTATTAGTACAACATTTTGCCCTTATTCCTTTAACAAACAAGATACAAAGTAAACTACAAAGAGAAGCGTCGCATTAGATTTGACTAAATGGTGGTGGTGGCGACACAATGGTTGTAGGTGGTGTCACCCACTTGGATCCATTTAAAGTTAGCAAGTTTTATAACAGTGGCCCAATTGAATAAACTGAGTAGACGCAAAGTGACTCACTTTATAGTTTTAATAGAACCAAACGAACGCATAAGCAAATCTTTTACCCAAATCAACTCGTTTCTTGATGAATTGGTCATAATTGCCTGGTGTAGACTTGAACAGTGAGTATGAATAGCATGAAGGCAATTAAACACAAAGATAACCATCAATGGATCAAACAAGTCGCAACTCCTTATGAAAGCAAGTAAAAAACACAGATAACCATCAATGGATCAAACTAGTCATAACTCTTTATATAAAATCGGTGAAACCATAAACAAATCACAGTGCTCAAATGCTTCCACAATGACTATGAGTTTTGCCAAAAAACTTAATCTACAACAGCATACATGCCAAAAGACAATGACATCAAACAGTGGATGCAGCAGGTGTAGGTTCAGGTGCATACCAGCCATGGTGAATCTCCACAGCCTTCTTTCTTCTCGCAAGCCGAGACTTCCTCCGCGCCCCAGTGTTCTTGTGCAATGTTCCCACCTGAATTGCTTTATCAATCACAGAATAAGCCTCTGCAATCAGCTTCTCAATCCCAATAACTTCTTCAGGCTGTGCATCAGTCTTCTTCCTCAGTGCATCCAACTCCTCAAGCACCTGCAAAAACACCCACCCAACATTAGCTCAAATCCAACTCTCATCAGTCATCATACCAATATGAAATTAGAATCGAAATTGAACCCGAATTGATGTTAAAATTGAAGATTTTACCTTCTTCATCCGAGTTCTGATCTCCGATTTACGAGCTTTATTATACAAACGCCTCTTCTCAGCTTGACGAGCTCTCTTCGCTGCAGAATCAGCTTTCTTCCCAGCTTCACACACAATCGAAATCAACCGACCATTTTGCTTTCCGACAATAGGGTTTACAGCCACTAATCCTGTAAATTCACTCAATCGACTTCAGTTTTCAACCAACTGACAGAGGGTTCTTTGTATGTGAACCGAATTGAACCATTTAGAAGCAGAAAGATGGAGGTTAACGGTGAAGAAGACATACCGGTGGAGAATGCGTTGAATGAGGTGTTGGCGGAGGAGCTGAGAGGCTTGAAGGCGGTGAGAGAGGGGCGTGAAGATGAAGAAGAAGATGAAAGAGAGATGGATTGAAATCTGCAAGAAAGATAGAGGCATTGAGCTGATGATGTTGTCGCCATTGTTAATGGAGCTTGTGGATTGATGAAGGTTTGTTTTTGCAGGTTTTGTGAATAGGGTCTTATCTTATCCACGATGAAGGAGAGAAATTATTACAAAATTTATAAAAAATATTCCTAAAAAAATATAAACTTTTATATTTTTATAAAAAAAATATTCCTAATCTCCTCCCTTCTCCCTCTTGCCACCGTTGCCGCAACCTTCGGCGTCTCCTTGCACTGCAGCTATCATCGTTGGATTGCCACTGTAGGCGCCGCTGTCTGGGTCGTGTTCATGTGTCATTGTCTTGATTCTTGACACTGTCAGTGGATAGAGATCCAGGTGTTATTTTTGGAGATCGTGTTTGGAAGACGATTCGGAGAGAGATCCGGATTTGCACAACAATCAGGTTAACCGGAGCTAACGATCGAGGTTGTTACCGTGTAGTGTCTTGGTTTGTTGTGATATATAATTTTTTATTAGCAGTATAATCTCTTAAAAATCCTATGGTTGTGCTTAATTTGATGTTTGGTTTGCACTCGAACTTCTGGTGGGCGATCTAGGATTTGACCTAGATCGGTTCGTTCATCCATTTATTACGTTGCGTATTTGAAATCGTTTTTAAAAGCCATGCACGAATTCCATCCTTGCATCAATACATCTTATTAATGAACTATATTTACATGTATTTTATTTATTGAAGTATATGCTATATTTTGATACTAGAATAGTAGAATTCGTGGCATGAATGTGCTGATAATGTTTTCTATTTAAATTTTATATTCACAACTAGTTTATACCAACCGTTTTCTTATGATGAAGGAGTGGGTTTGTCATGATGACATGATCGTTTTATCACGTAATGCAAATACCTTGCTGCTGTAGGTGAAGAAGGAACATCTGGTATAACTTTAATATCTTTGCTTGTACGTTTAGTGTTTTAGTATATTTGGAATCAATAGGGCGTATTGTTACTTTGTTTACAATAATTATTTAAAGTCCAACAACTTCGTCCAGTGGTTAACAGCCTACCCTCCCAAAGTGGAGGTACTGTGTTCGAATCCCACCCGTGCCAGTTGGAGGGACCTCTGGTGAGGGGACGAATCTGGGCTTTATCCCGGGTTCAAACCTGACAGAGGGCGAAAGTTTACCCATTCCACGGGGTTCCTGCGCATCGTGGGCTGGGTCTTGTGGGCGGTCGAGTAGTCGACCTTGAACATAGTCCCGAAAGGATAAATTTACATCCAAGATCGTAACCGTTCAAAAAAATAAAAAAATTTAAGTTGAAATATTTTTCCCATATTCTAGAATATGATTTAAAAATTACAATATTTAGCAAACTAAACTTTGTCAAGTTTAGACAATTGTGATAGGGAGAGCATTGGCAATGCTTTCTTCTCAGTTGCAAATGGAAACAAAGAATAAACTCTTCAAATCTTGACTTCCCAAAAGCATGTGAAGTGATAGAGTATAAAATCTAAACAAAAAGAATTTTAAATGAAACATAATAAAATATTCTAAAGAGTACCAAAACATCTATGAGTACTAAAGTCTTACAACATAATGAAAACATCTATTTGTACTAAAGTTGCAGTATATCTTCATAAAATTGAACTTAAGCTTTATAGTATAATGAAAACGTTTAGACATCAGAAGTATGTGTAATCTGCAGCTTTAGGAACTCTACCTCCATCTCCAAACCACTCCTCTTTCTCCTCTCATCCTCCAACTCCAATCTCAGCTTCTCAATCACTTGCATCAGCTTCTCTTCTTTGCTATCTCCGTCGCACCCGACCAACCCGAGCATATATGTCACCTTCTCTCTTTGATCATCCAAACTCCTCTTCAATGCCATCAAACTCCCCATCACAATCTCCTTATCAACACCATCTGTTACAGTATTATTACTAACCAAATCCCTTTTGTTAAAGACTCCACACTTTCACCCACAAATGTCATTTGTTTCCCACTGTCATCCTCTCTACTACTTGAACTTCTTGTGGTGGTGGACACACCTGCATGAAAGATCAAGACAATCTTTATATATCTGCATGTATACTTTCAAAATTAACTATTAGAATACTTGCATGATTAGGGTAAGGTTCAGATCAGAACCTATTTTATTACAAGAACTTGTGAAAACAATCAAGATCAATAAAAATCATTATTCTTTTCGAATAATATTATTAGACGTGTAAAAGATTAAGGTCTTTTACGTATATGTGTAAATTCACAATTATTAAAAAGTTAACACTGATATAAGTTTTGTTAAAATAATTAAAACATATATTTGCATGTTTAAGTAAAACTTATATCAGAGTTAACTTTTTTTACACTTGAAAATTTACACATATACATAAAAGACTATAATCTTCTACATGTGTATTAGTGAATTTCAACAAAAAAAAAGTTATGATTTTTATGGATCTTGAAAGATTTTCGTAAGTTCTCGTAATAAAATAGCGCTCTCGTTTAAACCTTTTCCTACTTGGATAAAAATCATACCACTGATCGAATCCACTACAGGATCATGCTCACAGACATCTACACTGAAATTCCATCCACTAATCCTCCTATGCTTCTTCACATTCAAGCACTCATCTCCATCTTCATCATCATCGTCATCATTATCATCATCATCTTGTTTACTCTTAATTTCTTTGAATCTAATCTCCACAGAGGGCAATCCATGAAGCAAATTCTTCACAAGAAAATCACACCCTTTACAGTTCTTAAAGAAGTAATGCTTCAACAGTTTCTCCGCAGTCGGCCTTCGCGAAGGATCTTGATCAAGACATAATCCAACCATCTCCTTGAAGTATCTTGAAAACTTTGCTTTCTTCAGACCCTTTTCTTCCTCTTTCAGGAACTCAGAAAACCGCACCCCTCGCGCGATCTTCATAACTAAAGACTCCGAGAACCGAAGGTGGGACAAAGGAGGTCTCCCTTGTGCTAACTCAAGTGCAGTTATACCAAATGACCATATATCAGCTTTGTAGCTATACCCATTATATGAATGTATAACCTCAGGTGCCATCCAGTATGGTGTTCCTGTGATCTCACTCAGGTTAAGAAACCGCGAGCTTGATTCATAAACAGAAGCTGAAACACCAAAATCCGCTAACTTGATCGACCCATTTGAGTCCATTAAAATGTTACCAGCCTTGATATCTCTATGCAGATGCCCTTGATCATGAAGATAACACAAGCCCATTAATATTTCTTTAAGAATTATCGAAACACACGCCTCTGATATCCCATTTGGGAAAGATGAACTCATGATCGATTGCAGAGAGCCTGCAGACATAAACGGCATTACCACCCACAGACGAGGTCCCACTGTGAAGGAACAGTGGGCTTTGAGGACATTGGGGTGGGACAAAAGGGACATTGTTTTGGCCTCGCGGCGGATGCTGTCAAAGTCAGCGGTGGTTGACCGGTCAAGGTCAATGGACTTGATCGCGACGACGGTGGAGGTGGTGGTGCATAAGGCTTTGTAGACGATAGCGCTGCAGCCTCGGCCGATTTCGTGGAGGATTTGGTAGCTGTTTGGGTCAAGTGGGTAGTGTGGTCTTTTGGTTTTGGGGTCATGATGTTCATCATCTAGAGCCATTATGTTTAATTTGTGGTTGATTAAACTGAACTTGTGGTCTGTTGATGTTGGGTTTAATTTGGACAATGCATGTGAATTTACAACTGTTTCAAGTGGTTTTCTTGTGAATCTTTAATTTAAGACTCACTGCTTGATAGTGAGGACATGCATTCATGTGATTATACAACTGTTTTCTTCATAAAGGCAGCAGTGTCTTTGTTGCAAATTAATTCTTAAAAGATCTTATTTTATCCTACACCTTGATCTTAATTCTGTCTTCATATTTCATATGTCTTATCAAAAGTGCTTTATATCAGGTCGGGTCATTATTTTTTACCATTTTGAAACAAGTCATCTGACTTCTTTTAATCGTTTTTTACGTTAATCTAAGTGTTAGGCAATGATTAAGTTGTCAAACTTGGTAGATAATACATTTTGAATGTATATTTTTATGTTTAAGTCAAAATAGAGTTAGATCAGCTTGCTTTCTTAATATGTGTTATGAATTTTAATTTAGAGGCTCTTGTTGATGCTCCTAACATGGCTTCCTTTTTCAGTTTAAAGAAGTTGTTGGGAGATAAGTTTAGCTTACATATAATACTTATGTTAATGAATAATTAGTGTAACAAATTGTTGTGTTGTAAGTCATAAGAAAGTGTCGGTTAAGGTTGTTGGTTATTCCCGTTAAAACTAACTGTTGATAACTGTCATGTGGACAGTTACATTGGTTGAGTATTTAACTGTCTAATATGTACGTATAAATAGGATGATGTATCAAACAAATATGTGTTCAAATGTGGTATCATTATGGTATCAATTCTCTCTTTAAGAGCAAGTGTGTGTAAAGTGTGTGTGCATTTTGATCAACAGAAGCGACCATGAGAATGTTACAGAAAAAGGATAATTTCTGATGATAAAACCCTTACAATCCCACATCATAGGAATCACAGTGAGTTCTGATAAAAAAGGAATAAGAATAGAAACAAATGTCACCACTTATCTTTTATTCATGTATGAAATAAAATTTCACAAATACTACGTTAATACATGTTTATGAAAGAGATGAATAAGTAACTCAACATTTTTAACATCTTATTGTTTCATGTGAGCAACTCAATTCATTAGTTGTTCTTTAGGTCATGTGTTTTATACATCAGTTGTTTTTACTTCTTTTCAATACATCAGTAGCAACAATAGTAGCATTTTAAAGTTCCTCATGTGATCCTTTTTTACTCATTTGGCTTCATTAACAGTTTTTTTTCCCAAAAAAGGTGTTTATAATTTAACTTACAATTAAGTGTTTTGGTTTATGTGCTACAGGTGCAAGAGGATTAATTTGAAGCAAGCAAATCGACATATGCATTTAATTTAATGAACGGGTTGATCGGCTCAAGTAGGGGGTCAAAACGGATTTTGGATCAAACTCGGTTGCGTCATAACGGAGGTTTTAGAAATGTGTTAATGTGATTAGCTCAAAACATGTTCTAACGAAAATGGACTCGATTTGATAAAAAAAGAGTCGTTATAGAAAGAATAAGTATCGAAATTGGTTCACTCGTTATATTTTTTATGGCGATGGGTAAATGTGATTGAAGGTGTAGGTAGGTCATGGTGGTCAGGGGCGGACCTACCTCTACTTGAGGGGTAGCCTCCTCTACCCCTCAACTTTTTACGAGCAGCGTAAAAAAAAACTGTTTTATCTAAAAGAATGTTACGGTTTTACATTACCCCTAAAAAAATTATTTTATATCTAATTTTTGTAAAACTCAATACTTCATAGAAAATTTTAATTTTTATAAAAAAAGAAAGTCAACTAATCTATAAAAAACAATACATTTTAAAAAATATGGGCTTAAACCAAATATTAAATACCCATCATACCATTGATCCATTAATCCACTACCCGATAACATAAAACCCCAAATAATCATTATCCAATATATTAATAAGCCCAAAATCAAAAAATAAAACAACAAAAAACAAAAACAGAAGGCAATTGAGCGGCAAGCCACACCTACGCCACCGCTCACTTACGCCACCGCCCACCGGACCACCCACTTTGCCATTTAAGGTAACATTTTTTAATTTTTACACTTTACTCTATTAGACTATAAAATTGAGGATATATGGTTTATTATGTTTAGTTTGTAATATTTTTGTATTTCTTGTTATAAGAATTAGGGAGATGAATTAAAGATTTGAAAGATGAATTAGGGATTTGATTTTGAAATTAAGGATTTGAATTATGTTATTTTTATATGCAATTTGTAATCTTTTTATGTTATTTGTTATAAAGTTAGGGATTTAAAAGGTAAAAAAATAAATTCCTATTGTCAATTTTTTTTAAAAAAAAATTCAAGAGTAGGATATTGATTCTAGTAACAACAATAATATGCACCCAATTGATGATGATATTAGTGCAAGTACTCCTTAGGGTTCAAATCCTTTGAATGAGAGATTAATATTTGAACAATGCTCTAATATGTGCGGTTGAAAGGGAAACATTTGAGGAACTAAGGGATGAGAATATAATTCTTCGTTTTCAAGCTATGAAAAAACAAAGAGTAGAATTTTGAAATCTATTAGATATCTGTTTGAATCTCCTTATTATCGTGTTTTCTTTCTTTTATTTATATAAATGTAAGTTAAATTTTTTTTACTTTACCTCTGAAGTTGTCTTTTAGATCCGCCACCGATGATGGTGGACTCAGTGACTGTGGTGTCGGTAACAGTGAAGTGGTAGTCATGACGGCACTCTTAATGGTGGGGTACCGGTGGTGTTGATGGTGAAAATAAATATGATCATAGGTGGGGTGGGCCTATTTAGACTTATTTATTTATTTTAAGTTAGCATATTTTATAATAATAACTCGGTTTGACTTGTTGTATAGTTTAAACTAGTATTAAGTTACCCGAGTTGTCGCGGGGCCGTTAACCATGTCAAATAGCACCAAGGACACACCATCGTCAATGACTACCAACACCGAAAAACTCGTGTAACAAAAACGAAAAAAAGAAAACCGATCTTGGATTGAAACGTTGCACTAAAGACACACCACCGTTAGGCGAAACGTAAAATATATAAAACAATAAGTAAGTCGACCTTGGACCAGCGCGTTGCGACGGAGCCGTTAACGGGAAAAAAAAAACGGTAAACCACACACGCACGCTGCGGCGTGTTAACTCGCAAAATGTAGACCAAAACATATAAACGAATTTTTTTAAAATATAAAGTATAGGGACAAAGTTCAAAATAAAAAAAAATGTTTGGGTTATATTATAAAATGCAAAAGCATTGTATTAAAATAAAAAAGTTAAAAATTAAAAGTAAATAAGATAATAGGTGGGTACAACTGTGTAATTAATATACATATATATATAATAAGCCGATATATATCTTTGTATAATTTGAGTTGACATGAATGAAATTATATACAAATTCTTTTAATTCAAATCAACTCATTTCTCAAAGATCGGTTGATGATTGCCAATTTATTACAAACATAATGTAAAATATTAAAATATTTTTAAACCCACAAATACTTCAAAATCAAGTTCACGTAATTATAAACATATATGTCTAACTAGCGTATGTGTTTACGTAATAAAGTGCTTATAGTATAAAAGAAAGACATCATGAAAACTCATATCATTGTGGCCTTTAACTGTCGTTGTTATGATTTTAGATATTCATCTTCGTTTGTTGTTATAAAGTTTCTTATTATTTGTATTTTTATGTTCTTTTAAGATCATTCGTAAGCTCTTACGTAAATATTGTTGTTTTCTGCTCCGGTCTAAATAAGATTCATCATAACTATCCATATATTATAACTAGAATTTTTTATTAGATCGCTTTTTAAATTTTTATCCATAATACTTTTATAAATAGTTAATAAATAACTAAAAAAACTAGTTTTTACCTGCCGCGTGTTGCGGCGGCGGCATACACGGCATAATAAATATAAACTGTAATCGACCTAACTTGTTTTCGAATTAAATTAATGTCGAAACGTAGAGTAACTCGATTTCATACCACTGAATGAAAACTTATTATGTTTACCCTGACTTTTCCAATTAGTCCAGTTTGTATTCGAACTAAATTTACGCCGAAACACAAAGTAACTGAAAACGCATTATATTTGACCAAATACGTATTCAAACAAAACTTACGTTAAAACGTTAATAACTCTAGACATACGTAAAAACATAAACATAGAAATATGAATTTACTACCCGTTAACATTTAAAACTTAGTTTAACATATGTCGACAACACGTTGGTATTAGGCCCTAAACTTATACTCTAAAACGTAAACCTTAAACTCTAATTAAATAGGGTAACTACAATTAAAGATGCATAATTTGATGGAATTCACTACTTAATATTTAATTTATTGATATTAACATTAACTTTTGTCAAGATAAATGTAATATATATATATGTGTGTGTGGTTGTTGGGCCGAGTCTTACCGTATTGGCATGTGAGTGAGGTTTTTTTCTGGAATTGATAACATACACAAAATTTAAAACTAGTAATAATAAAAAAATTATAGAACAAAAATTAATAATAAATAGTAGGTGTTTTCATTAACATTTAAAAAAGAAAAAGAAAACAAAATCATTATTTTTAAATTCAAGTGAAAATTATGTAAATCAAATGAAAAATATTTAAATGAAATTAATGTTGAAAATAACTTCACAGTTTATAATACTGCACATTGCACATGCACTCCAATGTGCATGTCTTCACCTTTCATTTTTCGAAAGTTAGTTAAAAGTCTCAATTTCAGCAAACACTCGTATCTATTTTACCTTATACCAAATCTGTAAACCACCAACGACGCCGCCATCATTACGCCACCATCACGAACTCCCCGACGTTTATTTTGTTAAGTATCATCTACAAACACACATCTTCAATTCGGCCACGGGAATCGGCTTCTCTCAAGTGGTATCTCCGTCTGTGAAGTCGAAGAGTTCAAATCGGGTTAAGATCAGGTGCCATGGTGGTATACAGACGTACGGAAATCACAGGCTACCATCACAACCATCGCTAACCGCCACCGATCTCCAACGAAAGTGAAAACCTAGATCGAATGTCATCACTGATCTTACGCTGTGATCCCGAGTTTACTTAATGAAAGAAAAGAAATGAATACTTTCTTTTCTTTTCATTTCTCTTCTTTTCTAGATCTTTTCTCTTTTTTTCTTTTTTTTCCTTTCTCTCTATTTTCTTCCATTTTGGAAGGATTGTTTTTAGAATTCTTTTTCCCTCCATTTCCTTCCATTTCTTTATTTTCCCTCCTAAGTAAACTCGGGAAAATAAATTTCTAACAATCCTTTCATTTCCTTTCATTAAAAAAAACTCTGGAACACAACTATTTCTTCTTTCCTTTCATTTCTTTTCTTTTCTCTCCTTAAATGAGACTCGAGAACACAGCGTTAGCTTCTCGTTTTCTTCTTTTTTCGTTTTTGACCAGCTGCAACTTCAGACCACCGGTACGAAACGCGAAAATCCGGCAAGGTACCTGTCCTCGCCGTCTGTGGTGGGTGACGGGACCCACCACCGCCAGTCACCGTCACCGTCGTGGAAATGGTCGATGGTGGAAAGTGTCGTTTCCCGGTGGAGCAAATGGACCCCTTTAAAAAACTTGGTGTATAAGATTGTTACAAACTGTGCTTGAGAAAACGTACTCTTAGCTAAAGTAATAAAATAATATTTTGGACTTTGTTATTTTATAATATACACAGGACGACATACCTAACATATTGGATTGGTTTCATCTGATTATGATATTTATTAACAGTAACGGAATCAGGAATCTTATCCTATGGGGTCATCATTTTTTTATGATCAGACGAAACAACAAAATTTTCGATTCATCCGATCTATTCTATTCTAGTCGGGTCGCGCCGGACATCATTAAATTACATTAATTTGTAACAGAAGTACAATAGTTGTTTATTACATATCTTTATCTTTTGAAACCGTTAGGAATGGCTCAACCTTTTAGGGCCTAAAGTGAAATGGAATTTTGAGGCTTTTTTTTTCTCTTCAAAAGTCTAACATATTTTTCAATTCTTATGTCTAGTGATTTTTAATCCTCACGTTGGTAAACCTTAATGTTTACATAGCCACACAATGTATTTTGAAGTTATTTAAAAAAAACTATACGGCAAAGCATACCACAATACAAACATAAAATAATGATTTTGTAGTGTAAATTATTAATTTAAATTATTGTAGTGGTTAAGTTTTGTAAGGCTGTCAAGTTAAGTTAAGATTCTGGCTATAAAATACAAATCCAACACTAATGTCCAAGTGATCACAATGAATTAGCACTTCAATATCTAAAAACTACCCCTCGCATCTAACCAAGATGGAACAAACCAAAAGCTATCATGCATAGAGTCTTAACTAATCTATTTCTACTAATCATCTTACATTTAAACTAACACCCACCCATACAATCCAAAAGACAAATAAAAAATATCATTTCATTAAATTCTGAACACAAGCGTAAAAAGATTGCCATGATAAATCAAATGTTTGCATCTTTATCTAATAAAACCTTATCGATTTCGTAAATTGTTGGAGAGACCTATTTAACTCAATTTATCGACTCTAACTATAGGCATTCTATTCATCGACCCTAACTAACATTCAAGTTTTGCATTTAACTAGAAATATCTATATTAACAATTTTAACAAGTTTGTTGTCTACCATCATCCTCAATTTAAACCCTTGTGACTAGAAAAGTACGACAATAAATAAAGAAACTAAATAAAAAAACTAAATTTGAATCTTGAAGGCTTGAATAGTTGAAAACTTCAATAGGCCACCAGGCGTCGGAATTGATTGCAGCCACCAGCACAGGGCAGCAGCAGGTCGATGTGAGGGGATGGCAGATTGGGAGCGGCCGAGCTAGGGTCGAACATGCGACCTCTTTCCCATTTACACGCGCATTGAACCAGTGAACCAAGAATATATTTAAGTTTTAATGCAAATCTGAAAATACTAATGGGTTCACCTCCTGAAAAATTATGAGTTCACCTCCTGAAAAATTATGAGTTCACCTCCTGAAAAATTATGGGTTCACTAAAAAATTCGGTATTATACAGTACACTGGCTTAAAAATCAATGGGGTCACTTGACCATGTTGTCTTGGGCATAATTCCGCCGTGAATACTTTTTACGTATAATAAAAACCCAAATGAAATTCAAAGCCTTTAGCACAGAGACACCATGAAATTCTTTTGCGGATGATTAAAAAGGTAGTTTGAAACTTTTATTTTACAAGTTTGTTCTTATTAAGAACAAATAAACAAAACACTGATCACGTTTAAATTATCAGATACAATTTCCTAATAATGAAATTCACTACCGAATTACTCATTGTCCATTAGCCACTATCAATTTACCTAATTATATTTTTTCTAAAAGCCCATTCTATATTAAAGGTTGAGTTCCTAGTTGAATAATATTCTAAACTGTGTCAAATTTAACTATTATATATATATGTAGTTAGTTTACTAATTAGTTGTTAAGCATTAATCTTTCACTTGTTAATTTTTGGCAATAAGAAAAAGTTGGAAAAATGAAGTTATAAACATATGAAATACTTTATGAATCTACAAATTAAAAAAAAAAAAAAACCTTTGATCTTTACACTCAAAATATTTAGGTGATATGACTAAATCACATAAATAAATTCAATGACCCGACTAAACAATAAATCCATCTAGATAGACATCTATAACACCTACAATATCCTGTACCCGCAAAAACAAATTCTTGTTTACGGCACTATTTATGTATATAATAAAACACATAAAAGTTTGAAAAAAAATTGAATTAACAAAGGAGAGACGTGAAGGACATATGTGGTGAGTCATCATGGTCGATTTGGAGTGATCAAACGTTATCCAATAATAATTCCCAAATGTCGTGGAGTTTTATCTTCTAACAACTATCAAACCTCCATCCCCTATATATAATTGCAATCACACATACACACACATACACACACATACATCACATATTCTTAGAGACTATTGGGTCGAAGGCCATCATTAACTATTGTAAGTTTTCTTTCTTTCTTTGGCATGCTTATGATATATTTCAAAAAAACGAACGTCATGCATATCACA
Organism: Flaveria linearis; assembly: GCA_024085815.1. Lineage (NCBI taxonomy): Eukaryota > Viridiplantae > Streptophyta > Magnoliopsida > Asterales > Asteraceae > Flaveria > Flaveria linearis. The sequence goes on from CM044010.1 coordinate 12,798,349, forward strand.
CTATTATGATATATGTCACGGTATGCAATAAACTTAATTTAGTTATAATGATATATTTAGAAAAACCAACATGATACATGTCACACTCTTCTGACATATGTCACACTCTTCTGATATATGTTACGGTATGCAATAAACTTAATATATTTATAATTATAACTTGATGAAAAACACAATTATTCTGTTTGAGCATTCACATCAGCAGTTCTTAACATTATAATTACACTAATAATTAATATTTTTTCTTTTTTTTCAAATAAATAATAATTCTATATACTTTTATCATTAACTTTTCTCTCATCCACTCATAGTTATTTTAAAAAACATATTAAAAAAATAAATAAAATGACTAGTTTCTATCAATATATAGATGAACAGTAATAATTTCTTTCTCATCTACTCATAACCACTTATAACCGTTCTATAAAATATAAGAAACACGCTCATAAATATATAAGAAACCTATTGTGCATGCTCTTAGCTTTTAGAGATCAAACGATTATAATGTTACTTTTTGATGCAAATTAACATTCTCTGACTATGAAAGACGTAGTCTGGTGTGATTTTGTTTTATTTTAGAACAACAAACTACCTTACTCTTAAATTATACCAAAATAAACTATACCATGCTTAGCTTTGAACTCAAGACCTCTCATTTAAAAGGCAAAACCTCTACTAGCCTCACATTGACTATGGTGGTGGTGTGATTTTTTTTTTCTGACACGACACGAAAACACGACAGGAACCTAACATGAATATACGAGTTTGGGTTTAATATAAGTGGGTTTAGTTCAGTTTCGGGTCAAACCCGTTTAGCTAAACAAGTTACGTTTGTCTCAACCTGTTAGGCTGGACCCGCCAACCAGTAAACGCGACCTGTTTATCACCGTTAATAACACTAAAGGACGTACATTCATTGGGTCCCATTGACCCTTCTTCCCTACAGAACCAAAATAATGTTTTTGGAGCCAACTGGGCCTGCATCTACATGTGTCCATCTTTTAGGTTATAATTCATATTCACCCATGCATTATATAAGTTTTGTTGCAGAGACAAGTATACCCCTATATCTATTGAAATGGAAAATGGGATGCTGAACATGAAGACACCAACAAATGTGACAATAAAGGGCATTCTTGGTACTTTAATGGCAAGTATTGATGAGGATGAGAAGAAGAGGGTGATTTCTTTAGGAATGGGTGACCCAACTGCTTATTCTTGCTTCACTACCAACACTGTTGTTCAAGATTCTGTGGTTGCAACTCTTGAATCCCAAAAATTTAATGGTTATTCACCTACAGTTGGCCTTCTCCAAACAAGAAAGTGTGTTTTTTTTCTCTAAGTGTGTCGATTGTTTCAGGTTGACGGGTTGAATTGTTCAACCCACACGTGACCTATATATTTGGTAGTGTCAAATATCAGCCCCAACTTAAACACACTTAAAATTGTGTAACCCAAATACCACCTCTTTAATCAATCATCTAAACATGTCGAACAAACTAAAGGGTTGTAATCAAGCTTTTATTAATCGAGTTGGTGGGATGTAACAAATGGGTTTAACAGGTACTAAACATGTCAAACCCGAACACAAGCTGTTCACTAAACGGGTTTGTTTGCGTAGCGTTTGGGTTATCTTAGGGATTGTGGCCCCTATTTAATTAGATCCCCATTCTGAGTCCGCCATTGACTTTTTGTGTCAAACTAGTTAGTTTTCTAATCTCAAGACTAATATAAATGACTAAACCAAATGCAAATATACGAAATGTATTCGTATAGAATGCGTTTCAGAGCTAAGATTGTAGAAAAGAATCAGTAAATTAGTATTTCAAGTGATGCGAAACTTAGTTATGCTCTTCTTTATGATGTGTTATCAGGGCAATATCTGAATATTTATCCATAAATCTTCCATGCAAGTTAACTGAAGATGATGTATATGTCACAGCAGGCTGCACACAAGCTATAGAAACTGCAATATCAATTCTAGCTAGACCGAAGGCAAACATATTGGTTCCAAAACCAGGATTCCCAATTTACGAGCTTTGTGCAGCTTTTAGAAATGTAGAAATCCGACATTATGACCTTCTTCCTGATAAAGGCTGGGAGGTTGACCTTGAAGCCGTCGATGCATTGACCGATCAAAATACTGTTGCTATTGTAATAATAAACCCCGGAAATCCTTGTGGCAACGTCTATAGTTACCAACATCTAAAGAAGGTAACATAGGTTTATAATCATCGACTTACTAAACTACTGAGGTGCTAATTCTGGGTTTTATTATTAGATAGCTGAAACTGCAAAGAAGCACAAGATTCTTGTTGTAGCAGATGAAGTCTATGGGCATTTAGCATTTGGGGAGAACCCTTTTGTGCCTATGGGTGTTTTCGGGTCCACGGTTCCTGTTCTTACGCTTGGTTCATTGTCAAAAAGATGGTTGGTGCCTGGATGGAGGCTTGGGTGGTTAGTTACTACTGACCCTAATGGCATCTTTAAGAACGCAAAGGTACAAATCACTGAAAACAAATTTTCTGTAATCCTAAATATTAGCAAGAATTTCAAATATCTTCTGTTTGTTTCAGACAATTGAGCGGATAAAGAAGTACTTTGATATATGTGGCGGTCCAGCAACTTTTATACAGGTTCTACTTCCATAATTCTGTATATTCAATCACCAACTTTCACATGGTGCTCCTAAGAAAGTTACCCAATTTCTGTTTTTAAAAAGTGAGACTTCATAAAGCGAAAGAATTTTAGAAAAGCATACCTGGTGTTTCAGGCAGCTGTTCCTCGCATCCTGGAGGATACAAAAGAGGTGTTCTTCACAAAAACTTTATGTACACTGAAGCAAACTTCAGATATTTGTTTCAAGAAAATTAAAGAGATTCCTTGTTTAACATGCCCACAAAAACCTCAGGGAGCTATGGCTGTTATGGTAAGGATATAGCAGATAAATTCAAAAGAAAATCATTCAAAAAGTTTTTAAACTCCTTTCTTTTTTGTTTCGGTTTCGCAGGTCAAACTAGATGTTTCTTTACTAAAAGATATTAGTAATGATATCGAGTTCTGTTTCAAGCTAGCCAAAGAAGAGTCTGTAATCCTCCTTCCAGGTGATAAGCACAAAAAATGAAGCTCTTTCAAGATGCAATAAAGATTTGTACGATATGCTTACATATATGTAAATATTTTGGGTTTTGCAGGTCTTACAGTGGGTCTAAAAAACTGGGTTCGAATAACGTTTGCTGCAGAACCATCTTCTCTTGAAGAAGCTCTTGACAGAATCAAGTCTTTTTACCAAAGGCATTCCCATCAACAAAATGGTGAAATTAATCCAATATAATTCAAACAACACATCTTTCTTCAGTATATGGACAGCCAATACAACCATAAAGTATATTCATTTTTATTTGCTATTTATAGTTTCATACTGCAATATTCAACTTATTCAATTGTTTATAAGCACTTAAGGTGTTCTTGGCTCTAAATGTGTGTCTAATGGCGTTCTTTTTATAAATTCAAAGATTTTCTATAATTTGAGCACTGCAGTTCAAACCAGAAATAACAAAACAACATGAATCAGTAAACAAAGATTAGCACAATAAAGATTCAATAATCATATAATATGTATTCAAGACAGCCATAACATTCCCCAGTTGAAATCTAACCAGCATAATATAATTTTTCATAAGATATTCTAATCTTATCCACACCTTGTACTAAATCAGGCTACCAGCATAAACCAAAAGCATAGTTAAACCATAAGAAACACCATATGTTCAAATTACCTACTCAGCAACATTCACCAGCTCATACTCCACATTAGAAAGATTGTTGTCTTCTTTGACTTCAAATGTGACAGGATTAGTTACCTCAATACGACCCCACTTGTCCACCGCTAGCCTCATTGAGCCCTTGAACATGTCGATCTTTCCATTCCGAATGATAACAGAGGCACCAGGTTTCATGAGATCAACTGCAGAAAAAAACAACCATAAGACTATACATAGTTTCCTTGCGTCCTCATTCCCAATTGCTTATATATAATAGTTGTAACATAGAATATTAAATAACTTTCAACTAAAGAGTTCCGTAAAGACAAACGAGAAATTGTATTTTTTTTCCTTTTTGACAATTTGATGTAGTAACGAGCAATTGAAGGAGTACAGGCTTTAAATCATCTTATAAGGTGGCTTCTTCGTAACATTAAGGTCATGATGGTTCAAGCCGTGCGAAACAGCCTCCTACACAGAATGTAAACCAATTCTGTGTACACCACATCGTGAAACCTTAGTTTTAAAAAAACGGTTGAGGCGTGCGCCTCGAGGCACGCCTCAAGGCGAGGCGCCCAGAAAACAAGTATGAGGCGGCGCCTCAAGGGGTTATTTTGTATGTGCGCCTCAGAGGGCTGAGGTGGTAAGAAATGCTGCGCCTCAGGTGCGTCAGGGGTTTTAATGTTTGTTTTCGATGTTTTAGACTCTTTGTGTGTTATTGATTTTTTTAAGAATCCGATGATTAAATTAGCCTGTATTTTATATTTTATAAGATATATAATTTTTATATTTATTTTATAATTTCGCCTTGGGCTTACGCCTCGGTTCGTCTCGCCTCATGAGGCAAAAGGAAAACGCCTCGAGGCTCGATTCCGTACTTTTAAACCTTAGCGAAACAATTGTGCACTTAACGAGCAATTGAGAACATCAAAACCACAGCATTCATCACGAAAACACAATTACAGATCTTCAATCCACAGATCCCTAAACACGAACAATCTATGATGAAATCACGCCTACGGTTCACACAAGTCCAATTTCTAACTAAAAACCTAAAAAACAAACCACAATACGATCCAACTACCCTAAACCCTAGGGTTTCAAAAACACAAAACAAATTCAAAACACAAACAAAACGATCCGATCTTACCCTGATCGTTACGAGCAGTAAACAGAATACTGCCAGTTTCATCACCAACGAGACATTCAGCAATGCGAACGTTACGGAGGTTCGGAGACACTGCACGTCCCTTCTGCAGCACAATTTCGGAGGTGATCACCTTAGCAACGAGCGTGAGACCTACGGCACCGGGTTTAAGGTCATCGACCTTGATGAACACCGGCTTTCGAAGAGTTGATTTGGCCGGAGTTGATGATCCTTGAGCCTGTGAGTTGTTGGTGGCCATTGGAGGAGATTGAGAGGTGAATTTGAGGATCGATTGTGAGGGTTTTGATCACCAGTGGTGAGGGTGTGAGTGTGATGCATATTTGATATTTGAAGAATGTTTACGCAAATGCTATTTTGGGAACCTCAACATTCACGTCTCTTTTCGTCTTCCAGTGCTGTATTTGGATACATCATACATGGCGTAGACGAAACAAATGATCTGCAAGCAGTTCGTGAATTGTTTGACGAAAAGTTCGTTCGTGTAATTAATAAACGAACACGTAAGAAAATTCAGTCCGTTTAGTTAAACGAACGGACATGAATAAATGTCGCATTCGTTCATTTATGTTCGTGAATGTTCGATAATGTGTTCGTTAACGTTCGTTTGTGTTCATTCATTTAGAAGTTATTTTTAAGATAATTATATTAAGTATTTATTTACATTTGGTGGATATTAAATAATGTTTGTGATTTTACGTATAAAATCAATATACGATGGTTTGTAATTGTTTGTTTTAGGAAATTCCGTTTTTGTGCATTAATGTTCGTGAATATTTGTGTGTGTTCGCTTGCCTTCGTTTGGATTCGTTTATGTTCGTGAACAGTTCACAAACAGATTCGTTTCCTTAATGAACGAATACGGACAACAAATCTCGTTCGTTAAGCGTTCGTGAACAGTTCATGAACAAGTTATTTTCTTAATCAAAGAAACAAACATATGCTCGTTCATGTTTGTTCGGTTCGTTTACAGCCCTATGTAAACGAGTTGCGGAGGTTGTGTGAGCTTGATCTCAACTTATTTATCATATCAATCGATCTTAAGCGTCATGGTTGAGATCGGCTCGTTGAAAACTTAAGTGACCATATGTTGAGTTAGCATGTTTATTTTCATAATGTTTTACTTTTGAAACTTTTAAACAAAATGATATATAAACAGAAAATTAAAATTTTCAACATACAAAAAATACATAATTCATAAATTACAATAGTATAATTATTGTTTAATCTCTATTTATTTTGATAGAGAAAAACTTGTCATTATTCTATCCCTTTCAGGCCTTATAAATAATTTATATTATACGTTAGATGTTATAAGTATGTTTGTTTGTTTATAACTATACCTTAATGTATAACCAAGATTAATTAAAATTTTCAACATACAAAAAATACATAATTTATAAATTACAATAGTATAATTATTGTTTAATCTCTATTTCTTTTGATAGAGAAAAACTTGTTATTATTCTATCCCTTTCAGACCTTATAAATAATTCATATTATACGTTAGATGTCATGAGTATGTTTGTTTATAACTATACCTTAATGTATAACCAAGGTGTGATTATTAATCTTTCACTCCTAGAACCGTTAATTCTTTTATTCTTCGGTTAATTCTTGAAATTCTGGATTCTTCTATGTTTTTACTAGAAAATGTCAAAATGGGTATATGTTTGTTATTTATTTGAATATTGGGCTTATAGTGAAGGTTAAGCTTAAAAATATATAGTCTTATTTTTGTTATAATATGTAATATATTAAAATTTAGTATTAATTAAACAAGCCAAACAGACGAGCTAAGAAGTGAGCCACCAAGCCGAGATTACCTTGTGAGCGAGCCGAGTGATTCGTTTAGATACAAAATTTATTGGAACAAGTCGGTAGCTTTTTGAATAGTATTAGCCTAAATTACTTATGGAGTCATTCTTGTAGTTATTACTAGTCTTGCATACCCATTATGATTAATTTGAGACCCATATATCTTTCTGGTATGTTACTTAGAGTCATGTCAAGGATGAATTATGTACTAGGTTATGTATATACTTTATATCGCGTAGACGTACACTTAAATCCCTGCTAGTTTAGACTAAAAATTTGTCATGCACATAACCCCATTCGTATAGACCTTTTCACTCCTATAACATCATCAAACATAAGTTCAACTAACAAAAATCAATTCATACATGAGTTAGACTCGTGTGCGTCCTTTTTTCTTCATGTAGGGTTTAGTATTGGAATTTGGAAATGAATATAAAGTGACGACAATCATTAATTTGCAACTCACTTTAAACATATACATAGAGAGAATGTTGTGTAGAAGTTTTCGTTTATGATGATAGTGATCCATATTAATTTGTATAATTTGTAACTCACTTTAATCAGTTAATTATTGTTGGTAGTCATGAAAATGGTGCGTCGTTATCAAATTAGCAAATGGTAATCGTAGGACTGGTCATGGCGCAAAGGGTCTTGTACAACCATTTTGTGTTCAAATGTATTTGGTTTAAATTTGACCAACAGTTTTTAATGATCAGTGGTCACTATCAATTTGTTTGACTTTGTCACTGTAAAGAACCACACCAATCTAACGCTGTTAACTTATCGTAGATGAGAGCATGTCTGGTAACGATGTGACGCATGTCTTCTTGACACCTAGTAAAAAAGAGTGCCGTCCGCGTTTAGTTTGGAATGAATTTACAAGGGTGAATCTCCATGTCCTCTTAATGCTTTAAAACCACAACATACATAGATATAATTACAACATTTTGTTCTCTTTTCAACAATATCACATTTAGCATGTTGTTAAGTTGATACAATATCATATTTTTCATAAGGAATCCAAACACTCTAATAGAATGATAGTGATTCATTTTCTTTTATTTGTTCATTTTTAATTGTTCATTACATTTATTCATTCATTTCATTATCTCATACCAATCAATAATTCTGGATGCGTAACCGACAACAAACTCACCAACAGATGAAGGTGGTGGTGAGTAAACCCAAATAGGGACTATTGAAATTAAATATTCATTTTTATTTCACTCAAAAATCCATTTTCTATTTAATTTTTTCGATGCATGCACAAAGATATGAGATTAGCTAAGAGTGGGGACACTGCACCCCTCCAAATTGACACCTCTCTTTAATTCAACACACTATGAATATTAGAGGTTAATAGTGGGTCAATCAAGTTGTGTTATTGTTTGTAGTTTATAAAAAAAATGGACTTGATTTAAAGTGGCTAACCTTTCTAGCTTTGTATACCTTCAGCCCTCAATAAATCTTTTCCATCTACATGCACGCCTCATCCTTTCTAAAATATTACTCAGTTAACCCATATGTCATTTTGTAACAAAACCGCCAATTAAATTGGGCTTGTGTGTAAACATATCGCGTATGTCATCGAGAAAAACTAGTATCATTGTAAATCTTACTGTGAGTTCTTCTTTCAATCCTTTATAGGTTAAGAACAAATTTTTGGTCTTCCACAAGTACTTAACATATTCACGTCTACTACCAATGGCTTTCTTTAGACTTTTGTTTATAAATATGTTCGTCATGCTCAAAGCAGACGATGCACACGTTATCATTTCCATCTTTTTTTTCCTTCATTTGTTTCGAGACACTATAAGTCATTAAGGATGGTACCATGTGTATGAGGCATGAGCAAGTATTCACGTTTGGAGTCATGTATCAAAAAGCGTAAAAAGGATCTTATCAAACTATGCCATTTGACTCTAGTCGATAAGGTCGATTCGATCCATCTCTATAGATATTTATTCGTAGAATGTATGTAGCTTTGCCAACATATCTCATTATGAAAGCTTTTTAAGCCAAGACTTAACAACGGTAAGATTGGAATGTTGTTATCTATGAGGAGTATGATCTTCATACATGAACATGAAAACAATTGCTCCCACTAGCCTTCTTCTAAATGTCTCATCTTCAATCTTGGTAAAATATTTTTTTTTCGATTTTCTAATTAAATTCTATGGTACCCTCAACAACTCTTTGTTAATCGGTAGTTTTAACCTAAGGTGTAGCATAGCGTAGTTATTGTATTTCTTTTAAATCCACATTATTTCCAATTTGTTCGTCGTGTGAGGAATTTCTTCCTTCTCTAAGAAGATCCTTCTTTGGTTAATAAAAACCTCATTATCATTAGTTTACACACACATACAATAAGTTAAATACAAAGGGAAGGGAATTTATAGTGAGAAACATAATTCGATATCTAACATTGAGCCGATGTCAATATCGTAACCAAAATATAGTTAAAGATGAAAATACAAAAGAGAGGATCTAGTTGTCATTGTTAGCTTTTTCATTTACATTTAGTTTACAAAACTTTTAATACAATATCTAGCCCCAAATTAACATACAACATCTTATCAAGTACATATCTTAATATTATTGATAGTGGTCGAAATTACGAGATAGAAAGGCCAAAAGTGGATGTCTAAGTTCATTCTATTTCATGTATAATCTTAATTTTGTATGATTTATTTAAAGTGTATATTGATCATTAATTGGATAACGATTGGCGTTGAAATATTTAATTAAGATTCATGTAGGGTCATATCCACGTGAACGCCATGCTCTAAAACCAAGTTTAATCCTCAATTCTTTTATAAAAGAATATTAGCATCTTACAATAATGATTATCATAGTTTAACTATTTAAAAGCAAATAAATAGTTAATAGTGATATAATCATCAAAAGCATTTATCATATGTTTTTTTAGGATCGTAGTTATAGCATATTAAGCTTATGAGACTATTTAAAAGGTGAATACGAGTTAAATAAACCATAAACGTCGATTACTAGCACAATCATCACAAATGGGGAGGCGAAAGACGATGCATGCGGTTTTGTTGATGCGTAGATGCATAAAGGACTTTGATCTTAGAGGTGAAATGTTATCTCTACGAATTTAGACAAAAAACTCATAAATCTTTTTATACGAAAAGAAAAACTACTCATATATTATTAAACACTTACAATATCTCTTCACCATAAATGTAATCATATTTGCAACAAAATATCTCCTCACCAAAGATTAATCATATATGTTCTCTGATTTGTTGAACGGTTAATGGTGATAGTTCGTTCTTGGGTTGACTTTATTATAACATTATCTTACAATCAACCATATGATACGTGAAAATTGGAAACATGACTTTTTTTGTTTGAATTTAGGACCACATGCATAGATTTTAGCATTAGAGTTGACTTTTTCATGACGAAATATGAGGTTCATGGTCAATCTTATAACAATGGTCAACAAACATGTTCATAAAAGTTATGGCATACCATATTAACCGATTTTGTATTTTACCTTAAGTTTGAATTGGCTAATGAATGTAATCCCGATGTGTTGAATATGTTTTTGACTTTTTATTCACATATGACTTGAAATCTGTTTAAAACGTTCAATTAAAACTCGTAATTCAATTTACTCTATTAATTTCATGACCTCAAGTAAAAGTAAATACACATAGTTAATCGACTCTACCTAAGCACTTTAGCTTCATAGTGTTAATGAAATACATCTATGTTATTTGAACATATGTATTTTGGATAAACTTAAATAATATGTCTTGTTTTTCTTTTCTTTCTTTTGACAAACTTATCAATGATTTCAAAAGCCACCAAATACTTGCACTTGTGGACCCAAGTCTCGTACCATAAATAGAAACAACCCTCACACTCAATCCACCATCACCACCCCACCCCCACCCCCTTCTCTATAAAGAAAACAATCACACAACACACAATCATGGATTACTCATCTTTCCATCACCAAAAGACCTCCACACCAAAACAACATAAACACACTACCAAAAGACTAACAGAGGATCAGATCAGATTGCTCGAGTCGAATTTCGACTCGGGCAAAAAACTTGAGCCGGAGCGAAAACATCAGCTTTCGCGCCAGCTCGGCATCCCTCCAAGACAAATAGCCATCTGGTATCAAAACAAACGGGCTCGTTGGAAGAATCAAAGCCTAGAGCATGACTACTCTAGGCTTCAACTCCAATTACAGGCCACGTTAGTTGAGACCAGACATCTTCAAAAAGAAGTTGAACGACTCAGAGCAGAACTTAACAAAGTACAAGCACAAGTACAAGCACGGCCACATGAGTATTACAACAACGGCCATCAACTTCCTATGGATTATTCGATCTTTGTATGCGGTGAGGATGTTGGGAGTTCATCAAGGAGCTTGGAAGATGATCATGTGAACAATATATATTGTTTTGGTGAACAAGTTTTCGAAGAGATGTATGTTGGTGCATGTATTGATGGAATCTGATATTAGAATTGTCGGGTCAAGAAAAAACTCATTCTCGTTATATAATCCATGGCTTATTGAGTTGACTACAACTATTATAATCGATCTTGCATAAATCGTTACATCGTATATGACCGTCTTATAGCATTTATGTTGAATTAATCGATCAATATGTGTTTACTATTAAAAATTAATGTAATACTATACATAAGTAGTACATATTAGTTAAGGTAATTAACGTCAACGCCAATGTGGAACTATCCCACTTGGTATAGGTTTTGCCTCTTACAGAGGAGGTCTTGAGTTCAAACCCAAACAATGATGTAATTTGATGTAATGTAGGAGTAATATTCCTTTACCGTTAAAAAAAGTTAAAGTAATTAACATCCGGTCAAAAAAAAAGTAAAGCTAACATTTAAGTGGTCTTAGTTGTTGGTGCACCTATTTGATGGTCAAATGTATGGTACATAACGTTACTAATGTCTTAAAAGCCATTATGAATGGGACCAAATAATGAAATGCTGTTGTTTTAGAGGGTTGGGTTGTATGATCTTACGTTAATCTTTTTACTTGCAATTTTGATATCTATGATTACGTAAATTTTAAGTAGAGATTTATAAAAAAACGTATAATTCTTATATATGTGATGTTAACTAGATAGCGGATTAAATGTTCTTCTACTTAAATTTGATTATGTATTAAACGATGTTCTTGATCTTATGAATAGGTAATTTGACATCAAATGCTAACTTTTTGTTTATAAAATTGTAATCTTTTTATTAGAGAGTTCCTACCATCATGTTTAACTTTAAACTCAGAAGGTATTTACAATTTTTTGTTGATCAATACGTTTGTGGATATGAATTATCATAAAGAAATGCTAATGACATGACACTTGATTAGTACTTAAAATCACACTACACAAAATCAATGTTCATGCATCATCTTTTGACTTTAAACTATTGTGCTCAGACTTTGGGACCCTAGTCGTATAGAAAATATAAATTAAACTGGTGTGATATAATTAATGTTTGATAAAAATTTATTAAAGATTAAAATAATTAACGATATGTATTACTATTTCATTACATATTATAGTTTGCAACATTTGTTATGGTTTACGTAAATAAATGATAAGTTGAATTCTAATTATTGTATGTTTCCCTATTTTATTAGCATGAGTAAAATCGAGTAAAAATTTAGTGTAAAACAATAAATGATTGTGCTACTAGGATTGCTCTAGGCAACAAAAATAAAAATTAAGAATAATTATTAAGACTAAATATTTTCTTTAAATGATTAAAAATATTAAATTACTTTCAAAAGTTTCATAAGTTGTTTCAATTAAAAGTTTTATTAGTTGTTTCAAATGAAATCTAAAATAATAAAAATTTTGAACTAAAATCGAAACATATCATTAAACTTCTGACAAAATTGATGTTTATAAACTTTTATAAAAACATAGTTATTTTTTTCAAACCTAGAGATAAAATTAAAATTAACTCGTAAAAATACTAATAATAATTATGATTTCTTTTTACTTTTTAGATTAAAAAGTTCGTTTTGCTTAAACCCTTACCATGATTTGTATATAGCAGTTAGTCCACTTCCATAATTATGAAGTGAAAAATGTAGCACATGGTAAATTATTTATAAAGATAATTCCATTTTCATAATTTATGGTAATTTAATTCACTGATTATAGATAGTAGTTAATATATAAAGTTATACTATAAAATAATTAATTGATTTAAAACATGATACATTATTTGTAAATCTAAACTAGCTCATTATTTATATGTTTAATAATAAGTTGATTTATCTAGCTTTAACAACAATTTCTAGATAACACCACATTTTTTACAAAATTTGAGCCTTTAAATTTTAATTACGGATACACCATTTAAATCCTGGTAAATATATAGTTAGTTGATTTATAGTGATAAAACTAATACATGGTACATTATTATATAGAGCTAAAATAGCTCATATGTATATTTTTAGAATAATTACTTGATTAATGATGGATAATATGAAAAAGAAACTGTAAAATAGTTTACTATATTTATTCAAGCATACATACATCTATTTCATTCAATTGTTTTATCTATAGTTTGTATGAACTAAAAACATATATAAATTTTAATTTGATAGATAAGAAACTACCACGGTTATACGGAGTTAGTTAGATTTATAAATGAAATCTGATGCAGATTAAATGTTTTAGAACACCAGTTAACCAAGCATGCACATATAATAGATAACATTATCTTATAATAAACAGATAATAACATAAAAATATTAAAAATACAATTAAAATTATATAAAGTTGAATGGCTTTAATAGATTTATAATCATGTCATCCTAATAACCATGATAAATACAGCTTATAAAGACTATTTTAGAAGTTGTTAGAAGTTGATGAACGTACGTAATGTCCCACATAAATAAGTTATCCATCTCCCACCATCACGTCAAAGTCAAAACCTGCATTTAAATCTATGTTAAAATCTCCATTTTTAGCAAGACTTCAAGACAATATAAAAATGTAAATATCTTATATATTTTACATTTTCCATTTTGGCAAATGATAGCTGAATTGTTTTTTTTTCATTAGACAAATGTATGTTCCTCAAAGGTCTTTGAAGATCACTTGATTTGAGTTTTATATCCTCTATTCAGGGTTCGTTTTATAGTGTAAGGTGTGACGCATTAAACTTTGGGGCTTCAAAGGGTCCCTATTTATTAAAAAAATTTAGTGGGTTTGAATATTATATGGCTTAAAGAAATATTAAGCGGGAATAACACTTGATATTTGAGTCCCGATAAAAATTTTGATTATTTGATAGGGTTATTAAAGAAAAACAATTACACAATTCACAAAACAAACGATCATTTCTAAGTTTTTCGATTAATTTGAATGACTTCGTCCATCCCTTAAAGATATCAAGTATCAAGTATTTAAGTTAGTATGCCAAATTTCTTTAATTTATTACTGTTCTTCAAAGAATTTTCATTAGGTTGCTTTTGTTTAGATTGTATTTTTAAAAAAGGACTCGTTTTTTTTATTGGGGTCCTAAAAAACGTTAAACCGGCTCTGCCTCTATCTATGGGTTGTGTACTTTAGACTACCAACAGAGGATGACCATTAGTAAGGTTCAATTAACATTAAAACTGAACCTATGATTGATGTTTTGACTTAAGTTATTTGTAACCGCTCGGTTTTGGTTACAACATTAAATGACTCTGTTTTTAGGTTATAGGGAAAGTCAGCTCGGTTGCGAGACCGAGTACACTCAAGTCCATTACGGCTAACAAATTCAATCATGTTCTGAATCAAATAAAAAAGTAACATGTCTATTAATTTATGACAAAGAATGAGTCTTTTTAGCGATATCCGACATATAAGTCATTATGTTTGTGTTACACCTAATTCCCTACTATGAAAACACCAACTTTGATGAATAGTTGGGTTTTAAGGTTTTTAGTTTTGTCACATAAGTTTAATGTTTTTTGCATTAGCCCCCCCTCCCCACATGTCTTAAGGCAGGAAAGAATGGGGTTCTCCTCCAATCTGCACTGCTGTCCTCTTTCCTTTCACCGCCGTCGCTGCACGGCCGCGGCCTGTAGCGCCGCCGCCAGCATCGTCCTGCTTTCTCTCTCGCCGCCACCGCCCACCGCAACCGTGCGCGCCGCGACCGCCTGCACCGCCACCGCTTGCGCTATCACCGCTTGGTGGTGGAGGCGGTTGTTGGGGCTGACTTGAGAAAGGGGAGACGGGAAACTGCGTGGGCGACTTTGTGACGGTTGGTTTGCAATTTCAGCCGTAAGAGGCGGCTTGGCTGCCAGCGCCCCCTTCTCTTCTGTTGTCGGGGATGGCGTCGGTGTTGGCGGCGTTGTGGCTGGTTGCATGTCCGGGTTCTCTCTTTCATCGATGTTGGGCTGATGTCAGATCCGACTTTATGCTTCGGTTCTCTGCCCTGTTTCGTTATGGTATTACAGCTTTCAGATCTGGTTCTTTTTGGCACATGCCATGGTGCTCTGAACCCACGTCAATGATGTTGAGCTATGGCTCTTTTGAGACGTTGGTTGGTTTGCACTGTTTCGGATGTAGATCTAGAGCGATAGACTCTTTGAAATCATGGATGTCACTGCCCGGAGTTGCTATTGACGGCTTTCTTTATCGGCGGCGACAAGCCTGTTGGGTAATCTGTTACGTTGATGATGATGAGTGGTACCTCATCTGAGACGCTGTCGTTGGTTGTTCAATTTGTTGATGTTGATTAGGGTTTTCCCATATGTCACTGGTTATGATGATACCACATAATTACCGTTGGTTGCCTGGCTTGCGACCTTTTTTGGTATGCAGCCGTAACCCGACGTCGGTACTGAGCCACCTTTTGCTCATCACGTGTTGTGGCTATGATGATCAAAACGTAATATTATAAACATGTGCGTTTGTCTGAGTCGCAGTTTACTGTATCCAAGACGCGCATTTGAAATGTTGCAAGTGTGGTTGTGCAGCTCATAGATGTACATGCTATAGTTTACTTTGTTACATTATTGACATACATTTGGACCTGGTTAATTTGTACCCAAATTCTGGACCTGGTTAATTTGTACCCAAATTCTGGTAATGTGATACACACATGGTGATGATGAAGCCAAAAAGGATAACCGTTGGTTGGCGTGGCAGGTCTTCTAGATTGCAGCCACAACGATGTATCTATTCTGAGCCTTAAACAGATTTGTTTTTATAAAAAATATAATTCTTTCAATGCGGGTTTAATACTAGCGCAACGCGCTAGATAGATTAGCCCTAGTACTATTGATAACTTAGTTACTTTTTTTATTGAATTTTAAA
Source organism: Flaveria linearis (assembly GCA_024085815.1). Taxonomy (NCBI): domain Eukaryota; kingdom Viridiplantae; phylum Streptophyta; class Magnoliopsida; order Asterales; family Asteraceae; genus Flaveria; species Flaveria linearis. The sequence continues at coordinate 12,814,440 of CM044010.1, forward strand.
TTTATTTTGGCAATACGTAAATCATAAATACCTAATACATATACGCCAATCCCAGTTCTAACAAACGATTCATTAGTCTTTGTTTATTACCCGATTCGTTCGTATTGTTGGCGCTCTTTAAAACTACCAAGGGCTAAAATGTTCAAGATCAAATTAATAAGGAACTATATGAAACATTTGCTCTTTGTAGTTATATATTTGTTCAAACAACTATGTGCAAAGAAGAATAATAAATTACATGGAACCTACAAGATTTTCTAAGGTGTTGAAAATTGATCGCAAGTGGTCTTGGTTCAAGTTTTACAAAGCCAACTTGGTCATTATTCATGATCAAAGTCCGCGTTCTACATCCTTCTAAATATTTGTTGGTTAGAAGTATCTAATTTTCGAAATAACATTTTTATAATAAAATGTCATTTTCATTCATGACGTTTCGTTAAATTTATCATTTGGATTCAATTTTTTTGTTATTTCAGTCGTTGTAGTTTATCTTATGTTGTCATTTTCATCCACTCCATTAACTCCATTAAGATCTTCGTTAAAAATATGAGTGTATTTTAGTCTTTTTCAACACTCTAATTATACAATTAAAACAAATTAATCAATTAAAATTAAAAAAAACATATGAAGTGACTAGTGAGATCGGACGTTTCGATTTAAAATCTTCGATTAACTCTAACTCGTGTTGTTCGACTGGGGTCTGCTTTGAGATTCAATTAATCTTCATATTTTGTTCTAACGTGTACATTTATTCGATTGAGATCTACTGTGTGATTGAGGTCTGTTGTTGTCACGCTTTGTTTGATTGAGATTTAATATTATCACGTAAAGTGATAACAACACACACCTCAATCAAATAAAATGTGACAACAATAGATTTCAATCGAACAACGGTACACTTTCGAACAAAACATGAGTGTCAATTGAAATCTTACGACAGACCTTAATTGAACAACATGATTTAGAATTAATTGAAACTTTTAAATCGAAGCGCCCGGTCTTACTAGCCGCTTCATATGTGTTTTAGTTTTTTTTATTATTTTATTTTAATTGGATAACTAGGGTGTTGAAAAATACTAAATAACTCTCATATTTAACAGAGATTTTAACTGAGTTAGTGAAATGGATGCAAATAGCAACATTTAGTAAACTACAGTGACTGAAATAACAAAAAATAAGTTTTTGGATTGAAATGACAAATTTAACAAAACGTCATAGACGAAAATAGCATTTTACTCATATTTTTATTATGACTAGTTTAGAGGTTTGACACATATTTATGACAAAGTTTAAATAAAATAATAAGAAAATTACATAAATGGTCCCTGTTGTTTAACCGGATAGCATGTTTAGTCCTCAAACTTTAAAAATTATAAAATTAACCTAAAATTAATATAATCATTCCACATTTGGTCCCTAATAATAAATTCAAATAATTTTTACGCATTTTATGAAGTTTAAACTAACTTTTAAATTTAACTTTATGGACTAAAAGTGTAACACGTAGATAAAAATTTGAACTAACTTTGTAATATGAAGTTTAAACTAACTTTTAAATTTAACTTTATGGACTAAAAGTGCAACACTTATATAAAAGTTTGAAATAATTTTGTAATTTTTATATATTAAGGACTAAACTTGCAATGACTATACAAAAATTCAGACTAACTTCATTTGTAAGCGATTGATCGGTTTCAAATGTACAAGTAAGAATTTTAATTTTTTTTGTTTATTTATGTCTTGGGTTGAGGATAAATATTCATAAATTAAAATTTTATAGAGTTAGAATAAGATAGTGCAGAGGTTAATGTAGCTGCTTTCGCTTATAGCATGCCAATCGGGCCAGTTCCCCGTTACATATATGGTTTTTTTTCCGTCAAATATTAATAGTTGGAATGATAATTGTTTTAGTGGCGGAGCTTGAACACTCCCGTAAGTGGGGTGGGGGCGAAATTAATATTTTAGAAGGTTAATTGATGAATAATTATGATCACACTAGAGAATAATGTATGTCAGGTGACGGGGTGAGTGCCAAGTAAAGGATTAGAGGTGGGTCTTGACCACAAGTACTCCATTTGCTAAGTCGTGGGCAACTAAAACTGTTGGCGCGATTGAAGAGTATAAGGTGATCGATCGAGGAACAAAACTATCTACACTAAAAACCGTATAACTAATTTATCCAAATGGATCAAACGAATTTCAAGTGGTACACAAACTATAATAAAGTTGTAAACAAGTTAAGCGGACTGACGGATTGTAAACAAGTGAAGTGTTTGCCTTGTGAAATATACCTTTTATTTAGTTTTAATCAAGTTAATTGGTCGATATGTCTAATTAAACAAATTAAACATTTTAATCTGATTATGACCGGATAAATTGAACGGATTAACATGTGTCCCAATACAACTTACTTATTAAACAAATTAAATATAACTCAAAATCTAATTATTTTCTTCAAGCTTTTGTCTCAACCAATGGGTCATGTACATCCATGAAATGTCGCTTGTAGAGGCACACATCCAAACCAATCATGAACTGAAACTAACAGTCGAAACCGAAACCGAAAGCGATATGATTTGAACCGTACTAATTAAAACCGTTTGGTACTGAAAAACAGTATCTTAAAGACTAGCTTATAGTCCTTTCTATTAAATATTTAAATCAAGTTAAACCGAACCAAATACTACAAAGTACAAAAACTAACCAAAATTACTTAAAACCTATCGAAAAACCAATCAAAACCCACTTTCAAATCATATTAAATTTACGTTAACCAAACAGAACCGATTTCAATCCACTTTCAAATCATATTAACTTTATTTAATTAAACAGAACCGATTTCAACCCGAACCTGTCTACTACTAAACCAATCTGTGCACCTCTAGTTTATCGGTGATCTTCACTCCTTGATTTCCTCCGGAGACCGCCATTGCCGAGATAGACACCTGCTCCATCTTCAAATCAAACACCCATCAAATGCCGGCGTCATGACGTCAACATCAGACCCTCATCGCTGTAACAAATATCATAGCATAATTTTATAACATAATAACAAACTATCTAAATCTTTATGTGATATATACCTATGTGATGTATGCTATATAATATGCTTGATATTGTTATCGAGTCAGGGGTCTCTTTGGAAGCGGTCTCTCTATCTCCCAAGATAGAGGAAAGACACGACACCACCTACCCTTCCCAGACCCTGCTCTTGAGTGGGATATACTGGCTATGTTTGTTTGTTTGTTTGTTAATTTTATAGTAGTAGCATGCAGGATAGAAGTAAGGCTTAAAATCCCTAAAAGACCAAGTAGCTAAGACCAAGGGACGATCTATCGCTAGACGCACTTGTTAGACTAAGGCAAACTTAGAAAGTAGCTAACACTAACGTAGTAACGCTTACTGCAAAAGGCAACCTAGAGAGCTTTTAACATCGTAACCTAAAACTACAGGTCCACCACCTATCAAGTAGCTAGCACCAAAACGTATGACTAAAGGCAACCTAAGTACGATACAAGCCTAGTTAGGGGCTGTTTGATTGCGCTGACTGAGTAAGATCTGACTGAGTCAGAAGCAGACCCAGTAAGAAGTTCTGACTGAGTCTGCATCTGACTGAAACTTGACTGTTTGATTATGTATCTGACTGACTCTGCTGAATGAAAAAAATAATCATATTGTCCCGTTGTTCTGACGAGTTTGAATTTAACTGCAGTTGTGTAATCAATAAAAACAGCCAAATGGTTACACATATGATGGTTTAAAATTTGATTAATGATGATATCGATTCATGTCATCTTCGTTCAAAAATCGAGTTTTTTATTATCTTAACTATTTTATTTAAATAGTTATTTTAAAAGACTAAAAAAAAAGAAAACAAAATGTTTGAATTATATATTTGTATATTCTTAGAAACTTGAATCTACCAACCCTTCTCCCCCACAACCACAGCTAAACTCCTCTCCCACCAAATCCCACCACCACCACCGTTAAACTCATCTCCCCACCAAAATCCCACCACCACCACCGTTAAACTCATTCTTAGAATCTACCAACCCTTCTACAACCCCCAACCACAAACCACCACCACCGCACCACCTTCTGACCACCACCGCACAACCCCCAAAACAAAATCTCGTGGAGGGAGATGGTTGCAGCCGGAGGGAGTTGGTTGCTGTTACGGTCCTAACATCTTGCAAGAGAAGACACCCATGAACCCATGAAGAACCATGCATGCATACCGTATGTTTATTTGTTTGTTTATTTGATGAGTGTGTTGTGTGTTTATGAGTTTGTTGGATTGATGAGTGGTGAGAGAATAAATGAGTTCCAGGAATTCGTGGGTTATACCATCTTTGAGGAGAGCATGTTTTCCACTTGTGGGTATTATTTATTGTGAGTTGCTTTTGAGAGCCTATAAAAAGGCAATGGTGTTTATTGTATGGATATGCATGAATAAAGAATATGTTCTAAGTTTCTCTCTAATTTCTTCTATGGCTTCTCCCTAGTTTCTTTGGCCCATTGATTAAGTGAGATACTTAACAGTGGTATCAGAGCTGTCGTGATCCCCTCATGGCTGCTCAAACTCTATCTCAAACCGAGTTGTTCGATCGAATCGAGTCGACGCTCTTGGAGATGATCAATCTTCTCAAGAACGAGTCTCAAAGATGGGCAACCACACCCATTCTCGATGCACCTCCACCATCCGTTTCCGCTACCACACCACTTGCTTCCGTCATGACTCCCGCAACCGCACCCATCTTTTCTACACCACCACCAAAACAAACCCCATCACCGCCACCAAAACAGGTGTCCGTAGCAGTTACCCCACCACCAAAACCAGCCACCGCCACCCAGTTTACACCATCGCCTTCAAGGACTGAGTGGCGCCCACCGTGGCAGTTGAGAGAAACGTGCCGGTCAAGTGGTGCCCGTGATGGGTTCTTTCGAAGTGGCATCCAGAATTTCGCCTTGAGGACAAGGCGAGTTCAAGCGGGGTGGATTGTTACGGTCCTAACATCTTGCAAGAGAAGACACCCATGAACCCATGAAGAACCATGCATGCATACCGTATGTTTATTTGTTTGTTTATTTGATGAGTGTGTTGTGTGTTTTATGAGTTTGTTGGATTGATGAGTGGTGAGAGAATAAATGAGTTCCAGGAATTCGTGGGTTATACCATCTTTGAGGAGAGCATGTTTTCCACTTGTGGGTATTATTTATTGTGAGTTGCTTTTGAGAGCCTATAAAAAGGCAATGGTGTTTATTGTATGGATATGCATGAATAAAGAATATGTTCTAAGTTTCTCTCTAATTCTTCTATGGCTTCTCCCTAGTTTCTTTGGCCCATTGATTAAGTGAGATACTTAACAGTTGCAGCCGGAGGATGGGCCGACGATGGGGGTGCTCGTCGATGGGGTGCTCAAAGATGGGGTTCTGATGGGGTGAAGGGCGGCGGTGTCTCGGTCAGCAGCCGGCTGGAGGGAGTGCGACGGGGGGAGGGGTGCTGGAGGGAGTGCGACTGTGGAGAAGAGATGACCGGGTCAGATTGTGGAGAAGAGATGACCGGGTCAGACCAATTTTCCGGGTCAGATGTCTCGGTCAGTTGGTCAGACGTGTGATCAGACCAATCAAACAGGGCCTTAGTTTCACAAAGTTCGAATATACGGTATTACGGTACCCTAGAAATCCTTAACCTAAAGGTATCATTTATGTTTCCGGATATAAATAAAATGCAATCTTTGAATGATCTAAAGATATGCCATGTTTATGTTCATTGTATTCATGATCTCATTATAGTATGCTGTTACAGTATGGACTGCAAGCATATATATGAGAAATCAGTTATAATGCTGTTTTTTTTCCCTTTTCTTTTTGAAGGGTTTAACTTTAGAAGGTAATGTTAAAGTTTTGGTGGGGGTACTTTTGTAGTTTTGTTGGGTCTTTCTGTGGCATTTCAGAAGGCATACTAAAATGAGGTTGATGTATGTCACATTGCCAATTTTGGAGGATAGTAAGAAAGTTCCAAGAAACCTCTATGATTGTACATATTCACCTGCATTTTACCCAAACATGTACATGTCTGCATATATTCTTTATTTCTTTATAGTTCTCACTTTCTTTAGAAAAAACAGAAACACAGTTTCGTCGTGTCGAGATCTGTAAAGCGCTTAGTGTCATACTTGGTTGGATTTGGTAACGATAGCCGATGCAGTAAGGAAAACATTATGGCTATGAGTTTGACACCCAACTGAAACCAAAATGGGTATGGATTTTTAAACTCAATCTAGATGTATGAAGCAAGTGTATTCATGAACAGTCAAAATCAACCGGAGTGTTCAAACTGAAGTGAGTTTGTTGGTTTGAGTCATACAGTTCCATTTTGATGGTTTAAAGGTTTGGTCTTGTTTGGCTTTGTAATCCGAATGGATCGTATAACTATCATTGTTTATATATATTTATGGTCGTAGAATATATAGTTATATATATGTATTATATTCATGAGCTATTTTTTTTTATATTAAAAAAATGATCGGATCAACTTACCAAATTGTCAAAACCAAATCATTATATGCCAAACTGGTAAAACAGGCTGGTTTAACCAACCCCTCAAGCCAGCCGGTTTGGTTTTTCGTTTCCTAAAACTGTAGTTAGTGGTTCGATCCAAGACGTTTGTCACAACCCTTGAACCGAACCATTAACACCCCTAGTGTATGCTACCATTTAATAATGTAACTGGAGAAAATATCAAGAAAATGAAAATTTATGAGCATGGGAAACCCATATGGAGCTTTTGTTATATTGATATCATATCATTTGTGGTACAGTAGTAGTCTATAAACAAAGAACCTGCACATGGGTGGTTGCTGTCAATGGGCATTTTCTTATTCACTACCCAACCTCCAATCAGTTAATAAACAATCTCACTTCAATATATACATGCATATTGTCATGTAAACCAAAATTATGTCACTTCTGTTCATAGTTTATTTGTTTTAAACAATGGCCCTTTTGACAGAATCAAAATCATTTTTTTAAATTTGCAGCAATCTCAAAACCACATGAGTAAATCCCACTTCATCATCCAATCATATAACCATTTTCCTTGACAGCTTTTTCCAGCATCAAGACATGAGTTTCATTCAAGATCATAATCATCATCATCATTTACAAGATTAAGATTTCTCAAGTTTGTGTGTTTTAAGGTATGGAGGAAGCTGGAGATCTTTTAGAAGACAGTGGTTCTTTGGAAACTTGCTCAACACAAAAACAAGAACTATGTCTAGATCTTATTCTGATCTTGCTTCGAGTTCTTGTCCTCTTGATGAGCCGAAAAGCTCGAGCTTTACTTCAAGAAAGCAACCGCCCGTTGCTCCTCCAAGTCTAACCCGAACACCATCTTTGCCAAATGCAATGGAAACACAATCTTTTCCAATGAAAAAGTCCGACCCAAGTCCTAAAATCAGGCCTTCTCTAGTTGGAAATGGTAAAAAGGATGCCATCATCAAGAATGAGCCAAAAAGCTCAAGCCTTTCTTTAAGAAAGCAACCGCCCGTTGCTCCTTCAAGTCTAACCCAAACACAGTCTTTGTCAAATTCAAAAGGAACAAAATCTTTTCAAATGAAAAAGCCCAACCCAAAATTGACCCGAGCATCTTCCATGTCACCTTCTACAGTGGGAAGTGATCAAGAAGATGAAGAAGATCAAGAAAGTGAGTTTAGTTTAGGGAGATTGATAAGGCAGGCATCCATGAACTCATCACATACGTCGAATCCACCTCGACAAACATCTAAGGTACACATCAATTTATCGAATTTTGAATGACTATATAAATATCAAGTTTTGTATGCATAATTTGAGTCTGGTTTTGCAGTCAATGATAGAAAACACACGAAAGAATCCCGAGTTTGATCAAGAAAAGATTAGTGATGTGAGAAAGATAGAGAGAAGCAGAAGCCTATACAGAAAGAGTAATGGAAAAAACAAAAATGGTGGTGGTGCACCTCCAATCCCAGGAGGATGGGTTAATAAGAGTTCATCGGAAGACATGAAGGCCCATATCAAGTTTTGGGCTAGAGCGGTCGCGTCTAACGTGCGCCAAGAGTGTTCATGATAGTAAGCTTGTTTGAATGGGAAAAAGTTTCGAGAAAATAAAACATGTGTATGATAACAGAATTGCATGGTAAGGATGCGTACACTAGACCTAATTGTCGGGTTTGCCCTTTGTTTGGATCATGACAGGAATAACATGTTTAAAAGTTTTGTTTAGATTCATTGTATCTCTAGTTCTTGCAAGATTGGCTATTGTTCTATACATTTGTCTCTTCTGATTCTCGTAGATGTTTGAATGAATTACAAAAATGTATCTCTAGTTCTTGCAAGATTGTCTATTGTACAACTTATTTCCTTTTTCTGATAGTTAAATCTTTTATATTGTATTTTGGAACCCATCAAATTGATAAACTCATAAACCGAAATGCAGTGTGAACAATGCCTCATTGGTAACACTTAGGGGACTGACTTGACATTTTCACTACCATCTAACATTAAATACTAGGGTATCAGACGGGTGGATGTCACAATACATTGCAAGTTTGCTACACGTTAGGACTTGACTCAGACTATGTATAGGACACATCTTACTAGCTTTGTTCGCTCTACTCATATACATCATGGTTGTTTGCTACCGAAGGCTTTTTTGGCCTTAAGCAAACACCTAGAGCGTGGTTTTCCAAGCTATCTTTAGTTCGATCTTATTATTTATTGTGCATGTATCCAAATTTTATCTATTTATCACTTTTGGCTATCTTTATTTTGTATCCAAATTTTATCTATGTTTGTTGTCAAGAAGTGATTAAGGTAAGGTCTTGGGTTGAAAAGCGATTGCATGTTATCTTTGTGTATGTGTTGATAGTTCTCTAGCTTTGTGACAGGTTATCCAGTTGTTATATTCTCAAATGTCTCTTAAATATTCAGACAAATTGAGCTATTTTTCATAGGATTCATGCCACTTTCCTCTCATGGTAGTCTATGGTTATCTCGACAATTTTATTTGTTTGAGCTCGCACAACACACCTGCTTTAGTTGATGCCTACCCCAGTCTATATGTGTGTCTTCAAGAATACATCTTTGTAGATACTCTGAAGTACCTAAAGATGATCATCCTTTACTCTATTGAAGAACTGTTAGAGCTTTAAGCTATTTGGTTTAAACTCCGTCTAAGATAGTCTATGTTATCAATAAGGTTAACCACTTTCTTAACCTACATTGGTTAACATCAAACATATTTTTAGGTATTTTGGTGGTTGACAAAACAAATTAAGCTAGAATACATAAATTGTCCCAATTATTTAACTTTTTCAAGGTTTTAGTGCCAAATCCTAAATTTTGAATGATGTTCGTCTTTTATGATATGTAAAAAAAATTCTCTTGTTCGTTTGAAATATATTTTTTTACATTAACCTCATGGACTAAAAAAGAAGCATCGGTATCGATATCATGATTCATGTATATACACACTATAACAGGTCATGTGATGTATCACTTTTATATTTGCATTTAGTTAAAACTAATATTAAGGGTTTTAGTTAAGTCATGATATGCATAAGAATGTATGTATTAGGCAATAATAGAAAGCCCTCTATTACTATTTGGTTGCGAGTTGTCAAACATTTCATTTTATTTAATGACAGATTGGTAGTACCTAGAATTTTTATAGGGTATACTTTTATCTATGATGATGCTTAGATTCATAAACTTTTAATGTGAGACACACCTTACAAACTATTGACTAAACACATGTTTTATGAGCTAGCTTTTCGTTCTTATTTAAAAATGTTTTTTTAAGAGCTCCTTGATTCGGCTTATTGCAAAGCTCGAATCAAATATCTAATAATGATTAAGAAAACATGATACGTCTATCAGTAATTTATACGAATTATTACCCTAAAAGACGAGGAAATAATGTAACAGCACACGTATTATATAATCATTCATGTAGCTTCCACCTAATGTTTCAAACATGTAGTAACAAAGTATTAAAGATCGGCCGTTGTTTCAATTTAAAGTAAAGTTGAGTGTCTATGAGCAGTAACAAAAACAATAAGAAGGGGAAAAATGTGTAATGCTTATTTGGGTAAAGTACTCATGTTTTCTTACCCTGCAACCAACATTCCGCCTCATGTTCAACGTAAACCAGACATGTTTCATCTCCAACGAGCATGCATCACCTTCACTACCCTGAGCACGAGACAGCCTGTCGCCGGCCATCTATCGATCATGACTCCACACCTCCCATTTTTTTAATAAAGCGGGTAGATATAAGGGTGTTTGGAATTGCTTATTTTGTTAAAAATTACTTTTGAAAAGTAACTTGCTCTAATTTATCAAAATCTATTTATTAACCCTTTAAAATCTACTTATTAACTTCCTCTTTTATATTTTTCAAACATACTTGTTAACTTATTAATTTTTAAAAAATTAAAAAGTCAAAAATTAAAAAAAAGTAACCATCCCCAAGCACCCACATATTTCAAATGTATCATCTCTAAATAAAATGATCATCATTCAAATACAAAGATATTTAGAAAAAAAAAAAAAGCTATTCTTTTATCCACACTCACTCATCAGTCATCCCCCTCCACTCCAATTCTCCACCACCGTCATCGCCACCACCATCACCATCACCACCACCATCACCACCACCACCGATGTTCACCTTCCCACCGCAGCTCCTCTCCTCCTCCGCCACATCCTCCGCCGTCCTCCTCCCTCATTTCTCCCATTGTTTCAAAACAACCACCAAACCCTACTCTCTCCCCCACCAATCTCCGACCAGTAGACCCATCCCCCCACTGCTAGCTCAAACCACCGATTCCCCCTCGCCGGAAGAAGGCCCCATCGAACTCCCCTTCTCCACCCCCTCCTTCATCGCCACCGATGACAACCCCTCCACCCTCCAAGTCGCCACCTCCGTCCTCCTCACCGGCGCCATCTCCGTCTTCCTCTTCCGCTCCCTCCGCCGCCGTGCCAAGCGCGCCAAACAACTGGTTCGATCCTCTAATCATCACTGATTGTAATCATCTGATCATTTGATGTGTGTTGAGATTGTTATTAACTTGTTGTTAGGGGTGATTGAATTAGGGATTTTGTTTAAAAATGAGTTTGAGTTTGAACCCACGTTTAACTAGTACGTAGTGGCTTTAATACCTTAATTGTGTCCACGTCAGCAACTTTAAAGCCCCTTAGGTGGCACCATTACGTCTACTCTTATAACGCCCCTAGCCCCCTATGATATGGTGGTGTAAGGGCGTTTTAAGATGCTAAAATGGCCCACTACGTTTGATCCGAAAGACAAAGAAGTGGTTCTATTTTATGATCGTTTCAATTGCCAGGGTGTAGTTTGTGTAACCTATGTAATAGGTGATTGTGATGTGTGTTTTGAACGTGTTGAGATTGTTATTTGTTTGGTGGATAGAAATTTAGGTCTACGGGAGCTAAGAAGACGTTGAAAGAGGAGGCGATTGAGAGTTTGAAGGCGATGACGCCTGTGGAGGCGAATGCTCCGCCGTCGGCTCTTCAGGCGTTGCTCGGAGGTTTATCCGCCGGAGTTATTGCGCTTATTCTGTATAAGTTCACCACCACCATTGAAGCTGCTCTTAATCGTCAAACGATTTCTGATAACTTCTCGGTATGTTTTCAATGAATAGATTCTTAGTTGTTCCAATATCTGATATAAGTTCACCACCACCATTGAAGCTGCTCTTAATCGTCAAACGATTTCTGATAACTTCTCGGTATGTTTTCAATGAATAGATTCTTAGTTGTTCCAATATCTTTTATTGTTTGTGTTTCATATGAACAATATTTGGGAAATTTGAATGCTTCTCAATTGCCTTTCGTATTGTATATCATCTGCAATGTTTGTTCATGGTTATAAGCTTGTCTGCAATTACAACAAATAATGACACCTTAATCTAGGGTTTATGTGTTTTTATGAATCAGTTGCCACTTTTAAACTTGAAGTTCAAAAGTTGAAATCTTGATTTTGTAGTTCATATGATTTCCAAAATTGGCCTCAGGGATATAATCTACTCCGTCGGCTCTTCATGTTTGTATTTTTATCACACAATAATCAATGATCGGTTCCTTAATCTAGTGTTTGTGGCATCTTAACTTAGTTAAAAAGAATCTTGAACATTTGCCTACATTATTGTGAGTGTTAGCTTCAGCAATTGATAATTCATTGTTGTGTCGCTTGCTGGTGTCACCCTTTGGAAATATGCAGCAAATCAGTGTGGCTTGAGGGTCAAATGCTCATAGTATACATAGAAAAAGAATATTAGATGCCATATAACACGTCAAAAGAAATTTCTTCCGTGTCACGTGACACCACTTAGGTTTGTGGTTGTTCTCATCTTCTTGCTCAAAGTGTTGCAACAAAATCTTTACAAGTCTTTTGCTTTGCAGGTGCGACAGATAACGATAACAATAAGGTATGCTTATAAATTGTCCCGAGCCATTTACTGAAGTTCTTATGTAATCTATTCTCGTGAACTAACTTTGAAGATGATTACAATGTAGGACTATTATAAACGGGCTATGCTACCTCGCGACATTCGTTTTTGGCATCAACTCTGTTGGGTTGATCCTCTACTCAGGCCAGCTCGGTCTTAACTCAATAGCAGATGATTCAAGTGACAATATCCAGAAACAAGATAGTACACAACTGAACTCCAATGGCTCTGAAATAAACATCAATGATGAAGATCGAGATCAAGATTCAAGTAGCAGTTAACAGTAGCAGATATGAGAAAGCGGACTTTGAAAAACCAGGTTTCGATGTTGTGAATCCTGTTGTTTACTTCCATGCGAATTGAATGGTTTCGACTTGTTGAAGGTGGTTAAAAGGTTTTTGAAACAACAGAGGTCATTATGCATCACAACTTGTATGTGTTTTACTTCAAACACATTAATCTATCTGTACATTTTGAGAATCCAACCCTACAACTTTCTATTTTTGGATTTGTATTAGGTCCATTTTATTTTGCGAAAAACCGTTATAACACCTGCATTTTTGTTGAACTTAAATACCTTAAAAACCCAATGTCGATGGTCAATGGGAAGCCAATTAATTATAATTTAAAAATTGATCTAAATATTTTTAATTGAAAATGTTATACATTTATTTTACAATGTTATAATATTGCTCATTTCGTATTAATAAAAGAGAACTGGCAATCTATCCTAATAAATCAAAATAAGTTTTATAACATGTTGTCTTTTTACACATTCTTTTGTCAAGTGTTATTATCTAAGCAACTGTATTATTTAATGGTCATATTTAATGCAATGATTATATTAAAGGCAAATGATATTATCTGGATCATTTTCAAATTATAAAACAAGTTTTTTTAATAAATGAAAAAATATGTTTTTTATTAAAAAATGTTATTCTTTTTAAACAAAATTTTATGAAATATGAACTTTTTAAAAAAATGAAAAAATTCAACCTTTTTTAAACATAAGTTTTTAAAGATGAAAATTCAAAAATGTTATTATTGTTTTATTGCCTAAATTAGTTAGTTATATATTATTTCAATCATAATCATATATCAAATATTATTTTATAAATTCCAAATATTAATGAGTAATTGTTAATTAAATATTTCATTCAAATTACTTAGTCCACGTGTTTTTAAACTAGTAAGAAATAAAGAAAACCCCCATTAGATTAGATTAGATTTTACAATTACTATTACCATTCATCACTTTCTATTTTTAAATAGATAGATAATATATAATGACAGAAAAACCAAACAGTTTTAAATGCATGGACATGTTATTTTTGTTTGTCAACACCGAACCGTCAAAATTTTATACCTTTATGTAGTGAATGACGTAAATATCACTACCAACAAAACACGTAACGTAGTTTGTAAACCACGCCTGAAATCCAAACCAGCCAGAAAGAATTCCTACCTTTTAGAATAGTTGCAAACTCGAATTGTTATCAAAATGGAGGTATTTAAAGTCATCTTATTACAATTTGTTAAACCAATAACCTCACAATCATAACAAGAATCACAACAATCACCAACAAAAACATGTAAAACACACATATCATGCATGCATCACATTCTCACACAAACTCATTGCTACTCCCACTCTAAACTTGTACGGTACCACCCCACAATGCCTCCTAAACAACAACCATAAAACCAATGTACAACCCTCCAAAGCACTAGCTCAAAACCCTAGCCCAGCCGCGCCGACGCCGAGTCCAACCCCACTGAGCCGCTCCAACCTCCTGTTTTCCCACACACAACTCTCCGGTAGCAGCTTAGAAGCCGCCGTCCTCATCGGCTCCGACTTGCACCTAGTCAGCACAAACGGCTCATAGCCCACCGCATTAGCCAGCTTCTGCTCTAACACCGTCCCCATCGACGGCGCCACCGGCAGTGAACACGATGACCTCGCCGGCTGCGGTAACGCCGCCGTGAGTCCACCATCGGGGTTGACCACCGGCGGCGGTGGTGGCGGTGGTTTTCTCTTGGTGGGACGCTTGATGAAATCTTTACTGCAAACCCATGTTTCTTTTGATACGTTTATTGATAACTTGGGTTCATGCATCATCATTAACAAACAATCTGGCAACACTTCTCCTTCTTCTTCATGGGTTTTAGAGATCTCAGTGAATTTGGTCGCCATTGTTGAATTCTCTGCTTCTGCAACTTCATGAGCTTCATCATGTTCTTGAATTTGATAGGATTGATTCATAAATTCTTCAAATAATGATGCAAGATGGAAACTTTCTTCTTCTACTTCTGTTTGTTCATGCTCTTGATCTTGACCCACTTCATCTTCTTGCAGATTATCATGTTCTTGATCTTGAATAGCTTCAAATTGTAGCACATTATCATGTTCATGATCTTGATTAGCTTCATCTACTTTCACATCATCAAGTTCTCGATCTTGATTAGCATCATCTTGTTCCACATTATCAAGTTCTTGATCTTGATTAGCATCATCTTGTTCCACATATTCAAGTTCTTGATCTAGATTAGCTTCATCTTGTTCCACATTATCAAGTTCTTGATCTTGATTAGCATTATCTTGTAGCACATTATCATCCTCTTGATCATGATTAGCTTCAACTTGCTGCACATTCTTGTTCTTGATCTTTATCAGCTTCAACTACATTTTCTTGATCTTTTTCGATCTGATTCTCACAGTCAACAAACTCTTCATCTTCTTCCTCATCTTCCACCACTTGGCTCCCAAGATCCACTACTCAAAGCTTCAACTTTCATGGGGTCAGATCTACACCTCATCAACAACAAAGCATTCTTCGGTGGTACACAAACACTCTCTCCCTTCACCATTATCGCCTCCAATTCTACCATCAACAATCTCAAGATCTTCAAACACATGTCGTCTCCTAACAACACTCTTTCATCTTCATCTTCATCTCTTCTTCTTCATCTCCAATTACCAATTCAATATCTTTTCCACCACCACCATCTCCGTCCTGCACCGCCACCACCACCGTGTAAACACCGCACCACAAGAACCTCCACGGTGGTCATCTCCGGCAGCCACCGTCTTCTCCTCCTTCCCCTTTCTGTTCTGCAAGGGATCAAACAACTAAACTCCGATCCAATTGCTCTTAAAGCCTCACAAATTGTCACCGGAAAATGAACCCAACTCCTCTGCACCGGCGAACATTCTTGAATCTGATTTCGATTATGATTTCGACTACCATTTGGCCCAAGATTCGAACTTTCTTGATGATTATGATCTTTTGAATGAAACCCATTAATGGGATGATCTAATTTTCTGAAACTAACTTCACCGGAGCTGTGTCTTCTTGATAAAGTTCGGAGCTTTTTAGCTTGTTTCTTCTTGCCTCTAACCCTAACTTGACCAATGCAGGTGACTTTTGGGGACGATGGTTCAGGGTTCTCGAAGGTTCTTTTTCTAGCGGCGGTAGGGAACATCGCCGGCGAAGCTCCGCCCTTTATGCTGCCGCTGGCTCTGAGCCTCCGGCTGAGTGAGGTTGAGAGGGAGTTTGGTGGGTCTCGAGCCATGGCTCGACCTGGGCTCAAGATTGACTTTGATGTGATCTTCATGTGGTGGTTGTTGTTAAAGAATGCAATGTGGTGGTGGTGGTTAACGGTGGTTGAATGGTTGCATTGGTGGTGGTTATCTGGTGGTGATGGTGATGGTGGTTATCTGCTGGTGGTGGTGGCGATTGACCAATGGTGGTGGTGGTGGTGGGGTGGTGGTGGTGGTGGTGGTGGTGGTTGCAGAGAGTGAGAATGGGTGTTAATGAGTTTTTGTGTGATTTCTGTTGTGGTACAGCTGGCTTTAATATAATATCCACGTCGGACAAAATAATTGTCAAGAGTAACATGGGTTAATGTTTGGTTAATCATATAGAAAAGGACAAGTATGTGATAGGGTTAAATAGACAGTTATGTTGAAGGAAAATGTTCATATGATTCATGCACATGATGAGTGATAAATTGAGCGTTAAAACTAGATTATATTTTTATTATAATTTCAAGATTTTTGTACTTTAAGACAACGTATAACATTATCAATTACTGATGCTATAATCAGTTTTAAAGAATCAAAGGAAAACGATATTTAATTATTAACAATTCAAACATATAAATACATTTAAAGTTGAATATTAGTCAATCTAAAACATAAAATAAGTTTCAAAATCAATCGTTTAAACATGAAATATGTAGGCAGACGCTGATCAATAGGAAAACATAGAGCCTGGTTAGCTCAATCTATAAACCATCTATAGCTTTTGAACCAAATCAACGAGAGCATTTACACTAATTTCTCCGTACTCATCTTCATATATACATTAAAAACATTATTTTTTCTCTCACTTTTAATTAAATATTATTTTTTATATTTATCATTACTTTTTTTCTCTCAATCCACTCACAACCATGGTTGCAAAAGTCGCAAGACGCTATCAAGTCGGTCGACTGAAAAGTTGTGAGTACTCCATCTATGCGGGGAGTTCTCAGACATAGTAAATTATAAAGAAACTAATTTTTAAGAAATTATATATATGTCAAATATAATAAGTTTACAAATATTTATAACATAATACGTGAAAATCAATATATATCAAAAGAATATATTCAAATACTATAGAATTTTAAAACATTATATTTATTTTTAATATGTATACACATATTAATCATTTAATACTTATCTTTCAAAGTAAGTTATTGAAAAACAACAAAAATACAACAAGAATCGGTGAAAAATAGCGAAAATCGGTGAAAAACGGCAAAATTCCGAGTTGGGCGGAGTTGACCCGAGTTCAACCGTGTAGGTCAAGTTGGACCAAGCAGGACCTAGTTGGACCGATTCCCAATAAGGTTGACCGGGTTGAAGAAAAACACCCCGGCACGCTTTCGAGTTCCGAGTACTCGTCGAGTACTCGCCAAGTCCTCGGCCAGGCCGAGTTTACACAACACTGCTAACAAACACTTTCAAATATTAAAACTTATGAAGGTTTCGTGTTTCTCTAAATATAGAAAATATGATTCAACTCACATAATTTTTCTCTTACAATCACCTCTTATAATATAAGATATACATTTACATAAAAAATAAAAAATATACAGTAAATGCTCTAACATAATCAATTTCTGATCTAACCGGTATGTTTGATCAACGTTAACGAAATATTGCTAATTTCTTAGATAGCTATATTCAATCTTTTGTCTTGTATTATCATTCTTAAAACTAATAAAGTCTTGAGTCGCATGTACCTTTTTACACTTGTTATATTATTTTCATACAATTACAAATAAATTCCTTTTTCGTTGAATGAAGAATCGTTTATTTTTATGTAGGTGGAAATAGAATAATGTAGTGGCATAGTGGTAATTACATAAGTAACAAGGGGCAAAGGCATAAGCCGGAGTCACATGACACATGGGCAGTCTTGGAATAGGGACAACAACATACAGAATCCAAGAAGGCACGTGACCAACCGAATGAATATGACAACCTTTACCACCACGCGCTACACTCGCGCGTCACCTACACGTAACCGCTCACAAGTCTACACTGCCCAGGAAAATTATATTTTAATAATTCAAACAGTAATAGTTGGTCGATAATAATCTATGTTTTGGTGACCGGATCGGACCGGCCAGTCCGACCGGTTCGATCGGGGATCGGTCCGGTGGCTGGTCCGGTATGATACGGATTGTTTCTGGACGGTTGAACCGGCCGGTTCGTCCCGAACCGCTGGCGACGGGGAAACCCGGTTCGGACCGGACGGTTTTGTTTTTTTTTTAATTTTTTTAATTTTAATGGGTAAAAACGGGGTGTTAAACCATAAATTAGTACGTTGGATATACAAATATAGTTAAATTTATATATAACTATAAATACATATATAAAAATATATAAATTACTTATATTTAATTACATATATAAATATAGTTAAATCCGGTCAACCGGTCCGACCACCAAACCAGTACGGCGTCCGGTTCGACGTCCGATCCGGTTCTGAAAACATTATAATAAATTATACTATTGATTTGGCCGGTAATAATTGCAACTTTTTTTTATTACCATCAACAATCTTATTAACATAATTATTAAAACTTTACGCTTGATTTCGTCTCGATTTAGTTCACAATAATGAATATGAACGAAATGAAAAAACATACAAGCTAAATCGAGTCTAAAGTAAATATAAATCGAGTGTGTAAATGTATGATAATATACTAATATGACAGTTGTTGGTAGTAAAAATAAAGTTGAAATTATTACTGGTCAAATCAATAGTATGGATTATTATCGGTACTATTTTAAATTATTAAAATCCAATTTGTCTTTTTTGAAAAATGCAAATGTACTATTGATATTAGTTTTGATTTATATATGTTATTTTAATTGGGATCGCAACGAAAAAAACTCTCTGGCTCAACCCAAAGTATTTTTGCTCCGAGCAACTCAAAACCTATCTATTTTTAATCATTTAAGGTAATTCACTCAACCACTTCAGCTAAATATCATTTTTCGTTAAGATTTATAACTTGCAGGTTTAACTATGAGTTGCGGGCACGGGCAAATGACCCTTTTTTTCAGTAGTGTTTATTTTTGATTCAGTAGTGTAAATACCAAGCTCCGCCAGTGGTTGCGAGCTCTTGTGACCTTCTAGTTTACTGGTATTGTTAGTTGCTTCTCATAAAAGATGGTGTAAGTTTAGATCTTTAATATAGTACTAGTTGATGTCCAGTACGCGCGTTGCGCGAATCTAATTTTCGCTCACATTGCACATATACTAACGTTCAAGACTCGGTCGATGCTGACAGAAAGGCCGAGCAGGTCACACGGGCTGGGTAATGCATCAATATGGTTCAGGTAAAAGGTGTCCTTTTATAATGGGTTGAACTCCGGGTTGGGTTGGCTGCCTAACATTTTCTTGGACATTTATAGATAAGAAATGTGATAATTACGATTAGATATAAGATATTATAAAAATTTGTCTAAATGTTGAATAAAAATTACTTTAGAAGGTTTTGTATGCATTCAAAGAAGATTTTGGGTGACTTTCAACACGTGTGACCTATTTGACATTAGCTTGATCTTTTTATTTGGCCCATATAGAAAAACACGACCCAAATTGATCCATTGATAAGTTAATGGGATAAAATTGCAACCCCTCATAAGCATCATAGTTCAATGAATAGACCTATACCTGATGCACAATACCAAATCCTGGTGGAACCACAACCATGTTTTGGAAAGCTTTGGAACCCCACTTTAGGAAAGCAAATCTCTCCTGGTTTCTCTGAAACTCAAGTTCCATATTTGCTTTTACTGCATTTTCAGACCTAGTAACATCAACTTGATCCCAACAATCAACTACAAACACACAAACAGTTAGGTAACAGTAGTCAGGCTGGTGCATACACAGAGAAATGAATGAAACCATTAAATAAACCAAAAGCATCAACATATACTGTATATGATTTTTTCGAACATAACATCCCACAAAGAAACAACAGTTGAGAGCAACAGAGACACGGAAAGAGGGTTAAATCAACAGCTACCTGGTGTATTGTTAGGCTCAGAGTTCACAAAACAATGAGTCAACCATGGCTGCAGGGCGGGTTGCAGGTTATAACCTACCATCCTCCAACCCTATCACACATAGCCAACGTCCTCATCCAACTTTTATTCAGTGAATGAACTCATCACAGCCCATTAGAAACACCAACCTTGTATCAAAAGATCAACGTGCAAAACCAAAAGACATCCAAGGCAACCTCGACTCTGGAGCATGTCTTAGGTCAGATAAAACCACAACGAAACTCCACAGACAACAGATGCCACGACCGGCGACAGGAGCCGCCACCATCAGCACCCACATCAGCGTATTCAATGAGCATCCATCGGACCATCGCCACCTAGGGTTCTTGAAGACCCAGCGGCGAGCCAGATTTGTCACAACCAGAGCATTGCCATCGGGTTCCAAAGAAACCCGGCAGCGTCGACGCCGACAGCCGGTCAAACACCCTGAAGGCAAATTGGATTGCCACCTATACATATAAAAACATGAGATATTAAGAACTTGATACATTTTTTAGAATCCTCTTAAACATATAAAGAATTATGTAGTCCGTTTGATTCAAGTTTCAAATCACAAACAAGATATGAGAACAACAGTTTCAAAGTGTTTTCAAACATTCATTGTTAACTTACGAGGATAAAATGCTGCAGGTGAAGAGAACTCAACAACATATAATCAAGCTAAAACTTTCTGCTTCAATTCCGTTCATTTCTAACCTTCTACCTTTCTTTTTCTTCTTCCATACCAAATAATAATCAAGTCAAGCAAAACACAGAACTCAAAACTCAATTTTAGAATTCCATCATCTATTATGCAATCTACAGGAAAATCAACTTATATTGCTAAAATTGTTTCAAAATAGCTTATGTATATGTTGGTATTTAGATATACACACATGTAATTGTGACTGTGTGCATATGGAGTATGTGTGAGAAAGATAGACAAAGAACCTGTGCAGAGAACAAAATGGTGTAAAAGAAGGCAAAGACGCCATTGTTGAACCAGAAAGCTTGAGCCTTCAAGAATCCCACCTCAAAGCCACCATTTCACCACACCGAAACCCCTTCTCTGGGTTTAAAGATGAGGGCTTCACTTCACCTCTCAACCATAGAAAGGACGCCGACTTGCAAGCGACCACACCAACGTCACCACTATCACCATCGCCGACCTAAACTAAAATAGGGAGGCGGAAGACCGCGATGCCGCTGAGAATGCTCTGATAGTGACAATGACCATGGTCACAGTACCAAAGCTCACATCGCCGGTGGAGAACCATCGCCAATGATGATTACAGATGGGTTGAGGGAGACGCCACCGACGACATAGAGCTATCGTAGTTTGCGGTCGGCGGTGGGGCTGTGATTCGTGGGCGGTGGGCGTTTGACGGTGGGAGGTGGGCGGTGGGCGGGGGAATGGGGGAGAGAAGGTAGGTGATTGCTTCAGAAGATAAGAGAAGATGAGATTCACCGTAGATAACAAATTGAACGGCTATGATGTACACAAAACACTATTCATACTGTTCATTTCCATTGCTTTTTAAATATATAACTAGGTATATAACCAACGGCGCGTTGCGCCTCATAAGGCTCAGAATATGCGGGCTCGTTGCGGCTGCAAATTGTTATTTACCACGCCAGAACAACGAAGTCACGCCCACTTTTTTATCATCATCGCCTTTAAACCGTCATAAAAAATTGTAACTGGTTAGAGGCTAGACAAGGCACCCTCTTTTCCTGCTGCAAACATCAAAACCCTTGTGGCCAACTTTGAAGAAATGAGATCTACTATTCTTCCCTTATCACAAAACTTTGTAGTAAAATAGCAAACCGAAATAAAGCAGATGAGATCGGCATGCGTATTTCCAAAACAACCAAGCTCATAGCCAGTCTCATTAATCAATACAAACTTAGAACTCGGTCTCAGACGTGTAGGTCGTCGTCATCGACATAAATCATCTTTTCACAGTCATTATAGCAATGCTTATAACTAATGGGTCCCGCAATCATAACCGATTCAGTGACGTCTCATGGAAACAATCATCGATGTACCACAACCACCATCATCCATTAACCAAAAACAAATCAATGCAAGACCCTAATGACCTCAAATCAGCGATGTACCATAGCCACCATCATCAATTAACCAAAAACAAATCAATGTAAGACCCAATGAGCACAAACATTCAATGAAAAATAACACATAGACAAGGGTCTCAGATGACGGGTCGTCATCATCATCGACTTTTGAGCACCGAAACATGCACCACCGTCACACACCAAAATAAAAGATTAGGGTTCAAGGTCGTCTTGCCATCATCACCGTTATAAATAGTATGCAACCAAATTAAAACACCAAGATTGAGGGTTAGATTAGAATACCCTAACAAAAAAACCCAAGCAGTAGAGAAACAACAAGTAAGCATGAAAAACCCACAGATGCAATTCACTATCAGAGTTAAGTGAAACCCCAACTCTCATATGAGCTTTCGCACATCATCACCGAGCGTCGATTAAACATGCATACCCGAATAGCTTTGCTAGAAGGACAAACTGGCCGAAACCAGAGCTTCAGATTCAGCCGATCCGGCGATGATGCCCGAGGTTCCACGCTGCAAGGAGACAAATCATCAAACACCGACAACGAACAACAAAAACAACAAAACAGAGCCTGAAAACCCAAACAGGTTTTCGAGAGACGAGGAGAGAAGAGTGGGAGGTGGGCGGTGGGCGTTGGGCGGAGCCGTCACCCTCTCTCTCTTTCTCGAACCAAGTGGGAGGGTAAAACCTTCCCTCCGCAAGTTTATAACCAAAGGAATTCAGGGGGTAACATGCAAATATCAAACTCTTGTGGCCAAATTTGAGAAAATAAAAAACCACTATTCACACTATTCATTCCATTCGTTTATTAATAGTATAGGGCGTTGGGCGGAGCCGTCGCCCTCTCTCTCTTTCTCGAACCAAATGGGAGGGTAAAACCTTCCCTCCGTATGTTATAAACCAAAGAGTTCAGGGGGTAACATGCAAATATCAAAACTCTTGTGGCCAAATTTGAGAAAATAAAAAACCACTATTCATACTATTCATTCATTCGTTTATTAATAGTATATAATATAGGAGAATTAGATGGTATTATGAAAAAACATTGTAAGAAAAATCTATGGGTTACAGTATCAGTATAATTTTCAAATATAACTAGAGATGTACAAACCGCCTAATTTTTTACGGGGTGGTTGATAGTCAAAACTGAGTTGAGTAAAAACAAATTTAAATAGAAACCAGATTGTTGACTGGCTTTTGACCAGGTTTTTGATCGGTTCTGAATACCTTTGGCCGTTTTCGACTAGTTCAGTTTGAATTAAACCGGTTTCAATTGAAAGGACCGTAATCAATCTCTAACCAATGGGTTCTGGTTAGGGTTCAAATACCTTTGAATACCTTGGCCGGTTTTGACTAGTTCTTTGAATTAAACCGGTTTCAATCGAAAGGACCGTAATCATCTCTATCCATTCCAAATTGGTTTCTAGTTCCGGTTTGGGTTCCGGTTAGGGTGGCTTTTTTTTTTCACCACTAACAATAACAGTCAAAGACTTCATTTGTTGGATTTTGTTTGAATATAAAAAGTTGGTTATTCGTGACCAATATATATATTCAAGCCCAATGCCATCCTAATGCAATTATGTTTCTTTTAGAGCCCAATAAACCATATAAATCCCCTCTTCGAATTTATTTGTTTACAAAGCCTTTTAAGACTTTAAGTTATTCTTTGAAAGATTTTTTTGAACTCTAAAGATTTAATAATTCAAGTTTCAACATTAATTTTCTTATTTTTCAATATAATAATACAGGACTAAATATAAAATCCTTAAACGTGTCGTAACCATGGTTCACAAAATGATCACAAATAACTATTAAAAGATATTGGGTCACCGGTCATAATAATATCACTAGGATAATTACCCATCACATGTTTTATAAAGAAGACCAACCAGTCATCACAGTGTCACACGTCTTGGATGCACTCTGATACCAACAAATAGAAGTGCCGAAGTTCATTGGGTGCTTGTTTGATTGATATTGTAATTTTGTAACACATTTTAATTAGAATTAACTAAACATAGTACATCCGGTATGTTCGTATTGCAAGTAATTATGTGTGGTTAATATTATTGTTTACAAATAATACTATTAGTTCTTTGGT
The DNA here is from genome assembly GCA_024085815.1 of Flaveria linearis. Classification (NCBI taxonomy): domain Eukaryota; kingdom Viridiplantae; phylum Streptophyta; class Magnoliopsida; order Asterales; family Asteraceae; genus Flaveria; species Flaveria linearis. The sequence continues at coordinate 12,838,762 of CM044010.1, forward strand.
GAAAGGTATAGATGATTTTTTTTGTTTTATTAATTTTAGTTGGAAGATGAGATAACCTAACATAGAAGCCACATTGTGATTTTTTATAAAAGAAGACGGTCATTACTTCAAAAACAAACATATTATTAATTCACGTGTTGTGATCTTTCATTATAACAGGCGGGTCATTCATTTTCAGAGCCATACATCTTACTAGTTTTTATAAGGATAAGAACTAGACTAGGTCTGTTCCGATCGCTCGACGTTCGTTCGGAATTTGCGCGAAAAGTGCTCGTTCGATTTTTTTTTTGTTGTAAACAAGCCGATCGGCTCTGATCGGTTTGTAAAACAAGCCAAGCACGAGCAAAGGTCCGCTCGGTTCGGTTCGGATCGAATTAATATGTATATATAGTTTATACAGTAGCACTCTAATAGATTGATCCATTATATACCAAATATATATAATTATATTTATGCATACTTGATCGATCATCTAATAAATGTTTATACATTAAACATAAAAGTAAAATCCTTAACCGTTAAAAGATATGTTTTCGATCATCTCCCGCTCTCACTGTTATCATATCCCTCTCCGCTTTTCGGCTACAGCCCTAGATTAATCGGCAGCCACAATGTATTGTTGGATGAAAATATTATCTAATGAACTGTGACTGATTTTTAAGTTATTAAACCTATTCGCTACAATATAATTGTATAGCACACAAGATAGTTTGGTCGTATAAATTGTTCGCTGTTCGTTTGCGCTCGCTCCACGCTCGCTCGAAAATTTAACACTCGAAAAATGCTCGTTCGATTTTCCGCTCGGTTGTAAACGAGCCGACGACTCGGTTCGGTTTGAAACAAGCCAAGTACGAGCAAAGATCTGCTCGTTTCGGCTCGGCTCGTGAACAGCCCTAAACTAGACCACACAAGTGATTCCTGTCACTTACTCTTTCAAATATTAATTATCAATCAAATCTTTTGAAGTGGAAAATTTATTTCAAAGTAGAGTGATAGGACCTTCAAAAGAAGTGTACTAGTTTCGGTACTACTTATGTTGAATTCAATGATGATTGGAACGAATGCATACACTTGATGTTCTCTTTCTCTAGATTGTGACGTGTACCACTTCATATGTACACAAAGAACATAAATAAAAAACTATAAGAAACCATCAAATAGTCAAAAGTCATTTAACCAATCTCTTGTGCCTTTACACTCATGTTATAAAACAAATACGTCTATTAGTCATGTGTTGCACATGTCCACAATCGTGTCCTTTTGCTCCCATGACATGCTCTAATTCCATTAATGTTTACTTAAGTTTTTTCTAACGGCAAATGTGAAACCATGTTTCAGAAGATATGTGTTATTTTAACCGAGCCCATCTATTCATTTTCTAGCTGGGACCGCACCCCCAACCCCCTCAGGAGAGAACTCATTACTAGAAAAATCTTCTGGCTCAACTCTGAGCATTTTACTAAAAGTGAGACTTTAACCCATGACCTCCCGATATATACATGTCATGGCTAACTATCTTAACCAGCTAAGAATCATTGGTTAATATTTACTTAAGTCCTACACAAATTAGAGTCAAGAATCACTTTTCACTGTGTATCATTTCACCGTATTCTTTCATGGCAGGTGGCTAACAAGATTTAAAACATACGAGAAATGGATTCCCATATTACCCTTTTTATATGTAAGCTTACTAGCTTAGACAAAAATGACAAATACAAATACTTGGTTGTGTTATTAAGAGTTTAAGGTTTGAACAATAACTATCATTGTCTTAAACAATAGTTAGAATCATATAAATAATGGATTAGACAAAAAATAACAAAGAAAATAAAATTTATAAATTGTTATGTTAGTTTACTTTTATATTTCTTAAACCCTCTCTTTCTTGCCTCCAACTCAACATTTATAATATTTCAAAGAACCAACAATAAGACATCTCCCAATTGTTTCAAAGAAGCAAAGGGAAGCTAAGGTGCCATCTGTAGCTCAAAAATTCTGACAAGTGCAAGAAGCAATGCCTCCGACATCTCACCTCATACACCGAACGTCGCTCTAGGCTGATAGATGCAAACGCTCCACCTCATCCTGGTGTAGCATTGTTTTTCCCTCTAATGCCTCAGGCTTGAGGCATGCTTTTTAAAACCAAGGATGATGGTGATCCAAATTTTGTATGATCAGTTGTTGTTCATTGTTGGTTCATAATGTGTGGATCAACTACTTGGTGACGTTGGTGTCATCAGTTGTAGCATCTGACCTCTTATACCAAATAATATCGTATGCTTTGTCACAAAAAGCTCATGAATTTATTTTGGTTGTTAGAGTGAAAACCTCTCAAAGGATTTAATTGCTCTCACCTAAACTCGCTTAACTATAATGTTCTCTTCTCAACCACACTCAATTCATACAGAACATGTTCGTAATATTTGAGATGACACGTTACTTACTGCTCGGTATCTCTCCTGTGGACCGCTTAAGATGCCACAAAAAACTCACATCTTTTTTTAGTTACTAGAGAGAACCTCCCAACTCATCACCCATCCTAGGATTGTTTATACCTAAACACATTTAATCGTGAATTCCCCCTTAATCCACAGCCAGCATTTTCAAAACACATTGATGCTGATTTAGGCAAGAAATTACTCATGGCCTAGTATACCTCTTACGCGCAGGACGGAAGATAACTAAATAATAAAACTTGCCTAAGGTGTTCCTTCAAGTCACTTTAGTCATCAGGAATTACTTAATAGCAAAAGGAATTCTGAATGAACAGAGTTACATGTTAGGAGGTGAGGGTCCACGCTCGTCGATATAACTTTCATTTCGACTTCATCAAACTTCAGGGTTTTAGGGTAGCCCCACTTGGCGGGATCCAAGGATGGCACACCACCAAAGGATCTACATGTGGCGTCATACATTTAAATTCAAAACTTAAAATTCTAGCTATGTACAAGTACAAACCCCGGGGTTCTTACAACAAAAGGCTTGTATTATTGCTAAATTATAGAGGAAAAAAAAACAAAGAAAGTCATGCCATTTTGCATGTGGTTACTGAAATAACATATTCATCGTAAAAGCATGTCAATCAAATTCAAGAACAACTTTACCGGGAATTATCCGTTTATCTTTAGCATCGTGTGCCTCGCGAACTTGTGTTATGGGAATGTCTTTTGAACAGGTACTTTCAGCCTTCCAGCCTCGGTCAGCCTGCGAATCTCATGTAAACCTTCTGCATCTGTCCTCATATAAGTCCACCAATATTCTGCAAAAACAATAATGATGAAAAAAAGCCTCAAATCAGTAAATTCAAGGATTAGAAACTCTGGGGGTGTTTGCCGATGTGTCTTCAAAGTGATAAATTGATAATGTGATGTGAAATAATCATGACTACATACATAAGATAAGGTTTACCTATTCCATGAGATAATCTATATTGCATCTGTTTCTTCAGTAAAATGGCTGTGGCGGTTGGAAGGCCAATAGCTAGACCATACCTATCAGTTAACGATGCAGACTCACCCTAAATCGAGAAATTAACACACGTCAAGAGTACATAATGATCCTAAAATCCAATTATCAGAAAATCATTATGGTACCTGCAGTGTCATATAATGTCCGCCTCTTTTCAATAAATTAATTCCCATTCGTTCCGTCTGCTGTATACCAATTGTGTCTAAGACAGCATTGTATTGCCCTTTCAAGGTTACCTCAAGATCCTGCCGTAAACCAGCAAACATGAGCACACAGCCTAAAGGCACCTTCACTTTCAACCAAACAAAAGCAACAGTAGGGAGTGTTCGGATTTTTTATTTATTTTGAAGCTGATTGTAAGATATTAAATAATCAAATTTAGATAATCAGTTGTAACAGAAAGCGCTTCAGGATTTGGTGTCAGAGTGTGCTGCTGCTACTTGAAGTTGTAAACTTGTAATCAGTCAGATAATTGATTGTTCAAGTGTTCTGGCAAACTAAGTTATTTAAATAACTATCAGATAAAATGAAAACAAAAAGAAATTCGGATATCATCCCTTGAATCAATTTGCAAAGAAGTTACTATATCTTTACAAATTTCCACTTTTATCATATACTATTTTTGATCCTTGATATCATTTAATTATACTTTTGCCCCATGATATTGATTTATTTTGGGCCTTTGGATTATTACGAAGTACAGTCTTGCCACACAACATTGATTTAATCTTGCTGCAAAGAGGGGACAATAAGACCCTTGTTCTTATAAATTTTTGAAGGACTCAAGTTTATGATGAGTTACCTTCCTATATCAGCTATAAAACATGTTATCAAAAAGTATGAATCAACAGAATTTATCTTCCAAAATTTATATTTATCAATAGTATTATTAACATGAAACTATAAGACTATAAGTAGAAGATACAGGTAAATTGCCATAACCAAGGTCACTTTATCCGAACACTAAAGACTGATTAGATAATCATTAGATGGTCAGTTTTAGGACACACATCCAAACAGCCAACTTAAAATGTAATTTAATAATAAAAAAACTGCTTAAAACTAGATCACCTCAGAAGTATAATCGAGTGCCTGTTCAGCACCAGCTGCCAAAGGCGGTCTATGCTTTCACTTTCACATGTAGCTGAAACTGCACAACCAGCTGCCACTGCCAGCTGAACTGCAGAGTAACCAACAGCTCCTCCTCCACCAACCACTAGTACCCTCTGTCTGTGGACATTATAATCATAAATGCAGAGCACAAAAGGTAAAAAAATTTATAAGAGAGCAATAAGTGCTTTTTTTTTCTTTCTACTCTCACTGTTTCACCCTTGTTATAATCTGAACTACATCAGCATCACCGGTTTTATAAGGAACAAGAGCTTACTGGTGAAAAAGGTTATAACTCTAGGCATACTTATTTACACAGGAAATAGGAAATAGAAAGTGTGTATCTATTAACTCAAAAACATACCCTTTATTTATCCTGGCTGTCGATTTGAGGGCACGCCATGCTGTCAGTGCAGCAAAAGGAATTGCACACGCTTCCTGCAATATTACAAAAGTAAGATACATTTTATACACCCATATTCATTACCCTGAATTATATACTACAAATCAAACAGGTGGTTATGAGATCTACTAATGGATGAAGCCAAAATTATCAATACTCATGTTTTATAAGAAGCATCAAAAGTACATTTAACATGGTACAATTTGCAACATAAACTCATTCTCTCAACCTTGGTAAGCAATTTATGAACTCTCTGTTTATACACAAGTATGTAAACATGTATATACATATCCAAATGTACTTATATGCATATCATGATGTCCAAAACCCACTGTACACCACGTGTGAGATTGTGTTGGTTTTTTGCGTAAGCTGATCTTCTGAGAGAATGGCATAATCAGCATAAGTACCTCTCACAGCTGTTGGATGCAGTGCACAAAAACTTCCTGCCCAACAGTAAGATTCTGAACGGAGCTTCCAACTGCTTCGACTTCACCACTAACATCACGCCCCAAAATTAAAGGAAGAAGTGACTCAAATAGAGAACGACCATAGCCTGCTCGCATCTGAAAAAAGAAATGAAACACATATAGCTTAAAAATGACACTGCTGATGTCATATGATAAACCTCTAAATATGTAATAGATTCTTGCATAATGTCTTTGCGAACATAAGAATCTCAGTCATCTCCATTGTAAATGATTTTGAAAAATAAGTCTCAGTGTCTCACACCCAGTGAAAGATGTCGATACGGAGATAATGCCAAAGTGGGAATGCATATAAAATCTAAGCTAGATTCCTATATATCTTCAAGACAAAGCACTTTCACAATTGTTTTTGACCTACAGCACAGTAACTGTGGAAAGTACAAGAGTGATCTATGATGCAACAATTAATTAATACCATTAACCAAAATGTAGGTACTTTACAATACTTCATATCAAAAAATTGTTCTGTGAATACGGTTAACCCAAAAAGATATAATAAGCTCAACCAGATATATCATTATAAGAGGGTTATCGAAAATAACAAATGCAAACACTCGACAGAACCTGAAGTCAACCACATAGCATTATTAACCTAAATAGAAGGGAATATGAAATCAAAATTACACCAAGAACTAAATTCTCTCATCATAGTACCAGCGCAACACATTCCCCTGATGTTATATAAACTGTCTGAAATAAATTTGCCTAAAGTCTGTGAAGAGGATTTGAATCCTGGGATGAAGGGATTAATCCAGATATTTAACATGTAGTAATTAAGCAGTTCTAAGTTGAGCAGCCTTCCTAACCTAGTAAAAATTCTCTCTTACAGAAGCTATTATTTTATTCAATCATCAGATTAAACTAAACAGAAGAGAAATGAAAACAAAATTACACCAAGAGCTAAAATCTCTCATTATAGTACCAGAACAAAACGTTCCAAACCTTCTCCAATATAGTTCACTCAAATTCTACGAAGAGGATTTGAAGCCAGGGATGAAGGGTCAAGGGACTAATCCATAGTGCCATACATATAAATGCAGTAATTAAGTCGTAATTTTAACAGCATTTCTAACCTAATCAAAATCCTCTTAACAAAAGCCACTATTATATTCAATTATCCACAGCAGGATACCTAAACTTCACATAATAAACACGTAAACAGTCCTAATAACTTGTTCAAAACTTCCACGTCAATAAATCAATCAATTCATATCAATCCTTAACATGCACACAACCTCAACGAATTACGCCACAAACAATCACATTCGTAAGCCAATTCACCTTCCTAAATCCAATTCAACAAACAGACAACAAAACGAAACCTAAAACCACCAAACACACCACACCTCACCCTAGTATCGAGAGGATTAACCGAAACCGCACGAGCTCGAACGAGCACCTCATTCGGCTTGAGATCAGGAACACGGACATCATCTCGCACCTCAACACATCAGCACCGCCGAAACGCGGCAGAAGCACCGCCCTACAGCTCGTGACGATGCTCCGGAAACCGAAACCTAAATTGCTTGCGGAATGACGAAATCGTTCGATGTGATCATTCGTTGAAGAATTGAGATGTTTGAATCGTAATAGCGAACGCATCGTGTGATTGTTGGTGATTGATCGGAGATTATCGGAGAAGATGGAGGAATTTAGTGTGTGAGGGTGGTGGTGAGTGACGGTGGACGTGTGTTAGTTTGTGTCCGCAGAGGATGTGAAGGTCCATTGCAACTGCATCTATTTCGTGTATCGCTTATATGTAATTTTCAAATTGTTTCCAAAAAAAAATGTTAATTTTTTTTAGCAATTCTTTAATCCGATACAATTAGCTAGAATCGATCTAATTGTTTTAGAAATTGTAGTCTGATAGTTTGTACATAGTGGTGTCGCTATTCATACTCCCAATTAACAAAAATCACGCATCATTTAATAAAAAAAATTATAGTCTAATGATATCTGATGTATATATAGTGATGTCCTTACCGATTAAATTGAGAATTCAGATTACTTACTGGACGATGATATAGATTTAGGAATAGGATGAGATTTGTATGACTTTTTTGTCAAGAAAAATATATAGAATCAGTTATACTAATTCTATTCTTATTTTTTATTTTACTATTTGTATTTTCGTTATCTTATATTTTCTTTATTGGTTAAAAGAAAATTAATCATAAAAAATGGAGTCGAACATAAGACTTTTGCTAGAACATTTGTCCTTTAAACGCATCACCCATCTTTTGTTTTTATATATTTCAAGACGAATTTAAGTTTGTTTTGGTTTTCAGCTAAAATAGATTTTTTTTAAAATGTAACAAAACTAGATAAAAGGGACGGTTGTTATATCTTAAAAGTTAAAATGTTACATAATGCCCCACATAGAGGGCGGGCCTTGGCGCAGCGGTTGAAGCTGTTCCTAAGAGACCAAAGGTCTCAGGTTCGATCCGTGGAAACGGTCTCGCCACAACATATGGGGAAAAGACCGCGTACATCTTCCCTTAAATGGGACGGACCCTCCCTGGACCCTGCGAACGCGGGAGCTCTTTGCAGCACCAGGTACGCCCTAATTTGCTATGATTGGTAAAAGAAAACATCACATGACACCTATGTTTTTCCTGGTTATGGCAAATTAATTGCATCAACTAATAACAAAATAAAAGCTTCTTACAACAAGCGATGATAAGTAATTCATTAATTCATCAAGTAATTCATTACATATGATGACAAGGAAAAATAAAAGTTTGTAACATTTTAGTTTGATAACCTGAGAAAAACCAGAAAGGATTTCAACCCATAATCTTTATCTAATTATGACCCGACCCTAATAACCACTGAAGCTGATCCATCAAAAACAGCTAAAGACTAACAAGAGCATCAAGTAGTATTTATAATTCTACTATTTCCTAAACTATCTTCTTCCATAGCTACAGCATCATTGTCTGGTGTGAGGTCCAAGTTTTCTACCTTAGGATCACTCGCATTCTCTACAGCTTTCGCATGTTTGTCCTCGATGATCTCCATCATTTCTGAAACTTTTGGCTGCTCTATGTTAGCCTCAATCACAATAGGATCATTGATGGGCACCACAGGTTCCTCGGTTTTAGCCTTCTGAACTACATTAGAATCAACAAGAGCCACGTGGTCCTCGTTTTAACCTCTTGAGCCACATTAGGGTCAACATGAACAGCAGATTCCTCAGTATTAACCTCCTCAGCCGCATTAGGATCAACAGGCACTACAAATTCCTGGATTTTAGCCTCCTGAGCCACAGTAGGGTCAACAGGCACCACAGGTTCCTCAGTTTTAGCTTCCTGACCCACAGTAGGGTCAACAAGCACCACAGGTTCATCGGTTTTAGCCTCGGCCACATTAGGGTCAACAGGCACCACAGATGCCTCTGTTTCAGCCTCCTGAACCACACTAGGGTCAACAAGCATCACGAGTTCCTCAGTTTTAGCCTCCTGAGCCACATTGGGTTCAACAGGCACCACAGGTTCCTCAATTGTAGCCTCCTGAGCCACATTAGAGACAACAGACACCACAGGTTCCTCGGATTTAACCTCCTGAGCCACATTAGAGCCAACAGACACCACAGGTTCCTCAGTTTAGCCTCCTGAGCCACAATAGAGGCAACAGGCACCACAGGTTCATCAGTTTTAGCCTCATGAGCTACAATAGGGTCAACATGCACCAAAGGTTCCTCTGTTTTAGCCTCCTGAGCCACATTAGGGTCAACATGCACCATAGGTTCCACTGTTTTAGTCTCTATTGCCTCCTGAACCACATTAGGGTCAGGGCTAGAAACAGGCACCATAGGGTCCTCAGTTTTGGTCTCTATTGCCTCCTCAACGGCATTAGGTTCATTAATAGAATCAGTCAACATGGGTTCCTCAGTTTTAGTCTCTAATGCACTTGTATGAGGTTGATCAGGTGCATCAGATTGTATGTCATGTAATTCTGCTGGTACTTCAACTGAGGCGCCAGAGACCACAGGTTCTTTCTTAGGCTCAGCTAACTCAGGTTCCCCTTCATGTGATGCTCCATCTGATGGAGGACTGGCAAGTCCCACTGCTCCTGGTACTTCAACTGAAGGAACATGTTCGGCTTTATTATGCTCTTCTGATTGCAGCTCTTGTTTTGCTTCACTTGAAGGTACATCAGCTTCTACCTTATGTGGCTCTACCGATACATTTATAGGATCAGGCATCAAGGGTTGTACTTTCTGCAACTCAACTGGTATTTCACCTGAACCTTGGACAGATGGAACAGGCACCACCGGTTGTACCTTTTCTGGCTCTAGTGATGCTTTGTCAGATTGTGAAAGCACCATGGGTTCTACTCTATTCCCAGGAGCAGGTACTGCAGGTTGTATTGGTTGCTGATTTTGTGGCAGCATCAGCCATCACAGGTTCTACTTTAAACTGCCTTTGTGATTCTCTGGTGGAGCCGTTGAATCTAATCTCTGGCGTTTTTGTGGTGCTTCAGGTGGGACCGCGTGTTCCACTTTATGTTGCTTTGGTTGTACATCGGCTGGAGGATAGACTCTCAAAGTGCTGACTGTATGATGATTATTACTAGCACCATTTTGTTTTGGTTTGCCGTAATAGACTCGTTCACAGCATGAAGTTGATGCAACCTGTAATCAGTTTCAGGTCTACGACAAATCTTCCTCAACGCCACAATTTCCTGAAAAGTTAAAAATAAAAACTATAGCAAATAAAAAAAATTAAAAAATCTCATAAATTTTTTATATAAATTGCATACCTCAGACTGATCATGATCATAACGCACCAAGAACCTACAACGACAACCTCTTACATCATGTCGCCTTCTTTGTGCATCTAAGACATGTGCATCAAAGTACAGAGCCTGCTCTTTTCCTTCCTAGAAAATTCAACTGTTTTTTAAAATGGATTCTAGTTTCTTTAATATAATATAATATGATTAGTTATCACCTGAAAACAAAGTATTAGATCGGCAGGCAGAACAGCTACGCATTCAGACGCTTCACATGGAAGAGACCTTTGTCTCACATTCTTCCGGACATTTACCCATTCATCCTCTTCAGCTCCAAAACCAGCAAATCGAACAAAAACCTCCTGATATTATTACACGATGACATAATCAAATCATCTAAAAAATATCATGGAAATCAGGCAGATAAAGCATTGATTAGGTTAGATTATTACCGGATCACCTGTCTCAAGAGACCTGTGTGATAGAAAGGTTGAAACATCATACCTACAAAGAGCATAATTAAGTTTGACGTTGTCATATAAAAGGATTATGTATACATAGGCCACCAAGTGTTCAAAAGTTATCACTAAAGCCAACCAAATATTAAAAGTTAAAACAACTTTAAAGGACACTAAAGTATCAATGTTTATGCCGATTCTGGGTAAAAACTTGCTGGGAAATTGCAAAATGACAATATGACATTATAACCCTAAATTTAAAAGCTTTTGTCACATCTAAAGTGGTAAAAGAACAAAAATGCAACCATAAATGGATAGTCAAACATATTAAGTAGATTCAGGGAGGCATTATAAACATTTACAACTCTGGATGCAACAACAGCCTTAAAATTGAGGGAACTTTGTCCTTCTACGGTTTTCAGGCAAAAATCTTGTCTAAATTAGGCATAAAAAAAATCAAATTGACACTTAGATGGCCTCTAAAGTTGTCATCTTACAATATGTAGGTGGCCTTGATGAAAAGTATTGAACACTTTGGGTAGCCTATGCGTATGCAAGTCACAAGTGTATTAGTATTTTAATGATAGTTACACCTCTTAACGCTTTATTTTTAATTTATAACAGTATTTTAATAATATCTTTTTGCAATCATATTTAATACATTAATTATTAATTAAACAGTAAAAATGAAGAGCAATGTTTGGTGGGTCGGTCTGACCCGTCCCATATGACAGGCATAGAAAATGACCTGTTTCTATAATGAACCTGCTAACCAATTCGATATTTCGATCCAAACCAACCAACCATCTTGGCATCTTTTATTACTACTATTCAAAGAACTGGTGAGAAACATTAAGGTTAACTAAACGTCTCTAAATACTAACCATGCACCATCCCTAGCAGACTTAGCTTCATACTCCATCTGGGAATTATCTGCCAGCCTTCCTGCACTTGGAACTGACCGAATTCATAATTTAAAATTCATAACTTCCTAAATTTCATTAGCAAAATAGATGATTAAATAACCAAACCACTGATACCCTTCAAAAGACAAGTCTACCTGAAAAAGCAGGTGGTTGCTGAGGTGCTTGTGGGAAAGTTCTAACCGAAGCTGAGTTGACCCAGAATTCACACTAGTTAGCAGATGAAACGAAGGTTCAAAATAAAGTGAATTTAGTTCTACCTGAAGGAACAGTTGGATGTTGTGGTGTTTGAGGCAAAGATCTAACATTAACTGCAATATTAAGAATGCACGTAAGTTCTGTACAACACATACTGCAGAGAGTGCAAGCTTAACTAGCTTAACCCACCTGAAGAAGCAGCATGTGGTTGTGCAACCTGAGGTACACCTTTTACCACAGATGTATCACCCGGAGCCATCTGTGTCATATTTAACTTCCCCGGTGCTTTAGCTGCTTTAGCTCTGATAGCATATCTTCTATTTTGAAACCAATTCCAGACTTGTTTCATTTGAACCTCAATCTTTCCCAAACGTTCTACAGACTTACTACAAACAGATATGCCACCATTCAACGATTATAAAACGATCACCCAAAAATTTAATCTTGGTCTTAAAATTTCAAGCAAGCTATTAGATACCTGAACTTTTCAGCTAGAGAAACGAGAACTTGTCGTTCAGGCATAGCTGTTTTGTGTGCTTGCAATATGGCTTCCATCTCCGCAATCTTTGAAGAAGAAAAGAGTTACTAAGTACCAACTTGGATTATGTATGATTATATAGTATAGATCAAATATCATTGTTGACGTTGTGTGTATATTATGAAAACAAAGACGTATAAGAAGACACTGTCATGTAAAAAGTTCCATTATATCATGATTCACGAGCATGTATACATATGCAAGTAATAATTTAGACCTTCCTTCAAAAGCAATTTCAGGTTAGAGAGTTGATTTATTTGTATTTTGCAGATAGTACAATAACCTCCTCCCCCAAAGGTTTCTAAATGAAAAGGTAAATAATCCTTTGTAGTTTGGCAAATTGATATGGTTTACCTATGTGTATATTCCCCATGAAATTATTAACCGATGAAGTTTTTCACCTAAAGTAGCCAATATTCCACTTAAACTTGGTGCCTTTTGGTATCAAAAACAAAATCTACAATTTTCTTGAACCTCATGATGACCAAACACACAAATCTTTGCAAGTGATGCTTCATCTTATCAAAGCTTGAAAGTACATACAAATTTCCCTCTTCAGAACCAATTTCATAAACCAACAACCATTCAAAACAACAAAAATCCCACAACCACAATCACTAACACAAATCAGACATCTCAACAAGCTCAAAAACACCTATAACCAAAAACCAACCATTCATACCCAATACTTTTCCCCAATTCGAAACATCACAGCATTAGGGATTTCAAAATTAAACAAAACCGCATCGAAATCAACCGAAAAAGAACACAATCACTGACTATGAACAATAAAGGAGATAGAATGGTGACCTCAGCCTGATTAAAGCGGAAAGAAGGGCCTCCATTACTTGGTGGTCTGCCCATTGATTCGTTTACGCTCTTCTTCTTCCTCCGATAAACCAGTGAAGAACAATTGATGGATTTTAAACTAAATTGAGATAAATTGTTTTTCAATTCATGAAGGAAGATGGTGAATTTGAAACAGAGGAGATTTGGGGATTTTTTTTTTTTTTGTTTAAATTAATTAGATGAAAGTAGGGTGTAAAAATTGGTTCGAGTGATTAGCGTTTTTATTGGCTTTGGTTAAACTTGTCGTTCCGAGCGTTTTTGTAGGTTTTGTCCTTGTTCTTATGAATTTTACAAAAGCAGTACCATAACTTTTTCTAATAACCCGGTAATTTTCCATTGTTGTTTAGACCCCGAGTGTTTAACGGTTCGGTTAGGGTGGACGGGGCGCACCCACCTGAGGCCACGGCATGTGCATGCACCTAGCGATAACACTGCCGCCACCGCCACCCTTTACGTCGCGTTTCTCCTTTTTGATGACATATACTCGCGGTGAACTCTTGTGTTGTGTGTGTAGTATAGTGATGTGGTGTGGCAACATCGTCACCATCAAATTTAAGGTTATGGTGTAATGGGATGTGGTGTGATGTGATGTGATAAAATATGAATGGTGAGTGTGTGATGTGGTGTGGATCCCCCACCCTTAGTTATTATTAAGATATAAATTTTTATTAGGCTTATTCAGTTATTCATGAACTTAGCAAAACCTGAAACGTTTTAACCGAACCTAGCTATATCGATTAAACCGAATTCACATTTGAATTCAGTTGAATTCAGGTAACCGAACTGAATAAGCAAGATTTTGTGGAATCAATAACCATATTGGATATCGAATTCACAATTCGGATACGGTAAGTTTTTCCATTTATGAGTATGATGTGATTTTCTGAGTTTTTCCAGTTTTTAAACTAAAATGATGGTTTGTATAGTAAACTACGCAAAGTTTCTAAATCATATGTGGATATAATTACTTTAACTATTTACTTTACTATTTACTTTACTATTTAACCCCTTAGTTCCTTTAACTTTTATTAAAATTTAATTTTAATGCTTAATTAAAATAACTAGTGGTATGCACGAAATGGTACAATCATTTAGTACTAATTGTGTAGGATTTGGATCTTGAAGTTGCCATGTTTCTTTACAAAAGACAGTTTTGAACATAGTTTTATCACTCGTTCATGACGAATGCTATGTGCTTACTATGTACATTAAAAACACATAGCATGTCACTTTCTACCATATGTTTGTTCTAGAATGATGAAATATTTTAAGGCGTTTGTGTACATAATTGGTCATATCTTGTTTAAGCTATGTCTTTGTTCTAGAACTACAAAATGTTGTCACAATGCTTGGATTTTACATTTCTTGCATCTTCAAAAGTTAAGGCGCATATTGCGCTAGTCGTTATTTGGTTTATTGTCTGTTGTTGTGTCTACGTTTGTAATCCATAAGAAAGACATGAGTAGATGCACTGAATGTTGAAATGTTAATTCCTATCTATACCAAAGATTTAAACGTAGTGTTATGCGAAGAACAATTTATTTTAAAGTGAAACTCATTTTAATATATCATGGAATCAGATTTTAAAAGGATCTTAGACTATGAAGTCCGTTCACCTTTTGCTTGAACAACGGGCCCTTTTGTTTCTTGTCTCGGTTGTGTCCCTTGCGCTGCTAACACTAGCGGTGGGGTTTTTGGTATTGGGGTGTTTGTTACTAGTTTGTGTAGCCTTACTATACAACGAACACCTCAGAGAATAAAAACATAAAGGTGGAACCATGAGTACACGTCATCGTCAAAAAAAATGACACGTGCAACGTAAGAGCATGAAAAAATACTACATGTTTAAAAACTAAACATAACATGGATCAAACCCGAACACAGCCTACAACCAAGTGACACACAAACCAACTGGTCTACACCACAGACGTGAAAAGTAAGCTAGAAAGCGGTTGTTAAAAAACAACTAAAATCACAAACAAAAGAAGTATATAACCCAACTATTCGTTTAACTACTCTTTTAACATACATGGTAATAAATAAATAAAACAATATAAATGGTTAAGAGACAAATTTCTCTTCGGGCGTGTAACGCAAGTGATAAAGAGGGGGGACTAAGTATTATGTAGGTGTGAGGAGAATCCCGGTTCAAATCCCACCTCACACCATATCATGTTCAACGCGAGTCTCGTGTATTTCATCTCCAATGAGCGTGCGTAGCCCCTCCAGTGTCTTGGCTGTGAGACGGTTGTCACCAGCATGTTAGCATGTCTGATAAAACACCTTTTTATTATTACTTCAAGCATACAATATGTCTTAAATCAAGTCTAATTTTTCAAATACACCATTCTATTATCTATCTATATAATAGCAAAGTCTTGGCTACATAGACTTTTTGGTTTTT
Organism: Flaveria linearis; assembly: GCA_024085815.1. Lineage (NCBI taxonomy): Eukaryota > Viridiplantae > Streptophyta > Magnoliopsida > Asterales > Asteraceae > Flaveria > Flaveria linearis. Next base: position 12,854,338 of record CM044010.1, read on the forward strand.
ATGTTTTAGCCATAAAAGTTTTGTGGTTTTTATTTGATCCTTTTTTATTTTCATGTTATTTTAGTAATTAATTTTTATTTTATTTTTGTGTTTTAGCCATAAAAGTTTTGTGGTTTTATATTTGGTCATTTTTTATTTTCATGTTATTTTAGTAATTAAAAATTATTCTGGATACTTATTTATGTAAATTGCATCACAAAATATGTAAAAACTTGTTCTATTAATTTGATAGTGACACAAATTATTTATGTAACTACATGATTCACTATTGACATCTTTCATTATATATCACCAAGTACTCCTTATAAATGGTTGTATAATTCTCTCCATCTAAAATGGTTCATGATTCTGTATTAAACACACACTGTCATCAAAACACATTCTTTTAATGAACGAGTGAAACAACAAAGGAACACAAGCGTAATAAATAATTTGGGTGAAAATATAAATTAAAAAAGCTTCACTCCGTTGCCAATGTTTCTTTTGAATTATAGCAGTACAAAACTTTGGCTTCAATCAGCCTATTAAATGTTTAGGGACTCGGATCCAGTTGATTGGAATTCTTGATCAATGAAGGAACAATATCACCAATTTTGTTCAATAAAATACCTATTACATCTACAAATGCCACCAGTGGCAATAACATGAAGCCAAAATGATAACTTTCAACTTTCAAGATTTGTTGCTGAGAGGAAAGTTTTGATGGTGATTCTAAGATGCAGGTGAACCTTGTGTTTTCTGTTTCTTCGGTTTACGCTTCTTCTGCTTCAACTTCATCTTTACTAAATCTTTAACGTTTTTTTCCCATTCCCGCTTTTTCTTAATGTAAAGCATCATGGCAGCACGAGCATCTTCTATCTATAAACATGTTCACATCAGTATATCCTTAGACATGTCTTTACTCTACAAGTCTTTCCTTTTAAAGAAATGTAAATTATTGGAAATCCCATAACAGGTAAGTGTGGACTTCTAAAAAAGAGGCGACAAGATGGATGGTCACGTGATTTGGGTAACGAGTCAAAATGGGCCCAATGTGGAGCCAGCACGTGTTGGATTGACTCGCAAACATTGTTTTGTCCGAGCATATTTTTTATAAATGATTAATTTGTTATTTTTATTATAATTACAAAATTATGACAAAAATAACTGAAATCTTCACATAAAATAATTTAAGGTTGTATGAATTATAAATAGACTTTGTGCATACTTTTAACCCACTTAACCCGATTGGCCCTTTCTCCTATTAACTACCTTTTATTATCTGACCCGTTAGAGGTAAAAACACAAGCCACTTTGACCCGTTCTAAGGGATCTACAAATTCAAACAAAACTACAAAACTCACAGGACAATGCTCCCCATTTTGAATCTTGACACCAAGGACTTCAGCTGCAAGATGTCTAAGTGCTTTGCTACGCCCTTCCCTGCGTCATATAGAAGGATTAGTGATATATAAAAAGCTATTTTCCAACATTTGTATACAAAACTTTAGCAAATAATGGAACAAGTGAGGTTTATAATATACTTGAGAAACGGTTGATACTCTGCAGTATCTCGTATATCCTTCTTTGGATGACTTAATAACAATGCCTGTAGAGAAGGGAAAAAAAGTGTAACTCCACATTAAATATGCTATTGCCTTGGCTATGCTACTTGCCAAAGCCCCGGAACTTTACAATTAAAAAGTGATAGTCGCTGATCGATAGCTGCAAAAAAATATTTGGAACTGTTTTCATGTGTTTTTCTTGAATATTTGTGATTAGGGATGCCAATTTCGATCGATTTAATAATAAAAACATTGATTATCTTTTATTTCTAGCAGTTTATATTTATAAAATAGCTAAAAGGAAATTATTCAAGTGATTCAAAAGTTGCCCAAAGGGAATTATTAATGCAGCCTGTTAAATCACTTCATTCAAGAAATTTGATTTAAAATAATAATAATAATAATAATAATAATAATAATAATAATATAATAATAATAATAATATGTTTTTTACTAATATATTTAACACAAATTGTATTATTACTTGTATTTTGTATATTAACCTTAAGATCATTGCGCAACGCATGACCAACAAGAATTCTCCCTTTGAGCAATTCCGCCACTTCCTTCTGAACAATACAGAAATCCTTCGCTGAAAATAGCATTATAAATTTGCATAGATCTAGTTAATTACAATTGTAAATCCAAAAAATGCAGTACGTTACAAAAACAGTAAATGGCGTTTCAAGCAGATTTGATAAAGAAAATAATATGCAGGAAAGCACCAAATAAAATAGACAAGATTAGTACCTTTTTTCAAGTCACGGGGTCGGATCCCACTTATTTGAGTACGAAAGTCAACTACACGTTCAACTGGACGAACATGTTCATCATATATAACATTTCCCCACTTATTTACCTGCCATTAAACATATTTAACGGTTTACTTGCATGTATATCCATTTTAGATGGCCTGTTTTCCATCTTGAACCAATATGTCAGGTAAGTTGACTTGAGTCATTATGGGGTCAACCTTCAACCAATGAGTCATTGACAGAACGTTATTACATGTAAACCGATAAAAAATAGAATTTACCAATGTGACTCTTCCAAGAGCGCTTTTGTTTCCTAGAGGGCTGACACCAACCATTTCACAATCCATGGCTATCAAATCTGTAATGCTGTCAAATTGCTACTCAGTTAAACTGGATTACACTAATATGTCAAGTTATCAACGAATATAAAGAAAACATGAACCATGAATCTTGGAAAGAGAAAAAAGAAATTGTCTGTAGTGGTTGTATGGCCCAATCCCAATTCTCCCATATGAACAAAAATGAAATTATGAAAATAACATCTTCTGTTCCTCAAACACCCTCACACTTCACACCATATGGAAAGATGAAAAGGTTGGAATATTAAACCGTCTAAAGGAGGTGTTTGGATGTGTACCTAAGTTATTTCCGCGTCTTCACTTTTGAGTATTTGGCTAAAAGTCAATGTCATTCTGATTGATGATTCTTTATGGTGAAATAAACATATTCGGACAACAGATTCTTAAGAGGTGTTTGGGATTGCTTCCTGACAATGTGTATATGCATATGGTGTTTTGGAAGTTAAAACAACAAATAAGCAGTTTGCCTGTTGCTTAATCAAACTGCTTGTCGGATTCCCAAACACTCAAAGAACTATTCATCTGAATTCGATTTTGATTATACGTATTTGATAAGCCCTCCCAAACACCCATTTAATAAATATATAAAGTTAGCTAATCTCCTAATCGTCTGTAACTTTAATCAACTAATAATCTAATTCCGGTTCTGATTCTTTGAGTTCCAACAATTACTATAAGAACACACATCCTAACACCCTTAACTGGTATATGAGCACAATACTGATGAACCCATGAAAGACAAGAAGAATATCAAATCTTCTTGTTGTACTTGTACATAAAAAACGTGTGTGAGCTCGTGTGAGTGTGTGATTTTTGCACAAAAACAATGCTACAAGAGATTCTGTACCTTGAGTCTGATGAAGTAGGAGTAAGAACATTCATCTCACAATCACTGGCATCCCCATTATCAGACCTCTCTTTACGTTTCCCTGCAAAATTTATAAATTCTTATCATAAATCAAAAAGAAATAGCCAAACTAAAGTTTCTCACAAAAGATCAATGAATTTTCTAAATGATACTAATTTCAAAATGTCAAAGCAAAATTTGTGGAGCATCAGCTGAACATTACAACGTACGAATGAATATTTCATCTAAAATTGACTCTATTTTAACAAATACAGATGATTATGGAACGAATCAACAATATGACTCAAGTAAACTCGCAAACCTAAAATGGGTTGTTGGGTTTCTGTTGATTTCTTCGAGGATATTGCAGACCCATTACCTAATTTCTGAAGACAAGAGTTCATAAGAAAGAAAGAGAAATTAAGTGAAAAGATGATGTTTTGTGTATGATGGTGTGAAGAAGAAGAAAGAAGGTTACTTGACGGAGCTGAGCCCAGTTGGGGTTGAGCTGCTTTGAGTTTTTCATCGGAAAAATGTTCAGATTGTTACGCGTCGGAGCTCCGGCGGCTTCTCCGACGATTGTTGAGGAAGGAGCAGAGTTTCTTGTTTTTAGGTTTTTGACCCGTTTGGTCAAAATACCAATCAAGTTTTTAAGTTAATTACATAGGGTCTTTATGAGCCGATCAAATTTTCAAGTTTGGTATGGTAAAACGAAAGGTTACAAAGTTATAAGTCATGTTTGTCGACCTAACTTTTTAATTAATTTTTAACTTTTTAATTAACTTTCAACTTATTAATTTTTAAAAAATTAATATAAACAAACAAACAAACCCAGTATATCCCACTCGAGAGCAGGGTCTGGAAGGAGAATTTTAAAAAATTAATATCTATACTAATAAATAATAATAATTCCAAACACGTGTCACCATTCTAGTTCATCTAATAATTGATTTTCTGGCTTCTCTCTCCTCTTAATTATAAATACTAGAGTAAATTACCATTTGCGTCCCTGACGTTTTCTCATTTTAACCATTTGCGTCCCTGTTGTTTCAAAATTGCCATCTGCCCCCTAACGTTTTATGTTATCTTCATTTGAGTCTTTATCGTTTAATTTTTATCTCCATTTGAGTCCAGATGACTAACACTGTTAATTTTTCTGTTAAAATTATTGTTGAAAAGACAAAATTACCCTTTAATTAAAAACAAAAATAAACATTATGGGACCCATCCATCCATCTTCTTCTTCACCACCAACACTCCCATACCATCTCTCTCATAGATACACACACTATCTCTCTCTACAAACCACCAAACCGACTCCCGATTCAGCACCCGATTCAGTATAAAAACAAACAGAACACTAATCTCTCAATTTTTCATAAAAAAGCTTCATTAACGTGTAGCTAAATTCATGGCTTTTTTAAGAGCTTTCGGACGATCGAGACTACAAACCATCATAAACCTTAGAAATTGAATATATCACAGAGAAAATGTAACCTAAGTTCATGGCGTTGAGGGCTTTGGACGATCAAGAGTCAAAACGGCGACGCCGTTCGGAAATACATTTCCTTTTACAAAGTCGGCGACGGAGGCGGCGTCGGAAGTGGCCATGACGGCGAAACTCCGACGAGAGATGAAGTGATCGGACTTGTGGAGGAAGCTTTTGTAAGTGAATTTGGGCGAAATAGAATCAAGTGATGATCTGATCAGAAGCTGAGAAACGCCGATCAAACTTCGCATTTTACCGGTGAAGAGACTGATGATAGACAGTTGATAGAGTGAACGATTTAAGCAGGTTTTTCCCCTCGGAAAAATGTTCAACATCTGCATCACCACCACAGGTCAAATGTGTTCTGGTTGAGGGAAGCTCGCCACGTGGATTCTCAGCAGCTTGACCGATCGAAGATTGGGGGCGATTCAAGACTTTCACCACCACCGCGACCCCCCCTTCACCACCACCGCAACCCCTCATCAACACCACCACCGCGACCTCCAATCACCACCACAACCGCAACCCCCCATCACCACCACCACCGCATCCCCCCATCACCACCATCGCGAACCCCATCACCACCATCGCGAACCCCATCACCACCATCGCGAACCCCATCACCACCATCGTGACCCATCACCACCACCACCGCTGTCAGTGAAGAAAGAAGAGATAGAGAGAGAGAAGATAGAAGGGAGGGGTGGGATAGGGGTTTTTATTTAAGAGTAAATTTACATTTTGCATCCCTGAAATTACAAGGGTATTTTTGTCATTTTATAAAAACTAACGGAAAAATCTAACGACGTTAGTGTGTTGGACTCAAATGGAAATAAAAATGAAACGTTAGGGGGCGGATGGCAATTTTGAAACTGTAGGGACGCAAACGGTTAAAATGGGCAAACGTCAGGGACGCAAATGGTAATTTACTCTAAATACTATAATAGCTATTTATTAATTATTAACTATCCATAATTAAATTTTCAAATATGTTAACAGTAAATTTTCAAGTGTGTGATACATGGGTTTATTCAATTCGTATAACATATAATATTTAAGAAAATTTTTTACATTATAAACCATGTAATAGTAAATTTATTTAGTCTGTGTATTATACGGGATTGTAACCTAGTAAGTTAATAAGTATATTTGAGAAAAATTTTAAAAATTAATTTTAAAGGATTAATAAGTCACTTTAAAGAAGTTAATAGAAGTAACTTTTTGATAAATAAGGAATCACACTTTCAAAAGTTAATTTTTGATAAAATAAGGAATCCCAAACATGGGCATAGTATTCACTGTATGTTTTATATTTTTTATGTAAGTGTGTGTCATATATTACGGAATGATTGTGAGTGGTTATGAGTGAAATTTTATATGGGTTCTACGGTGTTTCCTTATATTTAAAAAACACGGTACAAATCCCTTAATTTTTTAATATTTTAAAATTGATTATGAGTGGATGACAGATAAAAGAATGACAATGATATAAGTAATATTATTTAATTAAAAAAGAAAGAAAAGAAGTAGAATTGCCAACAAGTTTTGAACGGCCTAGTTACATTTGAACTTGCATGCATTAATGGACCAACAATATATTGGTTTCTAAAATGATCAGTATTACAAAAGAAAGGTTTACCGTTTATGGTATATTTTTTTGGTATTTTTCACATTTTTTGGTATTTTTCATATTTTTTTATTTTATGGTTGGAATTGGTTCAAATTTTTTTATTTTAAAAACCCTAACGGTTTTATCTTTGAATGTTTGTGTTGTTTGATGTACAGACGGACACCTAAACATATTTCTCTTAAGATTCATCATGGACTTTGGATGTGTGTTTTATAATTTCAGATATATTGCATGTGATAGGGTTACCTTTGTTGTTTATTGGATATTGATTAATTTTAGATGTACGACGTTAATATTATAGTGGATTAACTTGGTTTAGACCAATAAAAGAATATACTATAGCTTTCAAATGCCATACAAAGATTTAGATGTGGGTTTAGTAACTTTAGGCTACGATCAAGATGTTAATTATTTTGGGAAATATGTTATGAATAACAAAGTTATTGACTTCTATATTAAACTTACAATTTACTTCACTCCTTCTACAATAACAAACGTGTTATTGAGGAACTAGACGATGTAGTACATGAGATGAGTAGATCTATAAGAACTACAAGGAAGATTTTAAGAAATTGTAATGAAAAAAGGCGGTGAGAATTATAGTTCAATGTAAGAGGTGACGAGACTATCAATATTGGTGATGGTAAGTAACGAGGTTGTTAATCAAATCGATGAAGGTTGCGGTGCAAATGTAGTCGGTGATGGTGCTACTAATCGATTTGATGAATTTGATGTTGGTAGTAGTCCAATTTTGGTGTAAATGTTTGTGAGAATATTGTTAATGTGGGCACTGGGCAATGCAGTGAAGGTTATGGTACCTATGTAGGTGGTGTTGAGGGTTTTGACTATAACTTTAATGATGTTGACTTTTCAAAATAGTTTTTCATTTCTGGTAATGATAATAATAAATCTTATGATGATAATGATTATATTCTTGATAAAGTGAGATTTGTAAGGAGAAGCACACATTACTCATATAAAAAAAGCAACCATTACGATTTTGTTGATAACCTAGATTCAGTGGCGGAGCTTGACCACTCCCGAAAGGGGGGCGGGGACGAAAATAATTTTTATTAGGGGGGGGAACTCGAGTTTTATATGAAAATTTACGCTACCGAGCCAAAAATTTACACTACCGGACTAAAGTTTAACACTACCGACGAAAAAAGAGGGGGGGCGGCGGCCCCCCCGGTCCTAACTATGCTCCGCCAATGCCTAGATTGTTATCATATGGGTTTCGAGTCATCTAACAGTTTAACGGAAGATCAATGGATAGCTACAAGAATGTAAACCCTAAAATCCAACCGGTTTTGAATATTTGAAAGGTCTAATAAATTAATATTATTATACTTGAATTTATCAAGAATCAAATCATATTATTATACTGGATTGAATATGATTAAGCTTAAGAAATGAAGCTCTAATATTGTAACATCCGACCCATTTGGTAATTATAAACTTGAATCCGTTGGGATCTCTTATGTAGTAAACTTTGTTAGTTAATCATTTTGTAAATTTTGATGTTTAACTACATTAATTTTTTATAATTCATTCAATTTATGTTAAATTTATAAATTATAAAATAATCTTTATAAATTTATAGAATTAAATTATTAATCATGAAATTTTAATTCTTTAATTAAAACTAGGTTTTGGCGCCGCGTGTTGCCGCGGCCGTGCGAATTTTAAAGTAACCCTAAACCAAAATCAAAATCAAAATGAAGGTTCGAAACCACAAAATCAGCAAAATACATAAAGTAAAACACATCAAAACCCCAAATCCATAACACACAAGAACATGTAGAACCCAAAAGTAAATCAAAGCCCAACATCATACACAAAACACACAAAAATCAAAGCCGCAAGAAGGCGACACAGTCTAAAATAAAAAACTGACGAAAATCAAAGCTCCAAAAAAAGCAAACAAAAGGAAAACTCAAACTTAATTGCGAGAATCGTCAAGGTATCAATAATAAAAGAAAGAAAGCAGGAACCCGGATAAAAACAACGCCAACGAACCCTATAAACGAACATGTGTCCGGACATCAAAACCCACTAAAAAACCCACCCAAACCTCAAACTCACATCCAAAACAAACTCTTAAAACACACACACAAACAAACAAAAAAAAAAACAAAAAAATAAAAAAAACAAAAAAACCCACCGACAAATTGTTTTAATATGAATAGATAATAGATAATAAATGACTAAGTTACAAAGTATCAAGATTTTGTTTTACTTGATAAAGTCAATATTCAAATCACTTTGTTCATTTTAGTGCGTCAAATACAATAATATATTAATTATTCAATTTATAACAACTTAATACAGTATACCACTTATAAAATAATTTTTTTAATTTAAAAGAATGCTATTATTAATTAATAGATTTTAATTTGTTAAAATAAAATAAATACCAATTACAAAGATTTTACAAGATTTATAAAAATTATAATGTTTTATAAATTAAATAATTTTGCTTAATTCTTAAAACTTGGGTTTTATAAGTTTGAGGTCAAGAATGTAAATCTTAAGAGATACTTTTAAAAGTTTTACACGAAGTTATAATACCCTCAAACTACAAGGACCAAATGTGTAAATTTGTCTTAAAACCTAACCCTTCCCCCGTCGATCTTTCCTTTCTCCGACAGACCACCAACAAGCTCTGACGAGTACCCTAAACAAGAAAACAGTCGATTTAAACCTAATTGAACCGCCCTTTCTCGGACGTAGGTAAGTTTCGAACTCAATGATAGTTTCATATCGAATATCAAACCCCTGATTCTAGTTCAATTGTAACCGAAGTATTCAAGATCAACCCGAAAATTGTTTCGTGTTAATCGTTGACCAGATCATAATGTCACACCCCCGCTTATAGCAGAAACATGAGGATGTAACGGATGGGATCGTCATAAACATTGTTAAGTTAATAGAGATTGCATTAAATGATAAAGACCACGTGTCATGACGTCACCGGACACAAATGGAGACTTGTGTCATGGTTAGTCAGTTCCACGACAAACATAGTCATACAAAACAAATATGTATAAGTCCCACAACCCGGGAATGAGTAATCAAATAAGAATAACCGATAAATGTCAAATGCAACAGATGAAGACATCTAAGCTTAAATGATAATCTCTAAGGTCATCACTAAGGCAGCATCCCTAGCAATCCTCAATGATTGTTACCTGAAAAGATATGCTCAAAATGGTCAACATAATGTTGGTGAGTTCAAAGGTTTAAATAATAACAAAACTTGATGCTGTGTAGTAGTGTAGTAGGACATGCGTGCATACAGTTATCAACAAGTAATATCACATGAGCATCACAACTAAACCTATGACGTACACAAAGAAATTGTCGGAACATATTCATCCTAGACCCGTACCTGGCCATAGTTGGTAATTAACTAGTATACCAACCCTAGGATGGGGGTGTCAGCCCAATAGTACTATCAATACCTGTTCATCGGCTCCAACACCGGAGTTAAATAGTTGTGAAACAGAACCACAAAGACAACTCGTGCATGTACCAGATAATTACTTACAAACATGTAAACACGACAGTCCCAAAATAATTGAATATGTTCACAACATAAAAAGGGTGAGCATACTTTTTCCCCTAATTTATAAATGTTTAATATGAAAACGGGGCCACGAAACTCACCTTGAAATGTGAAGAAAGTAACTTGAGCAAAAGCTTCAAAGAATGCGGGTAACGAATGATCAAACACCTATGATGTTGTTAATTAAGTTTTCAGACACGTTCAAAGAGAAAAGAAGTATGTTCGGTCGGTTTCGTGTTTGACGCGCGACTCGCACTTAAAAAGTATGAATTACTTATACACTCCAACACGTTATAAGACTAGTAATGATGATAATAATAATATAATAATAATAATAACAATAATAATAATAATATAATAATAATAATAATAATAATAATAATAATAATAATAATACTAATAATAATAATAATAATAATAATAATAATAATAATAATAAAAGATAATAGTAATAAATAACAATAATAATAATAAGATAAATCAAAGAACACACACATATGTACGTATACATACAGTCGGGTACATATATACACGCAATCAATAAATTCATATATATACACACTATCAAGCATACAAGTATACATTCGAACACACGTATACACACATAGATCAAATTCACCTTTCCACTCCTTCATACACATTTATATATACTAACACACACACATTTCACACACACAAAATCGCACACATATATATACACATTACCCAGTACTCACACATTGCACATTCACACACACGTCCCTCTATATATACACATACAACGCAACATTTACATACGTAGCCATATATATATATATACTCATGCTGAATCATACATATACACACATATATAGCATACATATACATAGGCAGCCATATATATATATATATATATATATATATATATAGAGAGAGAGAGAGAGAGAGAGAGAGTTAGGATCATTACAGAACCACTTTTATTTTCAGAACTACAGAACTATTAATTTACATAAATGTATATTAAGTCTGGTAATACTTAAACTGTTTTACATATGTGTATATCAGACATGAACAATAAACTATAAAAACAATTAAATATCACCAGGTTTAAATTACATCTATGTAAATCAATGGTTTATAATTTACATTTATGTAAATCAATGGTTCTTTTGGTTCTGAAAATAAAAAATGGTTCTGTAATGATCCTGATCCTATATATATATATATATAATATATATATATATATATATATATATATATATGTTTACATGCTGAAATCACACATATATATGCACTCATAATCACATACCTATATGTATATATGCAACCGGGATACTCACAAACGCCTATATCTATATACACGGCTTCACACACATCACATATAACCCGAGCGAAACACACATATACATACACGCATAACATATATACATATATACACGCACAGTACATATACATACATACATAGAAACACATACGCACAAGCAAACACATACATACACTCAAACACACACTCAAGCACACACAATCGCAACACACACACGCACACACCCACGGTCACACACACACTCACACACACAAACCCATCGCAGAAGCAAAAACATATACGTATACATACGTTTCGCATCCTATACACACGTATACTTGCAATTCGCAACATATACATATACATACGCACAAAATACATACATACGCACACACGAGAGCTTACGAAACAACCCGAAACGAACCGATTCAAACCGAGACAAAAACCGAAACGAAACGTAACGAAACGAAACAAAACGAGATTCGAAATGACTGGTTACCTGCGAAGAGGCTAGACGGCGATACGACGGCGTCGAACGACGGACGATCGGCGGCGAGACGGCGGCGAGACGATGGTGTACGGGGAGGTTAAAGTCGACGGCAAGGCTGCGAAATAGGTTACGTGCGTTTTTTATATATATATTTTCAATATTTGCAATTTAGTCCACAAGTTTAAATTAATTATTCCCTCAAGTTTAGTTAAATTACACTTTAAACCCTGGACTTTAATTATATTAATAATAATATTAATATTAATCATAATAATCATATTAATAATAATTTTAATAATAATAATAATACAATAATACAATAATAATAATTTTAATTATAATCATGATAATAATAATAATATTAATAATAATAATACCATAATAATATTAAATATTCATTTGTTATCTTAATAAATTTTATATTATATAAAAATATAATAAATAATATTAGGGTTAACACGAGACAGATACGCGAAGAGATTCGATCGAAAAATAAATAAATTACGCAAAATAATAATAAATGCACGAGAAGAAAAGAATTACGGATTTCGAGTCAATTGACGGACCTGATAGTGACGGATATCACACATAAGATCTGATGAGATTTACGGACATAAATTATTTGTTTGTTTGATGTAAGCTTTACAGACATAAGATCTGATGAGATTTACGGACATAAATTATTTGTTCCAATCTAGTACCTTCTTGCTGATATTTTCTACACTTTGTCAAAACAGATCACCCCTTCAATCCTTGACGGGCTATAATAAGGGTTTTGCCGTCCTAATGCGCCTCTTCGACCTCGAATCCTACAAATCATGGGTGGCAATGGATCAAGCGGAGCACGACCTTAATTCCGCCATGGATGACGCGATGGAGGAGTTTCGAAGGTATGGGGGGGTGTCGATGGCGGTCGAGCAGGAAATATATGAGTGACCTAACTGGAACTTTATTAAAACTTTATTGACCTGATCGAAACGAATAAAAATTTAATGATTTGATTGGAACATATAAAAATTTGAGTGATATAATTGATATACTCTTAAAATTTGTGTATTGTTCTTTGAAATTTTCTATTTTTTAATCTAATTTTATTAAACTTTATTAATCTAATTAGACGATGACATGGATCTTAAAGCTTAAAGATACTCTGTAAGATTTACGGACATAAATTATTTGTTTGTTTAATGTAATTTGCTTTAACAAATACATAAATTATTATTTTACTATTATTTTAAATGTACCCTGACATTTGGATGAATAAACTTTATATTAAAAATAAATATTTTGAAAAGTTTATCCCGACATGTTTTTGTTTGTCTATTTCATGACATACACATGGTACAAAGTATATGCAAGGGTCTTTGTACTCATTATTTGATACATCACCTTTGACCTTATGTGGTGACATTTTAAATCTAATGTTAGACAACTGCTTTTTATAATTAATTTTAATTAATATTGAATCATATGTGTATTTCTAAAGTTAAAAGGTTGATTAAAAATTAAGAAAATTATAAGTCAATGAAATTTCAAAAGCATATTATACTTATGTAACTATGGATGACATGCATATACATTTATAAAAATAAAAGAATATGGGAACATTTTATGGTTTCATTCTTTCATGAGTATATAATTTTAAAACATCATCCCCTTTTCTTATATGAAAGATCATGAAAACAGAAACTATGACGATGTATGACCCACTTTTGGAAAAGAACTATAACAAATTATACCAAAAAGTGTATATCGTAAAGTGAAAATATCAAGTTTCTAAAAATAACTAGATTTATTATTTTATTTAAAAATTAAATCAACTTTACTAATCTCTTGCTTTGGACAATTTTACTGGAAAAAGTAGGTTCCTTTTGAGTTTCATTAGTTTAGATTAGGGAAAATGTAAAAGGAATAGTAACCAAATTTTAAAAATAATCTAATTTAGTCATTCATGTATATTTTTCTCAAATTGAACCATTAAACGATCAAATCGAGTCATCATTAAAATTTCTTATGTCAAGAAAGTAACGGTGGAGAAGACGAGAGTGCCAGAATTTTCAATATATAAAATTATATTAAAAAACATGTTAATTATGAAAAAAATTAAAAAAAATACTTAAAATTTACGTCAACGTTCCATATCAGTATCAAAAGATAAAATAATATTTTTTAATTGAAACGAAAAGTATAACATGCTAAAAACATGTTAAGACTTTTAACTTATATAAAATATAAAAACTGAGTGATCTGATTGTAACACTTTTAAAATTTGAGTTACCTAATTGGAACATTTTTAAAAGTTTGTTACTATTTTATAAAGTTACTCCTTTAAATAAACGTATCCGATACTTGATTTAATTTCCAATTTGCTCAGGATACGAGTAGGGGCAGAAATACTTTGTAATACCATGCATGCAACGGTGTCATACACTTTATGAGGAAAGCTCTTTACCTCGACTTGACATGTTTGGTGGTTCCTTGCATCACAAGGGGGTGAGCACAAATGTGGAACCATATGTGAGGCTCACTCTTAATCGGGTTTGGTTGAACTCGATTAAGGTAATTGATGTTTTTAACAAATTATTATTTAATTATCATATAATTAGGGGTGTTTTTGAGAAAACAAATCTTCAGTATTGTGATTGGCCCAATAGAGACACGAACTTGCAAGTGAACCATCTATTAACATCCCTCGCGTTGTTTTCATCTTATTTTTGGCATAACACAAAAGATGCCATTACCAACGGTTCGAGAATGTAAGGACTTTCAAGTATGTTTGCACTAACGTAACAGGCGATATTAATAAAAAACCATTTATAAAATATGTTTGCATGTTTTCTCCCCCAAAAGGAAAGAAAGTAAAATAGGGGCCGTGAAACTCACCTTGAATGCACAGCAAGAAAATAATGTTCGCGCAACGGTTAGAGTTTTGGTTAACCTGAATTTCATTTAATATGAATATAATTAATGTTAGTTATCATTTACGAGTGTAAGGGTCGTACGGTTTCGCGTTCATGGCTCGGTTCAATGTCGGTTATCAATGTTTTTCCATTCATACAAAAACTCACTCATATGCATTAACACCACAAAACACATTCGCGTACAAGACTTTTATAAAGAAAAAGGTGTTACGTCACATAATATATTATTTATTTATTTCACCATTGTGTAGGTTCCCAACTGTACAGTTCGTGTTTATATATATATATATATATATATATATATATATATATATATATATATATATATATAATGAATAACCATAGCTTACACCTTTCATAATATAAGTGTAACCAAACGCACGCACAGAAACAAGTAGCACACCCCCATGCGCCTAGGTCTAAAACTCCAAGCGCCCACATTGGCACGCAAAGTTAGACGCTAATATATACATTCCCCCCATGCGCCCAACATTGACAATACATACACCCACCTCATGCGCCCCATGCGCATGAGGGCTTCTCATGCGCCCCATGCGCATGAGGGCTTCTCATGCGCCCAAACTCACCTCCCTGCGCCTAAGGCACATACCAAACACACACATGGACACATGCAGTAATACCTCACGCGCGTAAACTACACACATATGGCACTCTCATGGGCGCATGGTGCTCCCATGCGCCTAAACATGCAATTGCTCCCATGCGTCCAACCGAACTAACATACACACGCATACATACATAATTACTTCTCATGCACATGCATCATATCCATCCTGCCAAACACCCATGCGCCCAAACCTACCCCTCATGTGCCCAAACCTACCCCTCATGCGCCCATTACAACAGAATGCATACAATTACAATCACACAATCGGGCGCATTTATTCACCCACATGCGCCCACCCAATGTCACACACACACAAAATGTATACCTACATATATAATTCGCAGAAACATACGTATACATACATACACATCGCAGACATGATTAAACCAAGAAGCATGCAACCATTGGAAAAGAACACCACAACAATCGGATGCGAAACATGATTAGAGTTGTGAGATGTTAACCGAGACGATACCGAACCGCGATGAAAATATAACCGAGAGAGAAACGTGATGAGAAACCTACCGAACGAAATTGTCAACGAATGCCGATGGAGATCCTCGCTCGTGTATGACTCGTCGGAGGTCCGTTTGTGTGCGACGTGGCTGGTTGACGGCGGGGAGTGCAAGGTTTAGGGTTATGATGCGTTCATGTTTTGTATATGTTTTAAGTGTTTAAATGTATGTGTTTAACGTGATTTTATTATCGAACGGAATCACTTTGTCCCGCTTATGAAACGCAGGTATTTGGAGCTAAAAGGAAGAAATTGAGCGTAAGAGAAAGATAGATGAGATATGGAACACGAGAAGACAACAAAAGAAGCTCAGAGGCAAAAATTATGCAAGGGACGTAACTTACGTCCTCAAGGACGTAGCTTACGTCCTTAACTTAATTTCCCTGATTTGAGGACGTAAGACAGTAGGTCAGGACGTACTAATGAGGTGAGGACGTAACTTACGTCATTATGGACGTAACTTACGTCCCTATCCTGGGTTGACCAAAACTTTCGGGTTTTGACCACATTTAAGGGGGGAATTAGGGCAAAAACACATTAGGCAGTAGCAGACGCGGGAAGAGACGAAAAGGGGCGATTTTGGAGCTCTTCTTTACTTCTCTAACTCATTTTCATCATCATCAAAGTGAT
Organism: Flaveria linearis; assembly: GCA_024085815.1. Classification (NCBI taxonomy): domain Eukaryota; kingdom Viridiplantae; phylum Streptophyta; class Magnoliopsida; order Asterales; family Asteraceae; genus Flaveria; species Flaveria linearis. The sequence continues at coordinate 12,870,974 of CM044010.1, forward strand.
TCCAAATCCAAGTGCCATGGAGTTGCAACCAAGATCATCATCCGGATTCCACGCTTCAATCAACATGAGAGGCTAAGCTTCTTTGGGTTTTCCCCCGGTTCGTGTATTGTAAGACTATGGTTTGTTAACATTTGAAAACTAGATTGCATCCTTGTGTTGTGTATTTGATTGCTTGAAACATTTATGTTAGTACTTTGATCTTAACTTGAATTCCCAAATTGAATGAATGATTATGAATTTGTCTTTGAGAAATGGAGTTGGTCATGTGTGCTATGTATATGTAGAGTTTGAATGTTCTTGTGTAATGAAGTGTATTATTATCCGTGTTAACGTTGACGATTCTTGACACCTAAACCGTGTAATGATGAACTCGTTAGCATAAATCACACCTTTGATGCAAGTTAGTTGGATTGGTAGAACCATAACCTTATGATATCAACCGGGGGTGAACCTTATTATTAAACGTTGTTTTGTTAACCATTGTTCTAAGTTTGCCAAGTTTTATTAATCATTTTTAAGTAACCTTTGTGTTTTGTTCATTCCTTTGTGTTGGACAAAGTTTCAACACCATTTCAAGTAAACATATCAAGCTTTTATAAACAAAATAGCAAGCTTCATAATTAACTCGATAGTCCAATTCAAGTCTAAACACAAACCACATACTCCTTGTGATTCGACACCCTTCTTACCATTTGCTACATAGTTTTGGTACTAAGGAACTATACAAATACTATCTTTGACTAGTGCACGCGACAAGCCGGTCAAATTTTGGCGCCGTTGCCGGGGAGTAGTGCGCTTTGTGTATAGAATTGTGTTGACTAGTTTGTGATTTTCTGTTTAAGTGTTTGGTTATTTTTGCATCATTCTTTTTCCCTTGTTATGCTGGTTGTGTTATTTGTGTAGATCACAGGTAGTGCATGTATACTAGAGCATCTGGAAGAACCTCTCCGTTGGTGTTTGAACAAATTGAACGCTTTGCAAGAAGGAACCGAGCCAACCAAATGGAGGGAGGTAGTAACAACCGACCCCCACCACAACACAGCATTCCACAAAATCCACCACTACCACCCACTAATGACCATATCCCCAACCCAAACCGTAGACAAACTCATATCCATAGTAACCCAACTTTTGAACATGTGAACCAAAACCCCATGGGTCACTTTGGCCCACCAAACTTAGATGAGCTAAGAAATGCCATTCATGACGATGAGCCATTTAGTGTTCCATCTTACCAATCACCCGAACGGGTGAGTGTTCACACCTATCACACGGGTGATAGTGATGATTATGAGTATGACAATGAAGGCAATGGGGGGTTCTACAATGAAGGAGGGTATGCTGGTGATTATGGCTACCAAGGTGATAATTATGATGAATGGAACCATGGGTATATGGAGAATGAGAACTACAACTACAACCGTCAACATAGACAAAACCAATTTAGGAATCCAAACATGAATGCCAACCCAAACCAAATTCCTCAGTTTGTCGGTGTAGCTAATCAAGGACCACAAAGAAGATACCCAATGCATCAAGAAGTGAATGGTCCCCCACGCCAACAACCTCAACAAGCTCGAACACAAGGCGTGAATGGTAGGTTTCGACCCATCATATCGGACAATGTCTCTCCTATTGTTCCACCGATTCCGGGAAGGCGTTCATTTGATTGCAAGCCCAACTACATCAACATCTTACCTCATTTTCATGGCATGTCAACGGAGGATCCTTACACACATATATCCGAATTCTCCGACATATGTGGCACGATTGGAGGACACAACTTCTCACAAGATGAGGTGCGTTTAAGATTGTTCCAATTTTCATTGAAGGACAAGGCAAAGCAATGGTTTTTAACCTTGCCGGCTAATAGTATTCGAACATGGGGAGAAATGCAACAAGTCTTCCTTGACGAATACTATTCAATGGCCAAAACGGATGAAATGAGGGACGAGATCCGGACATTCCAACAACAATCTGGAGAACCACTTCATGAAGCTTTTACTCGTTTCAAAGAGTTGATAAGAAAATGTCCACATCACCAAATTGAGCTTTGGGAGCTAGTGAAGAGTTTTGTGAACGGATTGACAAAAGAAGAAAGAAATATCTCAAGTCTACTAGCAATGGAACCTTGTTGAATAACCCCGAGGAAGAGGATTGGGAGTTCCTTGAAAGGATGAGTAAGAACTCAAGAGCCGAAGAATCCGCGGATAGGAAAGCAAAGCACCCTATTCCAAAATCCACCTCCGACATTGACTCAAGTGCAAAGGATCGAATAGCCGCGTTGGAAAGGGAGTTAGCTCGCATGAAGAAGAAAGATGTAAATGCGGTTCAATTCGCGGTTTGTGAAGAATGTGGGGACATTGGTCATAGAGCCGATAGTTGTCAAGTAAACATGGCTCAAGGAACCGAAGAGGTGAATCAAGTTTATGGAGACCGGAAGCCTTTTGACATGAACTCCAACACTTACCATCCGGGTTTGAGGAACCATCCCAACCTTAGGTATGGTAATCCTTCAAACCAAATGAACCCAAACTTTCAACCGGCTAATCAAGGTGGACAAGGCTATCAAAACCGCCAAGGGAACAATCAAGGGGGAAATTACAACCAAGGTGGCTACCAAAGGAATAACTACAATCAAGGAGGTAATCAAGGCTACAATCGGGATGGTAACTTCCAAAGAAATTACAACAATAATCAAGGTGGACATCGGGAAGCCAAGGTGGTGGAGATGACTCGTTGAGTGCAAAGTTAGATGCTCTTATGAACATGGTGAAAGAATCTAACAATGACATCAAGGAGATGAAGAGAGCAAATGAAGTAAGAGATAAGTCACATGAAGCTCTCGCAAGGCAAGTTGGTCAACTAGCCGAAGATTTGGGCCGACTTAAGGGAAGCGGTGGAAGATTGCCAAGTGATACAACCGTGAATCCACAACATCAAGGTTCAAATTCTAAAAACACACGCGAGGTATCAATTAATAAACTTACTTTGCGTAGTGGTAAGTTAGTCGACAATGGTGTTAAACCACCACCACCCCAATTTGTTGAAGGGGTGGTGGAAGATGTTACTGATGAAAGTGACGATGAGGGTGAAAGTAGCCAAAAGGGTCAAAATGAAAATTTTTCTGAAAAATCTAAAACCAAACCGGTTGTGGTTACACAAACCCCTAAGGCTAAGGAAAAGGTGGTAGAGGGTAATACCGTCCCTTTTCCCGAAGCTCTTAAGGCACCCTTGCAAAAAGTGGTAAAGAAGAGAGGTCCACAACAAGATGAAATGTGGGAGATTTTTAAACAAGTGAAAATTAATTTGCCACTTTTAGATGCAATCAAACAAGTTCCTTCATATGCTAAGTACTTAAAAGAACTATGTACCCAAAAGAGAGCTCACAAATTCCTAAAAAGCTTGATTTGACTGAAAATGTGAGCTCTATTCTTTCGGGTGCCCTTCCACCTAAGCTACAAGACCCGGGAGCGCCTATTATACCTCTTCAAGTGGGAGAATTCAAAATGACAAGGGCACTCTTGGATCTTGGTGCTAGTGTAAGTATTTTACCGGGTAGCTTGTATGATCAATACGACTTTGGTCCGCTTCAAGAAGCTAAGACCACCGTGGTATTGGCCGATTTAACACCCAAGCTTCCCCGTGGGATAATTACCGATGTGATAGTAAAAGTTGAGAATTTTTATTATCCGTGGACTTTTTAGTACTTGATTATGTTTCCATAGATCAAACCAAACAACCTACGGTTATCTTGGTAGACCATTTTTGGCAACTTCAATGCTCAAATCAATTGCAAAACGGGAACGGTTGACTGTGAATTGTAATCAATTGGCAAAGGATTTGGTTGACTAATGTATTTGGTAACGAACAATGAAATGACATTTAGTACATAGGTTGAGGCTTAATGTATTTTCAGGTATGACTAACCCTCCCATTAATGATGAATGCTACATAGCCGACATTATTGATGAGTGTACACCTCTATGCGACATGGTCGTTGATGAGGAAAACACAATGGAGGATTGTTTCATGTTTGACAGGTTGAGAGTGGAAACTGAAAAGCAACTAGAGGAGGAAGAAAGGGAGATAATGAGTGTGGCTATGAGGAGTGAACGACCACCATGGTCGGTTCAAGTGGAGCCACTACCCGAGAAGATCGACACCGGGTTGAAACCTTCATTGCAAGAACCACCACAAGTTGAATTGAAAGAATTACCAAAGCATTTAAAATATGCTTTCCTTGGTAAGAATGAAACTTTACCTGTTATTATTGCTTCTAATCTATCCATTGAACAGGAAGGTGCGTTGATGGAGGTGTTGATTGCTAACAAGGAGGCATTGGATGGACCATTGCGGATTTAAAAGGAATTAGCCCCTCAATTGTTATGCACAAAATCATCACGGATCCGGAAGTCAAACCATCACATGATGCCCAACGAAGGTTGAACCCGAACATGAGAGAGGTAGTCAAGAAGGAGGTATTGAAGTGGCTAGATGCAGGTATCATCTTTGCAATCTCTGACAGTACTTGGGTGAGCCCTACACAAACTGTACCAAAAAAGGCGGGCATCCAAATTGTTAAAGATGACTCAGGTAACGAGGTAGCTACCCGGCCAGTAACCGGGTGGAGAATTTGTATTGATTACAGGAAATTGAATGCTGCTACCTCAAAAGATCATTTCCCTTACCATTTATTGATCAAATTGTTGAGAAACTATCAGGTCAGAAATTTTATTGCTTTCTAGATGGTTATTCAGGTTATAACCAAATAGCTATTCATCCTGAAGATCAGGAAAAGACCACATTTACTTGCCCTTATGGCACGTTTGCATTTAGGCGAATGCCCTTTGGGTTATGTAATGCCCCCGCCACCTTTCAAAGGTGTATGATGAGTATCTTTTCAGATATGGTGGGGGAGTCATTAGAAATCTTCATGGATGATTTCTCAATTTTTGGCACATCTTTTGAATTATGTTTGCTTCAATTAGAAAAAGTTTTAAAAGATGTGTTGAAACCAATTTGGTCCTTAGTTGGGAAAAGAGCCATTTTATGGTTCAAGAGGGGATAGTATTGGGTCATGTTGTGTCTAGCCGTGGGATAGAGGTAGACCATGCTAAAGTGAAGGTTATTTCCACTTTACCTCACCCACTAATGTTAAGGGCATTAGGTCATTCTTGGGGCATGCCGGTTTTTATAGAAGATTCATAAAGGGATTTAGTGTCATAACCAAACCATTGTGTAATCTATTGTTAAAAGATGCCCCATTTGAGTTTAATGAAGAATGTGTAAAAGCCTTTGACATCTTGAAGCAAAAACTAATTGAAGCTCCAATCTTGCAATCACCTAATTGGAAATTGCCTTTTGAAATAATGTGTGATGCGAGTGACTATGCTATTGGGGCTGTCTTGGGTCAACGGGTTGATAAGAAACCCGTTGCCATATACTATGCAAGTAAAACCCTCTCAGATGCCCAATTGAATTATACAACAACTGAGAAGGAATTACTTGCGGTGGTATATGCTTTAGATAAATTTCGGTCTTATATATGGGGTAGCAAGGTTATTGTCTATTCTGACCATTCTGCTGTTAGGTACCTCATGGAGAAAAAGGACGCGAAACCAAGGTTGATTCGTTGGATTTTGTTATTGCAAGAATTCAATCTTGAGATCCGAGATAAGAAAGGAAGTGAAAATGTAGTAGCGGATCATTTGTCAAGAATTCAACGGTGGAAGAAGATACCACGCCAGAGATAAATGAACAATTCCCGGATGAATACATCATGTCTATCACCACCAATAACCCCTGGTACGCCCATTTTGCAAACTATTTGGCTACAGGTACATTGCCGGAAGGATGGAGTAGAAGAAAGAAACAACACTTCAAGGCTCAAGCAAAACATTACATTTGGGATGAACCGGACCTCTTCAAAGTGGGAGCCGACCAAATCATCCGAAGATGTCTACCGGATGAGGAGATCCCATGTGTATTGAGCATGCTTCACGAATCGGCATGTGGAGGACATTTCAGTGGACAAAAGACGGGTCACAAAGTCCTTTCTTGTGGTTTTTATTGGCCGACCATCTTCAAAGACTCCCATGAATTTGCCAAGAATTGCATAAGATGCCAACAAATGGGGAGTGTGACAAGAAGAGATGAAATGCCTATGCAACCAATTTTGGTGGTGGAAATCTTTGATGTTTGGGGCATTGACTTCATGGGCCCTTTTCCAAACTCTTTTGGTAATCTCTATATCTTGGTGGCGGTCGATTATGTCTCTAAATGGATAGAAGCAATCGCCACCAAGACCAATGACCATAAGGTGGTATGCAAGTTTGTCCAGACCAACATTTTTTCAAGATTTGGTATCCCTCGCGTGATAATAAGCGATGGGGGATCACATTTCAAAAACTTCAACTTTGGCAAACTTCTAAAACGTTATGGTGTTGACCATAGAATTGCAACACCATACCATCCACAAACAAGTGGACAAGTAGAGGTTTCTAATAGGCAAATCAAAGAAATTTTGCAAAAAACGGTACGACCCGATCGCAAGGATTGGTCAACTAAATTAGATGATGCCTTGTGGGCGTATCGTACCGCTTACAAGACGCCTATTGGAACCACTCCCTACCGGTTGGTCTATGGAAAGGGTTGTCATTTACCTGTAGAATTAACTCATCGTGCCTTGTGGGCAATTAAAACTGTTAATATCAATTATGAGTGCGCAGGTAAACAAAGACAACTGGCGCTGAATGAGTTAGAAGAGATAAGGGACGAAGCTTATGAAACCGCATCTGCATACAAGGACAAGATGAAGCGGGTTCATGATGCCAAGCTTCGTTTGAAAGAGTTCAAGCCCGGACAAAAGGTATGGTTGTACAACTCACGCCTAAAGCTATTTCCCGGAAAGCTAAAAAGTAAATGGACGGGTCCATATTTGATCACTCGGGTGGGCGACTTTGGAGATGTGAGATTGAAGACTTCGATGACCATTTAAGGCAAACGGTGAATGGGCACCGCCTTAAACCATATCTTGACCCAAATGACATAAATGGGGCGGACAAACAATCCGAGTGCTTGTTGTTGAGCACTCTTGATGAGGTACCCATCTGATCACAGCACCACAAAGTCCGGCTAACGACAGGTAAACTTAGCGCTGCGTGGGAGGCAACCCACGAAGGTAACTTGTAATATTTGTTGTTTTGCATTGTTTAATTTAATATAGACCATTTCAGCCCTCATTTAGTGTTGCCAACCAAATCCGAGTCACAAAATCCCATTGCTCGTGCGATTGGTGTGTATTCGGGACAATACACGTGTGTTCGGGGGGTGGTATATATATAGGTATATATATCTATAATTTTTAGTTATGGTGTGTGTGTTAATTTTATACTTTATGTGTGAAGTGTGAAAATTTAAAAAAAAAAAAATTAAAAAGGCAAAATGGACGTAACTTACGTCCTTTGGGCGTAAGCTTACGTCCCAAAGGTCCCTTACGTCCACCCTTCTGCCTTACGTTCCTAGCCGAAGAATCCCATTTCTGAAGAGGACGTAAGCTACGTCCCTAAGGACGTAACTTACGTCGGGTCCGCGCAGGGTGCAGAAACCCCGGTTTTCACCACATATTGGTTAAATTTCAACCACATCTTAAAAAAAACCGACATTTTAACCCCAGCCTTTCACCACAGTCGTTTTTTTCCTACTCTCTCTCCATCTTCTCCAATTCTTCTTCTCTAACACATAAACCCTAACTTTCATCAACCTCAACTCTCTCAATTCTTAACCAAATCTTGCATATTATATATGCAATTGGCTTGATTTTTCGAGAGGAACAAAACCCATGTGGTAATTTTGCGTGAATCGCAGCCGTTTGAGTGATTCGAAGGGTTAAGGTTACGAAAAATTTTGGGAATTTTCGGTTTTTGGAGTCAAGTTTGCATCTTCATTCATCTCATACATTTTCAAGCATCAAGGTACGTGTATTTCCTTCTTTCATTAGATGTTATGAGGTTGATTATGCATATGAATATTTTGAAAGTAATGTTAGTAGATGGTTACATTGTATGTGTGATTATGAATGGAAATGGTCAACTAGAGAGTTTAGAAGAAGAGAGTTGTGAGAAATGAATATAAACGCAGATTGTACCATGAATTGAAGTGGTTTGGATATTGGGTGTTAGTGGATTTAGTTTGCCTCTAAATAGTTCATGACTATAGAAATAGTGTTTGATAAGTGAATGTTGTGGCAATGTGTTGAAATAGATGTTGATCATGTGATGATGTTCCACTAACTTTGGTCATGAAAATGTAGGTAAAATGGTGAGAACTAAAACTGCCGCAGGATCATCGAAAGGAAAGGAGGTTGCTTCGTCCTCCCGAGCAAAAAGGGGGCGAGTGATCTATACTGAAGAATCTGAGGACGAGGAAGTTCAAATGCAAGATGTTCAATCCGAAAATGAATCCGACAATGAGTCTACACGAGCAGTCGACTCAGAAGAGGAGGATTATGGGGATGATGGACTTCCCATTTGGAGAAAAAATAGACGCCTATCATCTTTTAAGGGTGCAGATGTGCAAGCAGAAATGTACTTGAAGAAGATGAAGGCAAGTCAAGTGTCCACGGATAAATTGATGATCTGCGAAAGACAGATTCACCGGTTGGATTTTGAGAGGTTTGGGGTGGTTGAATGTTTCACCAGATTGGGGTGGGAACAACACTTGAGTTTCAACAATGATGGAGTTGAGGATATTTATGTGGATGCAATTTTGGAATGGATGTCTACTTTGAAGAAAGAACCAGGAGATAATCCTCCCGTCACAACACAACTCACAGGAATGGTGAATGGTAAAACAGTGAGTCTATCCTTCTTTAACTTAAATAGGATTGCTCACTTTGACTCAGGAACAGCAGATGGGACCCCCTATACATACCCTACCGACGCAATGCTAGCATGTAAAGTCGCCAAGGAAGATGTGTGGCGAAGTATGATATATGAGATGTTTCAGGTACCTGAAGGAATCAACGTGGCACGATGGTCTCTTGATCGTGCAAATCTGAAACCATTGCCCAAACTGTTGTTGATTTTCTTGAATCAGAATGTGCTTCCAAGAATGGGTGACAAGGCGAAGGTAAGGTTATATGAGGTGATGGTCTTACATGCTTTAGTTACAGGAACACCAGCTCTGTCTGCTCGGCATCTTATCTTGTGGAGTATTTGGGAATCTCGGGAGAAATCAGACAGGAAATCAGTCCCACATTGCCGCCTGTTGTCAAAATTTTTCAGGAAACAAAATGTTTTACCAAGCAGGGCTCAGAAGAAGAAAATAACCCATGTCCCATTCAAATCAGCAATTTACCCCCGGGGTGGTCTTATGAGAGGTCTGCAGGTGTTCATAAGCTAGTGGATAGAAGGAGTGGTCGATATTTAGAAGTGCAAGACGGGATTCTGGCATTCGAGAAGGGGATTCTCTTGTGGAGGAAGGGAGAAGACGCGATAGCCCAGTGAGAGATGATGTGGCAGATGATGATGATCCGTATCATAGAAGGATAAGGGTTGCAGTGGCTCAGGCTCATCCTGTGGGATTTACACGTTGGTCAGAGCCAGAACAACGGATGTTTGATCGACAATCTGAGGAAATAGAGCGAAACAGGATGTACATGCAACACATGATGTATTCTCAGGAATTTTATCGCAACCAGGATTATATGTATAGGGAGAACATTCGTCATCGCGAGGATTACATGCAAGGATTACCTTATACACCCACACCACCTTCACCGATTGGCAGTCACCCGATCTTCCTCCCTACAGTCAGACGCAACAAGCCCCATACTACCCACAGTCTACACCATCTGTTTGGCTTCCCACTACAACCGCACCCTCAGACGAACCAAGTGGATCTCATGCAACTCCAGCTGATGCTTTCGACATGGGAGATGTGAGGAGGGGTTTCTTTGAGAGTATCTTCGGGCAGCCATATCCAGGACCACCATCTGGTGGTTATTGATGCACTCGCTGATCCTATGATCAGGTCCACGTGCTCCACCCTATCTTTGTTGAACTATGCTTTACATTTATGTGTGTCTGTGGTTTTCTTTTCTTTCCTTTTCTGTTGCTTTAGGCTAGGTGTCTCATGGTGTGGTCAAACAATTATTTTCTGTTGTGTGTTTGGTGGTGTAGTAAGTGTTATGTGATGGGAATGCGTTAAACTGATGTTGTGGGGGGTGATCTTTGAGAAGCATGATCTATCACTTAAGTAGGGCAAAGCTGTTTTAATTCCCACATACAAGCTCCAAAATCTACATTGAGGACAATGTATGACTTAAGTGTGGGGATGAGGGAAAGTAAAAAAAATGGTACATGAAAGCAGCGTTGTGTAATGTAAAATAGAGGTACTGACTCATGTTCAACTTAAGGCAAAGGAATTTTTTTTAGAACGGATAAGTGATAGCTAACTAAGTGTAACGAGCTAGATAATAGACCTTTTATGCATGTTTGCACATCCTTAGCCTGTCAACCACTTTTTCTGTGAGAGTTGAGCCTATACATGAGCTTAGAACAACAGTAGGTTATTTGCTCACCTTCTCTTCATGTGTGTGTACCAAAACAATTACTTAATTCCAGAACTTGCACAATGGATACGTTTTGAGATCATGAACCAAACTGTTGCACGTATGTGATTAAGGCATTAGGATAAACCGTTGTTTGATTAGCCTGTTTCAATTGTGTTACCCAACCCTACAATAATCCTATAGTCGCCAGTTTGAGCCCCTAATCTTTTTAATTGTTTAAACCCAAATCAACCCATTAGCCTTTTCAAACGTTTTTACTTTTTAAACCCGTGTGATGAAATCTGATAAGTATTGCTTGAATTTTTTATAGCATTGTTAGAAGCAGTGAAGTGTTTAGATATAATCATTGAAAAAAAAAAAAAAAAACGAGTCAATAATGGGTCAAAATGACCACTATCAATGTCATGATCCAGAGGTAATATATTGTAAAAATGGGTCAAGTTTACCCAAGTCCATTGTGTAGTGCTGCTTTATTGGTTAGCAAGATTCAACATTCTTATTTGGATTTCACCACCTTTAGCCACTTTAAATTCTCTATCCTCACCCAGAACCTAAGCCTTACATTACAACCCTTCAAAGACCTTTTGATGTGTGCATGGTTTGTGTTAATTGGTGGAGTTGCGATCATTGTGCAAGCTTATGGTAATTATGAGTTGTTCTTGGTTGAGAGTATTACATTGATATCCTAGCACATCTTTTGCTAGACTAAATATTAAACCGAGAGGAGTGAAAATTGTGAGAGGTGTGATTACATGCATAGGGAAAATTGGGCAGCTCGTTAGGCTTGGATAGAAGAATCTTGATCTGAAAAGTAATGTGTTTAAGGGAATTATGAGTTGATCATGACGAGGGACCTTAACGGACATTACAGAGAAATGCCATGTGATCATGAGTACACATTAGGAGCTAATTGTGCTAGTGATTTGCTTGAGGGCAAGCAAATGATAAGTGTGGGGATGTGATGCGTTCATGTTTGTATATGTTTTAAGTGTTTAAATGTATGCGTTTAACGTGATTTTATTATCGAACGGAATCACTTTGTCCCGCTTATGAAACGCAGGTATTTGGAGCTAAAAGGAAGAAATTGAGCGTAGAGAAAGATAGATGAGATCTGGAACACGAGAAGACAACAAAAGAAGCTCAGAGGCAAAATTATGCAAGGGACGTAACTTACGTCCTCAAGGACGTAGCTTACGTCCTTAACTTAATTTCCCTGATTTGAGGACGTAAGACAGTAGCTCAGGACGTACTAATGAGGTGAGGACGTAACTTACGTCCTTATGGACGTAACTTACGTCCCTATCCTGGGTTGACCAAAACTTTCGGGTTTTGACCACATTTAAGGGGGGAATTAGGGCAAAAACACATTAAGCAGTAGCAGACGCGGGAAGAGACGAAAAGGGGCGATTTTGGAGCTCTTCTCTACTTCTCTAACTCATTTTCATCATCATCAAAGTGATTCCAAATCCAAGTGCCATGGAGTTGCAACCAAGATCATCATCCGGATTCCACGCTTCAATCAACATGAGAGGCTAAGCTTCTTTGGGTTTTCCCCCGTTCGTGTATTGTAAGACTATGGTTTGTTAACATTTGAAAACTAGATTGCATCCTTGTGTTGTGTATTTGATTGCTTGAAACATTTATGTTAGTACTTTGATCTTAACTTGAATTCCCAAATTGAATGAATGATTATGAAATTTGTCTTTGAGAAATGGAGTTGGTCATGTGTGCTATGTATATGTAGAGTTTGAATGTTCTTGTGTAATGAAGTGTATTATTGTCCGTGTTAACGTTGACGATTCTTGACACCTAAACCGTGTAATGATGAACTCGTTAGCATAAATCACACCTTTGATGCAAGTTAGTTGGATTGGTAGAACCATAACCTTATGATATCAACCGGGGGTGAACCTTATTATTAAACGTTGTTTTGTTAACCATTGTTCTAAGTTTGCCAAGTTTTATTAATCATTTTTAAGTAACCTTTGTGTTTTGTCATTCCTTTGTGTTGGACAAAGTTTCAACACCATTTCAAGTAAACATATCAAGCTTTTATAAACAAAATAGCAAGCTTCATAATTAACTCGATAGTCCAATTCAAGTCTAAACACAAACCACATACTCCTTGTGATTCGACACCCTTCTTACCATTTGCTACATAGTTTTGGTACTAAGGAACTATACAAATACTATCTTTGACTAGTGCACGCGACAAGCCGGTCAGGTTTACAGGAGAGACGGCTGCCGGTTTTTCGAGAGAATGCACGAAACGGTGGGTTTGTTTTCCACTTAATAGGGTTCAAGTATAATTACACTTAGGCCCTCCGTGTTTGCTTATATTGCTTTTAAAATGATTGATTTAATCATAATTATTATTTATTTTGTATGGCTATACTTAAAACACAATTAAAATTATATATGTTAGTAATCTAACTATCATAATAGCACAAGGGGTAGGTTACGGGGTTTCACATCATCCCCTTGTTGAAAGAATTTTCACCAAACATGGTTTTAGAATGATAGTGGTCAACTGTAATGTGATTCAGTTAGGTTTGGTTGATTTGCAATGTGTCAGACTTGTGTCGACTTGTATAATTTTGCTCGAAATTTACAAGGAAAGGTATGCAAGAGTGAATACCTTAGGAGTAGTGTTTGATCGTTGAATAGTTGTGGGTACTTCTTCTTCATCTGATCTTCGCGTTCCCAGATAAACTCTGGTCCACGCTTTGAGTTCCATCGGACTTTGACAATAGGGATACGCCTTGTTTGAGCGTCTTGACCTCTCGGTCCATATTTCCACTGGTTCCCTCGATGAAGCGTAGATGTTCGTCTATGTATCTCGTCTAATGGAGCGACGAGAGTCTCATCTGCAAGGCAGTTTCCTCAGGTTTGAAACATGGAACACATCATTTACTCCACTGAGTTCTTCTGGTAGGTTCCTGATAGGCTTGGGGCCAACCCGTTTTGACATCTCAAATGGTCCCACGTATCTAGGGTTTAGCTTTCCACATTTCCCGAAACGAATCACACCCTTCCAAGGTGACACTTTCAAAATTACTTTGTCGCCAATTTGAATTCCAACGGTCGGCGACGTTTATCAGCATAAACTCTTCTGTCGTCACGTGCTGCAGCCATGCGTTACGGATTTGCACGATCTTCTTAGTTGTCTCGTGCACAAGTTCAGGACCGGTAAGTTGACTTCCTCCAACTTCCACCCACAAATAGGTGATCGGCACTACGCCCATACAATGCCTCAAATGGAGCAGCTTTGATCGATGTGTGATAACTTTTATTGTAAGAAAACTCACCACGGTAAGTGAGTTTCCCAACTGCTGCCAAAATCAATTACGCAAGCGCGTAACATGTCTTCCAAAGTCTGGATCGTACGCTCACTCTGGCCATCAGTTTGAGGATTATATGCAGTGCTCATATCTAACCGTGTTCCTAATGATCATTGCAAAGATTGTCAAAAATGTGAAGTGAATCGAGCGTCACGATCAGAGATGATGGAAATTGGGCACACCGTGCCGAGAGATATTTCCCTTAGGTATATGCGAGTTAACTTCTCCATTCTCTGCTCTCCTAATCGGTAAGAAGTGTGTGGATTTCGTAAAACGATCTACAATCACCCAAATGGTATCGCATCCGCTGGAGTCCCGAGGCAGTTTCATGATAAAGTCCATTGATATCTGCTCCTACTTCCATACTAGAATTTCTGGTTGATGAAGTAAACCAGATGGTCTTTGATACTCTACCTTAACCTTAGAACAGGTTAAACATCGCTTACATAGGTGGCGATTTGGCTTTCATGTTTAGCCTCCAGTAAAGAACCTTCAGATCGTGATACATCTTGTCTGACCCGGATAATAGAATATCGTGACTTGTGAGCTTCGTCCATTACCAGCTCTCGTAGGTCCCATACAAAGGAACCCATATTCGGTCCATAAAATAGCGGATTCCATCCGATTTGGTTTCCAGTTGTTTCTCCATGCCACGTAGGATTCAGCTTTCAGGTTCTCGTCTTCAACGTCTTAAGTGAGCATCATGTATTGATCGGGTAATCCAATGTGGATAGTCAGTTGTAATGCTCGAACTCGCTTTGCTTAGGTGTCTCCTTTCGACTTAAGGCGTCAGCTACTACATAGCCTTAACCCGGATGATACTTGATCGCACAATCGTAATCGTTCAACAACTCGACCCGCGACGTTGTCTCATATTCAACTCCTTCTGTTCGAAATATCTGAAGACTCTTATGATCGTTATAAATGGTGCACTTGGTACCGTACAAGTAATGTCTCCATATCCTGAGTGCAAACACAACGGCTCTCGACTCTAACGTGTGTCGTGTAGTTTTTTTTTTCGTGAACTTTTTAGTAGGCGGTAAGCATAAGCGATCACTTTCTCGTGTTGCATTAGCACACAACCGAGAACTTGAATGGATACATCACAATAAACTACAAAATCGTTCTGTTCCCTCAGGTAGGGATAGAATCGGTACCGTACAGAGTTTCTGTTTTAGAACCCACAATGCGGATTCTTGTTATCACCTAGTATGTATGCCTTTATGAGTTAACACGGTGATAGGTTGAGCAATCTTTAAAAAAACCCTCTTCGATGAATCGTCAATAATAGCCAGCCAACCCAGAAACTGTCGTACTCCAGTCGGAGTCTTAGGTTTTAGCCCAGTTATTGACGCTCTATCTTTGCTGGGTCAATATGTATTCCATTCTCATGACCACATGACCCAAAGATGTATTTCTCGTATCCAGAAGTCACACTTTGAAAACCTAACATATATTGTTCTCATTTCAACAGCTCCAAATTCAGTCTAAGGTGTTCCTCTGTTCTTCCTATTCTTGAATAATAGGATGTCATCAATGAAGACGATGACAAACTTGTCTAAATAGTGTTTGCGCACTCGGTTCCTGAGGTCCATGAAAACCGCTGGTGCGTTAGTCAAACCCACGCATAACCAAAAACTCATAGTGGTCATACTAGTTAAGTCTTCTGGAAATACTTCCGAGAAGTCTCTGACAACTGGAATATCTTAACACGCTTCTCATCCACCTTCTTCTCTGTAATTAGTGTCAGTAGAGAGAATCCCTTTTCTTGAGACATTTATGCACCTTCACGTTTGAGATGATGCAACCACAACACCAACCCTGTCGTCTTCTACCGTAGGTATTCCATCACTAAGAAGGGTAACTTAATTAGTTTGTTTCCATAAATGATCTATGTTTGGTTTTTTTTTGGACAACCAATCTATTTTGACCACAACTCGTAGCTACCATGGGTAATAGAAATCAGACTTGTATCGAACGATTGTCTAGACAGACCGAGATTACATCTCCAAGCACATGGGTGGCGGTTATAGTTCTACCATCGGTAATTTTATGGTAGGTTTTGGAATTAGACGGGTAAGAACTACCTGTAGCAGTCCACTCAAGTTACCAGGTATGAAACTTCTATCGGTACTCGAATGCTGGAGCAGAACTACCATTCTTTGCTGGTTTCTTTTCTTCTTGAGCCTTGGGCGGTTTCCCTTTAATGCATAGGTTTTCTGCACCTCATACATCCTTTTTGTGATTCTTGTGGCGGAGGAGACTTGGCCGGGTTGTTCACACGATGGTTCTTGAAGGTATGGTCAAATTTCTCTACAGTGCTCTCAAATGTTCTTATTGCACGAGTCATTAGGAGAGATAGCTGCACCTGTTACTTATAATGGAAAGGCTGAGATATATTGGATGGGTCGTCATAATGTCTGCTTTTTTTGGTCCTACGCCAAGCGTAGTAAGCCAGAAAAATCCGATTGGATTCTCACCACCAGGGAGACACACAAATGTAACGTACGCTTAAACATGATAGATATCAAATGAAATGAATGCTGGAACACTGAAATTACCGAGACTCTAAGTCTTAAGATCAATCCAATGAACAAGGACTACACACGCCAAGAATATTATCACTTTATTGCAACTTTTGAAGATCGGCATAATATAGATGGATAGTGGTTACACGAACACTAAAATGCTAAAAAGAGCACGTCTCATAGAGACTAGGGCTAGTGTCATAACACGAATCTCATTAAGGCTTGGGGTAGATGAGAACTTTCATACTAGTAAGAATGAAGGATTGTTTGCATATCAATAGTGAGTTTTATGAGAACCGGACCTTATGTCTCCAAGTATAGAAATGAAAATTTATACTGATTATGACCGTTATCACCCGATAGAGTTGCCAGAATTCCTCATGCTGAAAAATTACAATTAACATGTGCACCCGTGTTCTAATTTGCTTTGCATGGTCACCCCTGGTGTAACACCTCGTATTTTTTTACGTTAAAAAAAAATTAACGTTGTTTGATCTTGTAAGGACCATTGTCATGAATTATGAAACTTATGGGTTTACTTATGCATATTGCTTTAATACGTCTTTTAATCCTTTAAACTTGAATGTATAATAATTTAATAATAATAATAATAATAATAATAATAATAAATAATAATAATATTAATAATAACAATGATACCATATAACAACTTGGAAAAAATAAACTTAAAAAGAGAAGTCTAGGGGGCTTTATTGCCAATTAGGAACTAAAACATAAGTTCTGGCATAAAATAATAACCACCTGAAACTTGAGGGACCATTTCTGTAAATTCCTTAAAAAACCCACCTTTCTTCTCCACCCACACCACCCACCCCCGTTCTTCCCCCGTTGTCCTCCTCGATTTCGGCCGTAATCCACGCCAAGATCGCACTAAACTATAAAATATCAGATTAATCGCGCACTATGGAATTTTAATCGTTTCTAATATGTTTTTATACTCAATTGCATCTGAAACGTACAAACCACCCCGCTCGATTCCCTCTCTCGGTCGCGGACCTGCAAGCACCCAAAACCTCATCTCAGCACTTTCTCTTGAATTTGACAGAGGGCTTTCGTTCATTAATGTCATGAGAAGCTTCATGTACAAAGAATTTGCTTAACATCAACGTTTGCACCCCGAACCAATCCTCTCTCTGCCGCGTCTGATCTTCGTTCTGTTCGTCCTCAATCCATCACCAATTGGTAATTGAACACACCTATTTGCTCGATTTTAGATGGGGATCAAAGCCCCATGAATGTGTTCTTTAACATCTGCGTTTTGGTTGTTCAATTTGGGAGAAATCGTTTTAGGGTTCTTGTGGATTTAGGGTTTCAGGTGTAGTTTGGTTAAAAGTGATTGGAACCAGTTCAGGACAGGCGCAGGCGCCCTAGCCTGCTGGTTAAAGCTTAAGAGGGTTGGCAAGGGGTCACGGGTTCAAACCCGAGCCCCTGCCACATTTTTTAAAACTTGTTTTTTTTATTTTTAATTCCTGAAAAATTAAAAAAATGTTATTAAAATGATATAAAAATCATTTTCATAATATCAACTAATCTGGAATTATAGAAAGCATAATTTGGAAAATCTTATTCATTTTCTTTATTTTATTTTTTCTTTAAATTATAAAAATTAGTTTTATAAACTCTATCTATTTTTAAACCATCTAAGTTTTTTCTATAAATTAATTCGTTAAATACTCTAATATTTTCTATAAATACTCTGATATTTATATAAGATATTCTTACAAAAGTTATACTTAGTTTATTTTGTTTATGAAAATAGACTTTAAATAATAGTTAAAATCGTAAATTACTATTGGTCAACATGTTATTTTAGTGATGTTTATTTCAAAAAGATTACAAAGATTTATTTACATTTAAACCTTATCAACTATTATGATTAATTACTCTCATATATTAAAACACGTAAATAGTATAATTCTTTTCATTTAATCAAAATATAAACAATTTTATTATATACATTTATTTACTGGACAAAACCCCATAATTACTTTGAAACCCTAGTTCTCGTTAGAACTTTAACATTATTATTAACGTAAAACTTGTAAATATAAATATATATTTAGGTATCTCGTGAAGGATTGCGTTGAAGAGTTGCTTGTTAATCTTTTACCCTTCATTTATACGATTAAACATCATGTGAGTTTCCTTGCCCTTTTTACTTTTTTCACACTATATTAGGGTGAAACATGATACTTATGCCTCATACACTTATAAACGTTTGAGACTCATAAAGCACTTGCAATTCATCTTTATATTTTGTCATGGTTTATTTGTGTGTTGTAAGTGATTATTGAGATACATAGTTTGTTACAATCATTAACTATTGCTAGCCTGGCGACGTCTTAGATCTTTGGGCCTGACAAGCCTATTTGTGCTAAAGTCGATGAACTGCCAACTCCTAGGAGCCGTAGACTTGTGCACTAGGAACCAAATACACTTAGCCAATCTTATATACTTGTAATCAAGTCGAGGTTTGATTGTAAAGATATGTGTTCTATAACCTTACTAGCTTATAACCTATGACAGAATTGCTACTTATAATCATTCATATTATGTATGAAAACTTGGAAACTCACCAACTATTTTTATTGACCTTTATTTTTATCATGTTTCAGGAAAACCCCCATTTGAAGCGAACTTTGAAGCTTTCACACTTAGGATTGGACTTAGAGAAATAAACAAATGATATCGTTACTTTTCAACCTTGTATTCTGGATGTATCTTTGTTTGAGTCTTTTACTTGTATTGTTACAATAACCTTGGTTATATATTGGAACCAATAATAGCATTATGTGGCTGTGAACAATCGAAATTCTCACACCTCGACGTTTTCGCCGTCTAGGTTGGGGTGTGACACCTGGTTCCTCCCATCCGAGCTGAACATACCTTGTCAAGTACCGAGTGTTAACATGATAGAGATATCAAAGATATAGTTATTAAACCAGGTGTCACACCCTCAATTTCCACAAACGGGGTTTTACCGTTAGGCGTCTGACATACCTAGATCTCAGACATAGTCATATCGAACGACACTATATGAATTAAAAATAAACGTTTGACTTCATTCAACGGAACATGAACAAATAACAACAGTGCGGAAGCGTATACATAATATGTAAATCCATACATAAAAGTTACAAGTGCCAAGTCTAAACAAAATGTTCATGTATGAAAATAAAGCAGATGAATGCATGTCCTGAGTGCGTTCCTGAAGTGTGCATCATGAGCTTATGCGTTCCGGTGACCTAAGAAAACATGCTAAAATGTGTCAACATAAAGTTGGTGAGTTCACATGTTTAATCAACAAGAAATGTGTTTGAAAGAGTTTCAATGGTTTAGTATATAAAGCATATCATTAGGTAGCTAGCCTATGATCATGTTACTTAGCGTTTCAAACCGAAGCTGACTGTTTGCGTCCTATATGTTGGTGTATCCCCGTCACGTCTCACCAGACAGTGACAATGTTAGGTCAATAATGCACCCGTTTGACCTCCAATCAAGCTAGCATGACTAGCCCGGGGGGTTTATCAGACCTAGTAGTACTACTCAGAATTACCTCGCTACATATTACTAACGGTTCGAGAGTGTCAGGACTGTTATGTGTGTTTGCACTAACGTAACAAGCGATATTAATAATACTACAACCATTTACGTAAATCTGTTTGCATGTTTTCTCCCTAAAAGGAAAGAAAGTAAATAGGGGCCGTGAAGACTCACTAATGATGTTGTATTAGGATGGAAGCCTCCAAGTGTTGTTTACAATGATTGTCAAACACCTATTGACAGTTATGTTAAGCGTTAATGTTGTGTCTGGCGTTACTAGAAATGTTTAGTCGGGTCGGGTCGCATTGGTTCGGTCGTGGGTGACACACACACAAGCAGGCATAACATATCAGACCTTATGTAGATCCCAAATGGGTTGTCATTAATTGTAAATGGTTAGGTTATTTTAGATTGAAAAAGTATGTGCTTGTTGATAGCGTTGACTTTAATCTTTGTGGTCAAGAAATGAAACTTTATTGATGTTACCTTATCCTCACACGATAGGCACACCACACACAAGGAGAATTCACTTACAATGACCCCAATCGCATAACAAGGTTAGACGCACGACTGGACACTTCAATCGCGCGATTGAACCCTCATTCGTGCGACTCAGCCTTCAGTCGTACCACACATCACTCATTCGCACGACTCAACGTCATTCGCACGACTGAACCTTCATTCGTGCGATTGGACCTTCAGTCGTGCGATGCACATTCGCACACATTCGTCCGATTGACTCAATCGCACACACTCTCAATCGATGCATTCATCGCATGACACGCACATACGCCTGACTCAGTCGCACGACACGCACATACGCCTGGACTCAGTCGCACGACTCACCCCAGTCGCACCACTCAGTCGCACGACACGTCCAGTCGTACAGATCAGTCGCACGACTGGCACAGTCGCGAACTGCAGCAGACCGCGACTGCTGGTGGGGCTGAACAGCCTTCGGCTGTTCCGTGCACGGTTTTCGCACATCAGGGACTTCCAGAAATACTTTCCTAACATGTCTAAGTAAAATGCACATGCTGATTGACCTCACAGGCACCCGCACGACCACATGCATTCGGGTTGAACCCGAGCACCCGAAACCCCAAATTCGCAGAAGTGAAACGCAATAAAATGGACGACCGAGGTCGCCTACTTGTTGGAAACGTGTTGTCTCAGCTGTAGCGTAGCTTAGCCGGCGAAAACGAGCTCAAACGAGGTGGTTATGGTGCTAGGAGGTGGTAGAAAGGTGGAGGAGGATATTGAAGAAGATAGAAGAAATGGGAGTGAAATGGAATTAGGGCTGGTAAGGGGTTTTATACCCAGCCCTAGTTTGGCAATTTGTCACGTTCGGTCCTCGCACTTAGTCCCCGAGTTCCCGAATTTGTTTCGGTTGATAACGGTGTAACTGGGCGAGCTATGTTAATTAAGAGGATTCCTTAAGTAATCTCGTTTATTTGAATCCTCTACAAACCCAATGTTAGTATTTTATATCATAGTTATTTAACAATGTCGGTGGCGATGCTTGTATACGTGTCGGGTAATAATCGAGAATGTAACAATGGTAACGACAACAGTCTGAATAGTGTTAACCTGAAATTTCAGTGTGTCACATTATTCCCTTGTTGCAGGAATTTTCGTCCCGAAATTGGAACATCATGTTACGAGGTTCAACGGGATACAGGCTCAATGGTTTGTAACGTATGTTTAATAGAGTTCTGTGTATCTTAGGAGGTAGGTGCCCAATTCTGGAACAGTTGCGGGTACTTCTTCTTCTCTGATCCTCGCGTTCCCAGGTAAACTCTGGTCCACGCTTCGATTTCCAACGGACTTTGACGATGGGGATACGACTATGTTTGAGCGTCTTGACCTCTCGGTCCATGACTTCCACTGGTTCCTCGATGAATCGTAGTTTGTTCATCAGCATGTATCTCGTCTAACGGAACATGAGAGTCTCGTCTACAAGGCATTTCCTCAGGTTTGAAACATGGAACACATCGTGTACTCCACGGAGTTCTTCGGGTAGGTTCAGCTGATAGGCCACGGGGCCGACCCGTTTGACAATCTCAAACGGTCCCACATATCTAGGTTCAGTTTCCCACACTTTCCGAAACGAATCATACCTTTCCAAGGTGACACTTTCAAAAGCACCTTGTCACCTATTTGAAATTCCAATGGTCGCGACGCTTGTCAGCGTAACTCTTCTGTCGGTCACGTGCTGCTGCCATATGGTTACGGATCTGAACGATCTTCTCGGTCGTCTCGTGCACAAGTTCAGGGCCGGTAAGTTGACTTTCTCCAACTTCCGCCCAACAAATAGGTGATCGGCACTTACGCCCATACAGTTCCTTAAATGGAGCAGCTCTGATCGACGTGTGGTAGTTATGTGTTGTATGAAAACTCAACTAGCGGTAAGTGAGTTTCCCAACTGCTTTCGAAATCAATCACGCAAGGGCATAACATGTCTTCTAAAGTCTGGATCGTACGCTCACTTTGGCCATCAGTTTGGGGATGATAGGCCGTACTCATGTCTAGCCGTGTACCCAATGCTTGCTGTAATGATTGCGAGAAATGTGAAGTGAATCGAGCGTCACGATCAGAGATAATGGAAATTGGCACACCGTGCCGAGAGATTATTTCTTTAGGTAAACATTGTTAACTTCTCCATTCTATCGGTCTCTCTGATTGGTAAGAAGTGTGCGGATTTTGTCAAACGATCTACAATTACCCAAATGGTATCGCATCCGCTGGGAGTCCGAGGCAGTTTCGTGATAAAGTCCATAGATATTTGCTCCCACTTCCATACTGGTATTTCCGGCTGTTGGAGTAAACCAGATGGTCGTTGATACTCCACCTTAACCTTAGAACAGGTTAAGCATCTACTTACGTATGTGGCAATGTCAGCTTTCATGTTCGGCCACCAGTAAAGGGCTTTTAGATCGTGATACATCTTGTCTGAACCTGGATGAATAGAATACCGTGACTTGTGAGCTTCATCCATTACTAGTTCTCATAGATCTCCATACAAAGGAATCCATATTCAGTCCATGAAGTAGCGGATTCCATCAGATTTGGTTCCAGTTGCTTCTCCATGCCTCGTAGCGATTCGGCTTTCAGTTTCTCGTCTTTAAATGCCTCAAGTTGAGCATTACGTATTTGTTCGGGTAAACCGGTGTGAATGGTGAGTTGTAATGCTCGAACTCGTCTTGGCTTAGGTGTCTCCTTTCGACTTAAGGCATCTGCTACTATATTAGCCTTGCTCGGATGATACTTGATCGCACAATCGTAGTCGTTCAACAACTCGACCCAACGACGTGTCTCATGTTCAGCTCCTTCTGTTCAAAGATGTGCTGGAGACTCTTGTGATCGGTGTAGATGGTGCACTTTGTACCGTACAAGTAGTGTCTCCATATCTTGAGTGCAAACACGACTGCTCCAACTCTAGTTCATGTGTCGTGTAGT
Organism: Flaveria linearis; assembly: GCA_024085815.1. Taxonomy (NCBI): domain Eukaryota; kingdom Viridiplantae; phylum Streptophyta; class Magnoliopsida; order Asterales; family Asteraceae; genus Flaveria; species Flaveria linearis. Next base: position 12,894,442 of record CM044010.1, read on the forward strand.
TCTTCTCGTGAACTTCAATTGTCGTGATGCGTAAGCAATCACCTTATTGCGTTGCATTAGCACAAACCGAGGCCTTGAATAGAAGCATCACAGTAAACTGCAAAATCATCTGTTCCCTCAGGCAGGGATAGAATCGGTGCTGGACAGAGTCTCTGCTTCAGAACCTGGAATGCGGATTCTTGTTTATCACCCCAATCGTACGTAGTGCCTTTATGAGTTAATGCGGTGAGAGGTTGAGCAATCTTTGAGAACCCTTCGATGAACCGTCGATAATAGCCAGCCAACCCGAGAAACTGTCGTACCTCGGTCGGAGTCTTAGGCGTAGCCCAGTTCTTGATGGCTTCTATTTTTGTCGGGTCAACATGTATCCCATTCTCATTGACCACATGACCCAATAAATGGACCTCTCGTATCCAGAAGTCACACTTTGAAAAATTAGCATACAATTGTTCTCGTTTCAACAGCTCCAGAATCAGTCTAAGGTGCCCCTCGTGTTCTTCCTTATTCTTTGAGTAAATAAGGATGTCATCGATGAAGACAATGATGAACTTGTCCAAATAGGGTTTGCACACTCGGTTCTTGAGGTCCATGAAAATCGCTGGCGCATTGGTCAACCCGAATGGGATAACCAAAACTCGTAGTGGCCATACCTAGTTCTAAAAGCAGTCTTTGAAATGTCTTATTCTCGAATCCTTAGTTGATGATAACCCGATCTTAGATCTATCTTGGAATAGAAACTCGACCCTTGTAGTTGATCGAACAGATCAACGATGCGCGGGAGGGGATAATGATTCTTAACCGTTGCTTTGTTCAATTCCTGTAATCGATACACATACGAATGGTTCCATCCTTCTTATTGATAAACAGGACTGGGGCTCCCCACGGTGATGAGCTAGGTCTGATAAACCCTTTATCTAATAGTTCCTGCAATTGCGTTGACAGCTCTTGTAGTTCCTTTAGAGCTAATCTGTACGGTGCCCTCGCGATGGGTGCGGCTCCCGGTACCAAATCAATCTGGAACTCGACTTGGCGATGCGGTGGGAGACCGGGTAGGTCTTCAGGGAAAACCTCGGGATAATCCCGTACAACAAGGATATCTTCAATCTTCTTTTCTTCAGTTTCTTTTTCCGTGACCATAGCGAGGACAGCGGTATGACCCTTACGCAAGCACTTCTGGGCTTTCATGTAGGAGATGATTCCTGAGACCGTACCACTCCTTTCGCCCTGAACTGATAGAATTTCACCGCTAGGAAGTGGTACACGAATGATTTTCTAACCACAGATGATCTCAGCTTGATTCTTGGACAACCAGTCCATTCCAACAACTACATCGAAACTACCAAGTGTGACAAGTATCGGATCTATATCTAACTCATGACCACATAATTCTTGCATCCCTTAATGATGTGAGTTGCCTCGATTAGTTTCCCGTCAGTAATTCTACAGTGTAACTAGGCTCCACATCAGCTAAGGTTACATCTAAATACTTAATGAACTTGTTGGAAATAAAACTCTTGTCAGCGCCGGTATCAAACAGTATAGAAGCAAAACAACCATTCAGGGAAACGTACCAGTAACTACATTCTGATCATTCCTTGCCTCGCCAGAACCAATCACAAAAGCACGACCTTTAGCATTGCTTCCATTGTTGCGCTTGTTTCCACTCTTCAGCTGTGGGCAATCCTCCTGTAGTGGCCCTCCTTACCACACTCATAACAGCCTCTAGTCGTTCCGCCCTGGCGTTGTGGTTGGGGTTGTTGCTGAGTCATTAGTTCACCCCTGCAGTCTTTAGCTGCATGACCTATCTTTCCACACCTTTGACAACGGAGTCGATCACACTGGCCATGATGATAAAGTTGCACCGGTTACAATTCGGATACTTGCCCGCATAGTTGCTCGATCCTTGACCATGGTTGTTGTTGTTGCTGTTCTGATTGTTGTTGGTGAAGCTTCTTGATGAGTCAAACTTTCTGGTCTGTTGTTGCTGGGTGTTATTGGGGCTTGAAGACTTGCTGTTGTTACTATCCCATTTCCTTTTATGATCAGATGAACCAGAAGCAGCGCCATGTTTAGGCAAGGTACCCTGTGCCACTGACTGATCAGTGAGTTTGTGAGCTAGTTGGATAGCCTGCTGAATAGTGACAGGATCAGCAGCCATAACACTGGCTTGGATCTGAGGAGCTAGACCATTAATGTATGACCATCAATGTACTTCTCAATCTGTTTGTAGGCCGGGGTCACCATCTGAGGACATAAAGCAGCCAACTCGTGTGAATGAGTAGTGTATTCCTCAATGTCAGAACCAATCATCTTTAAATTCCAAAACTCTGCCTCTAGTTCTGGACTTCGCTTCTGGGGCAATACTCTTCTTTCATCAGAATCTTGAAATCATCCCATGGCAAACCATTAGCAGCATCAAGCCCTAAGGTTTGGACTTGTGAGTTCCACCACGTCAGAGCTGGTCCTTCCAGTGTGCCAGAGGCGTACTTGACACGACTCCCTGTAGGACAGTTGCACATGGCGAAAACCGACTCGAGCTTCTCCAGCCAGCGAAGTAATGAAACAGCACCATCAGAACCACTGAAGGAGTGAGGCTTACAATCCATAAACATCTTGAAGGTACAGACTGTTGGACCTCCTTGATTCAGATTCTGGTCGTTCTGGTCCTGATTGCGGGCATGTTCATCGGCTGCAAGCGCATCAGTAACGCGCTCATTGATGATAGCATTCAACTCAGCTTGAGTCAGGGTGATGTTTCCTCGTCCACCCGAGCATCCAGCTCTTCTTCCAGATATGATTTCTTCAATTCACAATACATATTAGTCACTAATCGGATAATAATTATTGATAAAAATAAATTGTATCATACTAGTAGGAATGGAGGATCTGTTTGCATATCAATGGTGAGGTTCTATGAGAACCGAGACCTCATGTCTCCAAGTATAGAAGTGAAAACTTGTATTGATCATGACCGTTATCACTCAATAGAGTTGCCAGAATTCTCATGCACGACAAATTACAATTACGTGTGCACCCGTGATTCTAATTTGCTTTGCATGGTCACCCATGGTCCCTCCTATTCGAGATAACATACCTTGTCAAGTATCGAGTGTTATGAATGATATAGGTATCAAAGATATGTTCATTATACCAAGGGTCAAATAACTAAAGTTGTACTAAGGTTGTACAAAGGATTTGGTTAAGATAACAACGGGGAATCAAGACGATTTGGCCTTTTTCCCTTTGAAGTTCTAGGCGTTTAAATTTCTAAGTCCGATTCTCTGATAGTCTTTGAATCTTTTAGTTGTCCCTTGTTTACTGCTCAGAATGGTGCAGAAGATAGGATATGTTGGGAATGGTAACAAGTGTGAAAGAGTTGGAAGAGTAAGGTGTTGTTCTCTTTGTTTGTCATCGTTAGGCTAGTCGTGCAGGTTAGAAAGGTTTCTGTGTTCCAATGTGGTAATGTTAGGTTCAATTCGTCGTTGCTTCAACTCCGGGAGTGAAGAATCAAGTGTAAATGTTGGAAGTGAGCGAGCAGGGACCCTCCGCCCCTCTGTTAGTGGGTAATGATACATGTGTCACACGGATAATGTTATGTTCGTTCAGCAATGTATGTTAGTATGCCGGGAGGTTGTTTGTACAACAGTTTCAATCATGTAAGAGTGTTTGTGCGATACTAGCATTGTGTCTAAGGCTATAGTCTAGATGCAATGCAATCCTAGTTCTCTATAACCTATGGCTCTGATACCAATCTGTCACACCCTCAATTTCCACAAACGGGGTTTTACCGTTAGGCGTGTGTCATAACAGGATCTCAGACACAGTCATATCGAACGACACTATATGAAATTAAAAATAAACGTTTGACTTCATTCAACGGAACATGAACGAAATTAACAACAATGTGGAAGCGTATACATAATATGTAAATCCATTACATAAAAGTTACAAGAAGTCTAAACAAAATGTTCAATGTATGAAAATAAAGCAGATGAATGCATGTCCTGAGTGCGTTCCTGAAGCGTGCATCATGAGCTTATGCGTTCCTGTGACCTGAGAAAACATGCTAAAATGTGTCAACATAAAGTTGGTGAGTTCACAGGTTTAATCAACAAGAAATGTGTTCGAAAGCGTTTCAATGGTTTAGTATATAAAGCATATCGTTAGGTAGCTAGCCTATGATCATGTTACTTAATGTTTCAAACCGAAGCTGACTGTTTGCATCCTATATGTTTGATGTATCCCCGTCACGTCTCACCAGACAGTGACAAATGTTAGGTCAATAATGCACCGTTTGACCTCCAATCAAGCTAGCGCGACTAGCCGGGCGGGGTTTGTCAGACCTAGTAGTACTACTCAGAATTACCTCGCTACATATTACTAACGGTTCGAGAGTGTCAGGACTGTTATGTGTGTTTGCACTAACGTAACAAGCGATATTAATAATACTACAACCATTTATGTAAATCTGTTTGCATGTTTTCTCCCCTAAAAGGAAAGAAAGTAAAATAGGGGCCGTGAAGACTCACTGATGATGTTGTATGTAGGATGGAAGCCTCCCAAGTGTTGTTTACAATGAACTGTCAAACACCTATTGACAGTTATGTTAAGCGTTAATGTTGTGTCTGGCGTTACTAGAAATGTTTAGTCGGGTCGGGTCGCATTGGTTCGGTCGTGGGTGACACACACACAAGCAGGCATACACATATCAGACCTTATGTAGATCCCAAATGGGTTGTCGTTAATTGTAAATGGTTAGGTTATTTTAGATTGAAAAAGTATGTGCTTGTTGATAGCGTTGACTTTAATCTTTGTGGTCAAGAAATGAAACTTTATTGATGTTACCTTATCCTCACACGATAGTCACACCACACACAAGGAGAATTCACTCATAATGACCCCAATCGCATAACAAGGTTAGACGCACGACTGGACACTTCAATCGCGCGATTGAACCCTCATTCGTGCGACTCAGCCTTCAGTCGTACCACACATCACCCATTCGCATGACTCAACGTCCATTCGCATGACTGAACCTTCAATCGTGCGATTGGACCTTCAGTCGTGCGATGCACAGTCGCACACATTCATCCGATTGACTCAATCGCACACACTCTCAATCGTATGCATTCAGTCGCACGACACGCACATACGCCTGGACTCAGTCGCACGACTCACCCCAGTCGCACCACTCAGTCGCACGACACGTCCAGTCGTACAGATCAGTCGCACGACTGGTACAGTCGCGAACTGCAGAAGATCGCGACTGTTGGTGGGGCTGAACAGCCTTTGGCTGTTCCGTACATGGTTTTTGCACATCAGGGACTTCCAGAAACACTTTCCTAACATGTCTAAGTAAAATGCACATGCTGATTGACCTCACACGCACCCCCACGACCACATGCATTCGAGTTGAACCCGAGCACCTGAAACCCCAAATTCGCAGAAGTGAAACGCAATAAAATGGACGACCGAGGTCACCTACCTGTTGGAAATGTGTTATCTCAGCTGTAGCGTAGCTTAGCCGGTGAAAACGAACTCAAACGAGGTGGTTGTGGTGCTAGGAGGTGGTAGAAAAGGTGGAGGAGAAGATAGTGAAGAAGATAGAAGAAATGGGAGTGAAAGGAAATTAGGGCTGGTAAGGGGTTTATATACCCAGCCCTAGTTTGGCAATTTGTCACGTTCGGTCCTCGCACTTAGTCCCCGAGTTCCCGAATTTGTTTCGGTTGATAACGGTGTAACTGGGCGAGCTATGTTAATTAAAAGGATTCCTTAAGTAATCCCGTTTATTTGAATCCTCTACAAACACCAATGTTAGCATTTATATCATAGTTTATTTAACAATATCGGTGGCGATGCTTGTATACGTGTCGGGTAATAATCGAGAATGTAACAATGGTAACGACAACAGTCTGAATAGTGTTAACCTGAAATTTCGGTGTGTCACACCAGGGGTCAATAAACCGAGCTTGTACAAAGGATTCAGTTAAGAAAACAACGGGGAATCAGGACGATCTGGCCTTTTCCCTTAGACTTAGCATAAGAAGATGAAAACACCATCCCTGTAATCAAACGCTCATAGGAATACGCCCAAAGCAGATAGTTCTCAAGCATGCGAAACAATTAAGCATAACATAATAATCTACGTATGTGTAACTTATGCAATCTAGCTATAGTCTAAAATGCAATGCATGTGAATGCTCATTTTAGTTTGCTATAATTGGGGCTCTGATACCAATCTGTCACACCCTCAATTTCCACAAACGGGGTATTACCGTTAGGCGTGTGACAAGTCAGGATCTCAGACACGGTCATATCAAACGACACTATATGAATTTAAAAATAAACGTTTGACTTCAATCAGGGTATAAACATAAATGAATAAACGTCAGTGCGGAAGCGTATAAATGAAATATAAACAAACACTAAAAGTTATAAGTGCTAAGTCAAAACAAAATGTTCAATGCAAGTAAATAAGTTTGATGATGCATGTCCTGAGTGCGTTCCTTAATCGTGCATCATGAGCTTAAGTGTTCCTGTTACCTGAGAAAACATGCTAAAGGGTGTCAACATAAAGTTGGTGAGCTCACAGGTTTTATCACAGATAAAATGTTTGTAACTGTTCGAATGGTATAGTAATTAAAGCATATCGATAGGTAGCTAGCCTAGAATCAAGTTACTTAGCGTTTCGAACCGAAGCTGACTGTTTGTATGTTCGTATGTTTGTTGCCTTCCCGTCACGTCTCACCAGACAGTGACAAATGTTAGGTTAATAACGCACCCGTTTGACCTCCAATCAAGCTAGCGCGACTAGCCCGTGCGGGGTTTGTCAAACCCAGTAGTACTACTCAGAATTACCTCGCTACACATTACTAACGGTTCGAGAATGTAAGGACTTTCAAGTATGTTTGCACTAACGTAACAGGCGATATCAATAATACTAAAAACCATTTATAAAATATGTTTGCATGTTTTCTCCCCCAAAAAGGAAAAAAGTAAAATAGGGTCCGTGAAACTCACCTTGAATGCACGGTAAGAAAATAATGTTCGCGTAACGGTTAGAGTTTTGGTTAACCTGAATTTCATTTAATATGAATATAATTAATGTTAGTTATCATTTACGAGTGTAAGGGTCGTACGGTTTCACGTTCATGGCTCGGTTCAATGTCGGTTATCAATGTTTTTTTATTCATACAAAAACTCACTCATATGCGTTAACACCACAAAACACATTCGCGTACAAGACTTTTTATAAAGAAAAAGGTGTTACGTCACATAATATATTATTTATTTATTTCACCATTGTGTAGGTTCCCAACTGTACAGTTCGTGTTTATATATATATAATGAATGAATAACCATAGCTTACACCTTTCATAATATAAGTGTAACCAAACGCACGCACAGAACCAAGTAGCACACCCCCATGCGCCTAGGTCTAAAACTCCAAGCGCCCACATTGGCATGCAAAGTCAGGCGCCTAATATATACATTCCCCCCCCCCATGTGCCCAACATTGACAATACATACAACCACCTCATGCGCCCCATGCGTATGAGGGCTTCTCATGCGCCCAAACTCACCTCCCTGCGCCTAAGGCACATACCAAACACACACATGGACACATGCAGTAATACCTCACGCGCGTAAACTACACGCATAAACACACATATGGCACTCTCATGGGCGCATGGTGCTCCCATGCGCCTAAACATGCAATTGCTCCCATGCGTCCAATCGAACTAACATACACACGCATACATACATAATTACTTCTCATGCACATGCATCATATCCATCCTTCCAAACACCCATGCGCCCAAACCTACCCCTCATGCGCCCATTACAACAGAATGCATACAATTACAATCACACAATCGGGCGCATTTATTCACCCACATACGCCCACCCAATGTCACACACACACAAAATATATACCTACATATATAATTCGCAGAAACATACGTATACATAGTATACATACATACACATCGCAGACATGATTAAACCAAGAATCATGCAACCATTGGAATAGAACACCACAACAGTCGGATGCGAAACATGATTAGAGTTGTGAGATGTTAACCGAGACGAAACCGAACCGCGATGAAAATATAACCAAGAGAGAAACGTGATGAGAAACCTACCGAACGGAAATTGTCAACGAATGCCGATGGAGATCCTCGCTCGTGTATGACTCGTCGGAGGTCCGTTTGTGTGTGACGTGGCTGCTTGACGGCGGGGAGTGCAAGGTTTAGGGTTACAGGAGAGACGGCTGCCGGTTTTTCGAGAGAATGCATGGAAACGGTGGGGTGGTTTCTAATTAATAGGAAAGTATTAATTTACACTTTAGGCCCTCCGAGATTTGCTTATATTGCTTTTAAAATGATTTGAGTTTAATCATAATTATTATTTATTTTGTGTGGCTAGTACTTAAAACACAATTAAAATTATATAATGTTAGTAATCTAACTAGTCATAATATACAGAGAGGGGTTAGGTTACGGGTTGTGTGACAACCCGAAAATTTTTCGTGATTTAATATAAATTTTGTGTGAATTTACAATTTATTTTTTTATTATTTAATAATAGTATTAATAATAATAAAAATAATGACAATGATAATAATAATAATAATATTATTAAAAATAATAAGGTTAACAATGAAAATAAAAATAATAATGAAAATATTATTATTTACAAAATTAATTTAATTAATTAAATAAGTCCAAGGACTAATTCTGTAATTTTTAAAACATGTTTTAAAAGGTTTAAACATAAAATAATAAAAGAGGTAAAGTTGAGGGACCATTCTGTAATTAATTCAAACCCAACCCCCACCCGCCGTCGACCACTGTTCCGGCGCCATCCCGGCGACGATCCGGCCAACCCAAAACACCAAAAATACACAGTTTTTAATCGAATTAAAGCTACCGACACAACCCCGTGAGTGTTTCGAACACAATGCCCCACATTAATCAGAGAATAAGCGGAGTGCGATCGATCTACACCCGTGAACACTGTCGGCTTCTTTATAGCCTTGAATCGCACTAAAGACTGAATAATAATCGAATTAACCACCTACACACAATGCTATAAATACTAGTAATCGGTATACACTTCAGATTGCACCTGAAACAACCCCATTCATCGAATTTGATTTCTTTCTCCTTCGTGACCTGCAACTCAATCGACCACTGTCTTATGAGCATCAATTCACAAAATTAATAGAGGGTTATTGTTTCTAACCATCACCCGAAGCTGTCCCAGAGTTTAATTTGAATAACATCAACAAATTCACATCGAACTGATTCAAGATACACTCGAAGCTGTTCTACAACTGTTCTTACCACTTAAACATCAAAACAGGTAAATTGAATGCATAATTCTGTTCAATTATTCATGGGGAACAAAAGCCCTATGAATCTGTGCATTAACATAACCAAATCGAGCTTCAATTCGATCGATTATGTTCTAGGGTTCATGAGAATTGGGGGAACATTCGGGATAGTGTTTTAAAAGATTTGGGCCGGAGTTCTAATCGATTAGGAGCCTTTGGCTCACTGGTTCGGGTGTTGGGTTATGAGGAGGAGGTCACGGGTTCGAACCCGGCCCCCTCCCAATATTTTTTTAGGCCTTTTTAATACTATTAAAAATATATAAAATTTCCAAAAATTATAAAAATAATTTTTAAGGATTTCTTTTATTTTAAATACCTTTAATTAATTTTCTGTAACTTATTTATTCAAAAACACTTTAAATAAAATTTATAAAATAATATTTAAAAATATTATAAATAACCATTTCTATAAAAATAGACTTTAAATGATGATTTAAAGTACTAATCCATTAATTGGACATCATATTATTTTTAATTAATGATAAATCATAATAATTGTAGAAAAATAATTATTTAAAAACCTTAATTATTTATGTAAATAATTATTACATGTGTTAAAAATTATTATCCATATAAAAGTGGATTTTCAATAATAAATTAAATCATCAAATTATTAATGGATATTATATTATTTATGGATTAACCTTGATAATATAAATACAATTTAGATTTTATAAATTTAAACATTTATAAAATCTTACAAAATTAAATATAAAACTTACATGTTTAAATAACGTCTATAATTTAATTAGAATATAATGATATGTTAAAATCATTATTAAGCTAATTAAATGTTATATAAATCATTAATTATTAACAAAAATAATTAAATGATTTAATTATATGTTTATAACAAATCCCCGAAAACCAAATCCTAGATCAATTGAACACCAGGTTCAAGATCTAACTTATTTAGGTTTTGGATTTGTATCTGTTTGCTGACGCGAAATATAATTCCTTAGCAGGAATTTACTAGGTTGTCAACACCACACAAGGACTGAGGTGAGTTCATAACTATTCCCCTTTTTAATCATTTAAATATTTTGGGGCTGGAATACATGTTGTAATTGAAATTACAAATTATTTTTGTGTATTATGTTAAATAATAATTTGATCACATTTATGATTACATATGGTTATTATGAAAATCCTTCTCTGTATACTGGACTATAAATAAGCAGGGATCTTTTGGATAGTACTATCGGGGAGTGACTTATCCCCACAAAGGTATGGACATGTGATCCATATCAGATGCACAAAGATCTTGTTGTCATTTGGGATGACTGTTTCTGTAGTGAGAAGGCAGATGTGCACTTTATATAGTTTGCATTATAGTTCCACATACAACCCATATGAGGATAAATGTAAAGGAGGATTTGCTCCCTCTGATTTGAAATTATTATGATAATATAATATACACATGAAAAGGATATTAAACTATGGTACATGGACAAATCCTATGTGAAGGACTTGTTGGGCTTGTACATAATGGGTATGTGGGATAGCGGGTTCACCTAAATAAAAAAGGGTTCCGACAGGCTATTCATATACCGGTGAGTAAATTAAACTCACACTTTTACAGTAAATCCTAATTGAGGATAATTGATGATTTATCATTATGTTTTACTTACCTATGAACTCACCAACCCTGTGTTGACCTTGATTTACATGTATTCTCAGGTATCTACTAGGAGCTTATGGACATGCACGTAGGATCATATAAGAGTTCAAGATACCTATTGATTATTATCTGAAATATGATTAAGACATGTTGTCATGAAACAATCTATATTTACTTCCGCTACGCATAATATTACTCTGAACAATTATTGTAAGGATTATCTAAAATCTATCATATAGATAATTGCATCTCATGTGTGACTACTGTGTTCGATCCTGTTTGTTCGCCCCTCCGTGATAAATTCCAGACCCGGAATTTGAGGGTGTGACAGGTTGTCACAATTATTTTATTAGAGTGCGTAGATTGTGTCGCTTTATGTTATGTCATATCCATTAGTTACATAAGTAAATGGAATCAATATAATTAAACATTTAGGTATATAAAGGGCGTTTTCATTAGTCTATAATTCGCATCTTCGACAAAACATTTGCAGCTTTTATAAATTTTCAGCATATTAATCATAAATTTTTTTAGCACTGCGTAACTTAATTGAAGTATTACTATATTAACATACTAGATTAGATTCTCATGTATTACAAGAGTTGAAATAACAATTATATAACACATTATATGTATGTATAATCTATCTATTCTAATAAACTAGTTTTTAAGGACACATATCGCGATTCTATGTATTTTCAGGTCGGTTTTCCCGCCCAAACTCATATATACATTTTAATTTGAATGATTTTAAACAATTATTAAATTTTCATTCTCCTTTCCTTTTATGAATTTCTCAATTCCTTTCTTGTATTTTTCTCTTTCATTTTAGATTAATAATTTTGTTATTTCTCTACACAATCAAGCAACCTAAAAGTTTTCAATATTAATTTTAAAATCATTTGTTTAATTCTGTTTTAAGGATTTAACTATTAGTAAGTAATTATCTTAGTTACTGATAAGTTCCTTTAAAATATTAAATGATAGTGGTTTTAAGTAAATAAACTAAACAATTATATATCTAAAATGTAAATCTTCTTATGCTAAAAGTTTATTAAGATTTACTAAACTATAAGATTTTAATTATATCATTTTTTTAAAATATAATTTTATAATGCTTAATCTTCATTACTTGTCTTTTATAATTTTTTTTCATATACATTTTTTATTTCTTATTTTACCAATGGTTAATAATATCTAATATACAAAACTTTCATAAAAAATAATGATTTTAAGAAGTTAAATTTATTCCATCCATGTAATACATGGGTTCTAACCTAGTCTGATATATGTTATAGATAACAAACATATATCCATGTAATTATTATATATAACAAACATATCTAAGTTATAAACAATAGTATAAAAATATTTTTTATTCATAAATATCCATAAACCTTTTTACATACCTTTTGAAGTATATCCTAAGTTTAGTAATAACTAGCTACATATTAAAGTATACTTTAACAAATTAAGTCTAATTAAAGTATTTTTTAATAAAATATAATTTATTTTTATAAAGAAACTATCTTGATTTGTATGGTATCAAATAATAGTTAATAAGGAAAATTGAATTCAAATTTTTACAAAAATCATAAGTTATTGTGGTGGTGAGTCACAATGACCATCATAGGCGACGATGACGTGAACATGTTAGAAAATAGCAGCCAAATCGTAAAATATTCAATTTCGTGTGCAAACTCAGCGAAACAAAAACATGAATATTGATTGTCTGGTGGCTAAACTCTAATATCCAAAATTGGTGTCTGAAGTCAAGAAGCTTAAAGAATACCATTCCTTTATAGAAAAATATAAATAAAAAAACTAAGCTAACTGACAGTATATTTATATAACATACCCATTCCCAACCAATTGACTAGGGGACATGATCCATAACGCTGGTAAGTTGTTATGAAAGCTATGAAAGGCACCTAGCCTCTAGCTAAAGTACGATCCACATTGTGATGCATAGTTACTTACATATTTATAAAGTGTGTCTCATGAACTTCAGCAATAACCGATGTCGTTTTATTATATAATTATACAGGTAGCTGAAAGATTCGTAAGTTGTGAGGATAGTCATCATCAGTGAGCCATGGGGAGCATATGAACTTAAGTACTAATTATCTTGTAATTTGTTTGTAAACAATACTCGAGCATCAAAAAAATTCTACTACTTGTCTTTTACTTTTATTTTAAACTATAAAATAATAATAAATTTAACACCAATATTATAACTTTATATTTTTGGATTAATTGTTCAATTAGACGAGTGAAAAAAAATCATATGGACTATAATGATAACATCTTAGGATTAATTCTAAGATTTATACTATGAAACCACATTAATTACTAACATATCACATGCCAAGATTTGATCTTGATCTTTCTCCAAAAATCTGTATTTTTAAGGAAAAATTTACAAAATAGTAAACAAGTTTTAAGATTGTTTTAATTAAATCACTTAAATTTTTATTTATTTTAATCAGATCATTAATATTTTATTTGTTCAAGTAATATTATTTTTACATATTTTAACTTTTTACAAAATTTTTTTACAATTTTTGAATGCAGAACTAGAATATCTTCACACTTTAATAACCTGATTCAAGTAAAAATATATGAGTGACTTGATTGGATTTTTTTTAATGATTTGATAGAATATTTTTTAAACATTATTACTATTTTATAAATTTATCACTTATTTTTACCGCTAGCTGATAGCTTGCAATCTAAATGATGTCTTTAAATATTTATATAAGTAGGCTGACAATTGTCGACCTGTTTATTACACTATTAAATCTGTTTAATAAAAATAATTTTTAAATCTGTTTAATAAAAAATAATTTTTAAATCTTTTTTATATTTTTTTAAAAATAATTACAATCAAGATGCTAGACTTTATTATTTCACAATCTTCGTTCATAAAAACATATAAAAAATTTATAGACACATAATATAGGTAGTTAAACAAGCATTTTGTATGTTTGATACGTGAGCTATGCGCGTAATCTCTAACCTGTTAAACACGATAAGACCTGTTTTGCCAGCACTGTATATAAGTATATTTGCGCATAAAATTAGGAGTTATAAATAAGAAAATGTTATTAGTATAGAGACACTCAATATTATAAATCTACACCCCCCATACGCCTCGTAATACACGAAGTATAGAGTCGAAAACATTAAAAACGAGGAAAATTCAGGGGGCTGTCAGGGGGCTGTCAGGGGGCTGTCAGAGGGCTATATGACTCATACAACACTATACAACCTCCTATACGACACATATAGAGTTATAAGACGCGTATAGCAAATTTCGATATTGATTACGAGGAAAAGTTCAAGGGACAGTCAGAAGGGTTGTACGATCCTGAGGTTATATGACCCCTTTATACGACGCATATAGAACTATACTGTAAGAGCATTCACATCCCATTCCTTATCTTTATCTATATAATTACACTAAAATCACTACTTCTTCTCTCTACTTTCAATTAAATAATACTTTTTATACCCTTATCATTACTTCTTTCTCTCTCATTCACTCACAACCACTTTAAAAAATATTAAAAAATTTATAAGGATTGTACAGTGATTCTTCAAATATACCAATCCACAATAACATTTTCTCTCTCCTTCTCTCACAACCACTCAAAATCATTTCATATAATATATCAAACACACTCATATGATTATAGGGCACGGGTTCTGAATGCTCTAAGGTATGAAAATTTAAGGTGTCAATTCATTGAGAAAAACAGAAGAAACAAAATTACGGTTAAAGCAAATTTAGAGAAATAAGTAGACGAGGGTTTTCTTCATCAGAATCTCTTTCTTTTTCTCCCAAAATAATAATTTTCTCTTTTCAATCGATTCACCATCTCCAACTCTCCGATCAACCCTCATTGGGGTATGTTCTTCATCAATTTACCCCCAATTTCCCCAATTTTCCTCTAATTTGTTGGTAAATTTGGATTATAAGTACCTTGAGTAGATAAACCACAAACTTGATTTTGTTCATAGATACATCGATCATTATTGCTCGAGGGATAAGGATGGTTTTTATTTGGATTATAATTTATAAAATGTGTTGATGATCGTCTTTTTTGTTAGGGCTTTTTTTGCTCAATTTGGTAACTTAATACTAGCTCTGGAGTCCGTTGATGACAAAAAGGTACAGTTTTTATGATAATTTATGGTTATTTTTTTATTTTTTTGAAGTGGGTTTTCTGGGAAAACCTTCTTGTTGTTGATGATGATTTTCTTTTTTGGAATTGCTATTTTCTTTACCCGGTCTAGAATAAAATTGGAAATAAATAAATGGAATTAAAGCCAGTATATGCACTTTCTTTGCACAAACACCCTATTTCAAGATAAAGAAATAAAATTAAACCCAAAAGATTTGACTATATGGGGATTGCAAAATTGGTAACTTGTGTTTTCTTAAGTTACTTGTGAATTGTTATTGAAAGAAGCTTGAAATCAAGGGGGCAATGCTTGATTAAGGTTGAATTCTTGAAAATTAAGGAGATTTTTATGGGTTGCTTTTAATCCTTCAAAAGAATTCTTTACGTGTCAAACATAACCTTAAAGTAATGAAAAAAAGCTGCAATGTTGATAGTGCTTCTCCAGATTCTGCTCTAGCAACCTATACTGGAATGTACATGTACTACTTATTCTGTGACAGACAATTAGGGAATTTCTCTGATTCTCTCTTGTTTGTGTATGTGAATTTCAGCGCAGTTGTTTATTGTGAACTCAAACAGCCAAACAAGTACATACCATTTAAGGTTTTTTATACATTTGGATGCGGTTGAGCGGTTTGACTTTGTGTCATGCGTAGCAATTTTCTTTTGATTTAATCACATTTAGATGATAGTTCATTTAGGAGAGAATTTTGCGTTTGCATCCATGTTCACTTATATGTAACACATTGCATATCAGGCTACTTTTCAAATTAGTTGACTTAGGTTATCAAAGTACCGAAAGTACATTTAATTTAAACTTTATCGATAACATGGTTGTAAATTTAGAGTATCTTAGGTAGATTATCTAAGAATATATTTACTCGAATATTGAATAGATGTTTGTTTATATATACTAATCCAACAATTTTACAAAATTTTATGCTAGGCTTTCTCATCAATTATGTTAGCTTTATGGTTTATCTCTGTGTTAGAACTTTAAAGGCCATATAAGATAAGAATCCATATAATCATTCATATTTTTCATGATTGATCTGGATTTTGCTTGCAGTTCACCATTCAAGAATATGGGGCGACGGAATATGCTGTATACTGGTCCAATACTTGAAACAGAACATGGCCATATTCATTCCGACCCTTGTGTTGTACCTTACGGTGGAATACCAAGTTTTCCGCAACCCACTAATAATAATCTCACAATAGTGCCACCTTCTAGAAATCTAGCTAGTTTCAATCCTCAACACCTACCAGAAAATCATGGACCTTCGCCACATGGGATTACTCGGTTCAATGGTCTTGAACATCATCATCATAACCCTGCTAACAACGTATTTATGACACCTACTGGCGCCCAAGTTTTCCCGGCTGCAATTAATCACGGGATTCAAGATCAATTGCCATTTTCTAGCGTCCGTGGGAGCTCTGAAAACAGTCAATTTATTGATGTATTTAAGAGAAAGAATGCTGACGGATTCCTGGGAAATATTCAGTATTTTTATCCGACACCTGGCTCAAGTTCTTCGGCTGCTATTCCTATGAATACAGAGGGAACTATGATGGACGGTCCATCGTTGGTCATGGAACCGGCAGTCCATAGAGCTGGGAGAAACAGTCATTTAGTTCCAGGTAACTATGGTGGTCAACCTCTTCAAGTGGTTCCTAACCCATGGTTAGATCAACAATTTTGTGGTAATGGTGGTGATGGTGGTGCTTTTTCATGGAATCATGGTCCCGGTGTATCTTATCTCCAAGGTAATATACATGAATACATTTATTACAACTGCCAAACTAGTTATGTTACATTTTCCAGAGAGAAGCTAAGGTATGGTGGTGGATTTAGTGGTTGTCATTCTTTTTATCTTTTTTTGATATTGATCTTAAATATATTGCTTTTAAGGATATTCTTTGATGTGCCCATTGTGACAGAATTATAATAAAAAATAGATAATGATGATATATTTTTGGAGGCGGGGGGGTGTTAATGAGTTGTAATGAAACAGGTGGTAGAATACTAGAATATAGTGTTTAGATGCGCTTCTGGTGCTTGAAGTTTATTTTTTAGATTATTTAAGAAATTAATTGATAAACTGATCAAAAATGTCATTTTTGTGAAAAAAGTAGTGTCCGTTTGTCATAGAAGTCTCTCAAATTAGGTTTAATGTATGGATACATAATTAATCTGTTTTAACCTTTAGATTATCAGTTTTGTTTCTGCCAGTAGAACTAATTATTTGATCCCTAATTAATTAGAAGCAGAATCTGATTATTCAAACATTAAAATGCCTTCAGAACACAATAATCAAATAATCCGCTCCAACACTCAAGTTCAAACACATGCAGTTGACTAAAATATGAGGATGGTTATGTAATCATAACTTATTTACAATAATAAGGTTTCTTAGAAAGCTATTAACCTGCTTTTTAAAGTGGTTATTTTGAACTTAAACAACCAGAAAGTCAGACGTAGAGTAAGCAAACCAAACACTCTTGAAGTAAGTATTTCGACCTGAAGTAGCAATAATCACTTTAGATGCACCTCCAAACATCACCCCTAATTAGTATTTCATTGGTTTCATGAGAATCACAAAAATTTTCTTTTTAGGACGTTCCATGTAAGCAAACTTCTTCATCTTCCGTAATATTTTACAGTTAATTACTTGCCTATTGTAGGACCTATGAATGGGGGTGGTTTTGATGCTGCAAATGTTGGGTTACATGGATATCAAGTCACAACCAGCAACAGAATTCTGGGGACTTTTGTGCACCCGCCAGCCATCGTGCCTCATCAGGGTCCCCACAATATCCACCACCCGGCACCACCACCAATGCCTCTAATGCAGGGCTCTAATATAGATTTCCATTCTCAAGTGGCTTCAACTTCACACAGACTTCCAACAAACACCACTGTAAATCCTTTTCAGAATGGGATCGAGCCTCCCATGACTAGGTTTGTGGTTCCCTCACAGCCAACTGGTCTTAGTGTTTTTCGGCCTCATAGGCGGGAGCTCATGGTTGAGGCAACTGCAAGGCATCGCGTCTTTCCTCACTTGAGGGTTCTCCCTGAAGAAGTATTATACTCATGCAAAAATTGAAATCTTGCTAATTTAATGAATATTTTAAAACAGCAAATTGTGGTGTTTATATGTTGGGTTTTTATAATTCACATGTTTTGATGTTTCCAACATGTAGGGGGTTGCAATCCTTGATATATCTGGTTATCATGAAGCAGAGCATTCAGTTGATAATCATAGAGACATGCGCTTGGACATAGATCACATGTCTTACGAGGCAAGTTGTAGAAAGATAACTTTACTTGAGCAATCTTTGTTCTCATGTGATTTTGTCAAGAACTGATTTTATTATTATTTTTATAATCATAGAGATTATTAATAGTTAGATAAGTAATATCAGTGGTTTATATATATTAGATATCATGGGCGTAGGAGGTTTATTAGTATTCTTATTATCAGCGTTACTTTGGGAGCAAGTTACATGTTTAACCAAGTTATAGTAGGATTTGAATATCTCTAGTATTTAGAGGGTCATTGTAATCTTAGTGGTTATGATATCATTGGAGAGTTGGTTTACCTCTCAGAAGTAAGATGCGGGAGAGCTGATTGACCTTTGAAACATTGATCAAACTATCATATTATAAGTTTGTGTTTTAATGTCAATGCGTGCTTCATATCATTCTTGTAACATTTCTATTTTGTGCAGGAGCTTCTTGCACTTGGTGAACAGATTGGAAGCGCAGGCTCGGGTTTGTCAGATGATTTTGTTCTAGAACATTTAAAAACAAGAATATTTGCGTCATCTAAATTGTTTTCCGAAGATGCATCTTCTGCCGATCAAGAACTGAATTCCTGTGTCATTTGTCAGGTATTTGATGAACTGTAATTTTATTTTTGCATACATTTGTTCCTACTTTGCTTATTATCATTTATTTATCACTACCTTCTTACGTATTCTTTGCACATATTTACATTGCTTTGCACTGACATAAGAGGGGTCAACTTTAGAATACAGTTTTTTGTACAATTTGCGTAAAATGGAAACCAACTTTAGTCAACTTTCTATTGGAACATTTGGTTAAACTTAACCATCATCTCATCAAAATATCAGAACATTTGGCTCAAGATCTTATAAGTTAGCCAGTTTCTATGTCATGTCGAGAAAAAAGTCAACTTGGTGGATGTTGTTATCGTAAGTGGCAACATTATCAGGTTGTCTTGGTGCAACCTACCTTAAATTGAAATTTTTGAAAATTTGATGGTTTTATCTTTCTTTGGGAAAGTTAAGTGTTTTTTTTCTAGTAAATTGCATGCTTGCGTGACATAGAAATGCAATTAAAGTTGGTTAACTTTTTATGAAAATTTCCCCATTTTTTGTTTCCCTTATAAATCTTTTTTCAAGGTTTAGCTTTAATATGTAGTTATTGATCCTAAGATTACCCTTCCCTTTGGACATACATGTATCATCATAACTATATATTATATTAGTTATCTGTTTCAAATCATACATATGCAATGGATTTCTTCTGTTTTCACAGACCAGTTACGATGATCAAGAACAAATCGGGGTGCTAGATTGTGGGCATGAGTACCATGTTGAATGTGTGAAGAAGTGGTTGACAATGAAGAACACCTGCCCGATTTGCAAGTCAACAGTAGTTGCTGCGAAAACAAAGGAGTCATAACACTGAAGATACACAAATAGAAACAAGACGCCTTGAAATGATATGGGCATCTTGTGATATAAATATACAAGTAAAGAGAGGGTGTTGTTCATTCTCTTTTTATAAATTATGGTAAATATAGGAACCTGGTTTTTGTATCTTTCTGAGATGAGACAGTCAACAAAGTGTTGAAAAGAAGGTGATCACCTTTGAACCTTTTTGTACAGACTTTTTCATGTTGTTTCACTCAGTGGACGATCTATCTGGAGTGAAGTGATATGTACTTATGATTGTTAATATCAGGTTGAACATTCATTGAATCTTTCTTTGTTTTATACGTTGGTGTTCATGAGGCACTCTTTTGCCCAATTTGGCACTTTTGATCTCTGTGTTTCCATTGGTATGGTCATCTTTTTGCAATGTTTGTACCTTATAAAATCACCAATGCTGAATTAAAATGTAGGAATTGCAAGTTTTGATTTGTTTTTCGATCAACTTTTGTTTTGGAAACTGATGTATTTTTGTTAAATCTCAAACCAAGTTAAAAACTTTTTTATAGTCCAAGTCAGTATGCATATGATATACATGTTTCTTGAACTCAACATCTTTTTAGTTATGTATTTAGATTTCAGATAAAAGTCATTTTCTTTGGAAAGATAACCCTTATAGATATATCTAGGGATGATTCATTTGTATTGGGCATCTTCGTTTTAAACCCAATAAATTATTGAGAACCATGAAACTGTATGGTATACTTGTACATATGCATAAATGAAAGTCAAGTGGTGGGAGAGAAACAAAAGCGTTACATAACTGCATCATATATCACATTTAAAGCAATAGATATAAATGTATAATGTAGTTGATATTGTTCTTACATATTGCGAAAAGAACACGGTAAACTTGTATAACTTATTCAAGTACTCAAAAACTACCACCTATCTATCCGAAAATATTACGAGCATCCTATACTATCAGGTGTTAGAGCATTCACATCCTATTCCTTATCTTTATCTATATAATTACACTAAAAATCATTACTTCTTCTCTCTTCTTTTAATTAAATAATATATTTTATACCTTTTTCATTACCTTTTCTCTCTCCTTCACTCACAACCACTTTCAAAAATATTAAAAAATTTATAAGGGTTGAACAGTGAATCCTTAAATTTATAGATGAACAGTAACATTTTCTCTCTCCTCCACTCACAACCACTCAAAACTATCCCATATAATTTAAGGACTCACACTCACATACTTATAAGGCATGGGTTGTGAATGCTCTTAATCAATTATCCAAAAAACTTGTGACAAAATAAATATTTGAAAATAGGGTTTCGTAGTATCTAATAACCGTTATCAGCCCTAATATGCATACTTGTTAGAGAAGGAATTGGAACGGAATATTATCGATTCAATTGAATAGTTAATGGATTCAAACATCAGTATAATAAAATAGAGGGTTCTTGAGTAATGCCAATGGGTTAAGGATCATTGGTTTGTTTAATGGTGAACCAGCTTTAAGTTTGGTTGGATCTGCAACCACTGTACATCATCAACCAGATTTTAAAAAATTTACTACTCTCATACTTAGAATTATCACATACGAATATAAAATCATGTTTTTCTATTTACTGTTCACCTGCTGTTTTCGGAAGCAGACCAAACGGATAAGGCAGCCAGTTTAACGTCTGGTTATGTGAACTGGTCGACTGACTGACTACATTACAATCGGTTCAAAGAAAAAGTTCAACATTAAAGAACAGCTATACACATTCACACGCGTATGCTGTATGTATATTATACAAGATCCACTGCAGTTGACAAATAAACCAATACAAAAACACCACCAATTTGATGTAATACTAGTATGATCTACTTCTTCGGTCAAACACTTCAAATTTGCTGAAAAAACAATTTGATCAACACCTCTGCCATCGTTCTTAAGTAGAAAATCAACATTCTTCACGTCTGAGACATCCTCCATCGACCCACAATTAACAGTTTGACCTTCAGGCAATGATGAAGGATTGTTCCTAATGTCAAGTGCTTTTCGGCTAACCACATGGTATATTTGAGTAAAGACTTCAGTGAAAGCATTGTATACATTTAAGGGCTCCAGAACCGCCTTTTTCAGCAAATGTTTTGGCATCCACAGTGGAAACTGAGCGCAAGTGGTGTAAATTTGATTTTGTTTCCAAATAAAAATTATTACAATGTTTAAGTCATTATGGTCTCTGAGCTCTTTTAGCCATCTGTCGACGCTCTAGAAGGACGTGGTTTGTGGTTTTATAAACAAGCAATGCACCAACACCTTCTCTGTAGATTGCACTTATGACCGCACAGTACCTGCTGTTAAAAATTACAAAAATGAACTTTTTGGTCAAGTATTAGTTTTCTTAATATTAGAGTCTAAAATTAACATCTTGAAAAAATGCAATTCAACTCATACTTTTTCTTACAGATATATTCTTAACCCTATAAAGAAAACCATAAATAGACAATTGCTCCCACATTTCAACCAAAAAAGAAAGACCTATAGCTATATTTAACAAACTAAAAACATAATAAAAAGAAAACTAACCTCTTGGCAGGATACCAAATCCGAGCTTTGATGACCTTGGCATCAACATACGCTTCTGGTGGCGAATTCAACACCAATTATTGATTTAGATTCAAGGCTGAACTCGTTCCTAGTGAATTATGAAAGCATATTTGATTTTCCGATACTGAATCTCCAATCAGAACTTTGAACATATAATCATAGTCATTGTGGTTATTTACTTTTTGCTTTTACCCCTTGAACTTTAAATTAAATAAAAAAAGATACCACCAAGAAGGGTAGTGATGGTGTAATATTAATAAATGAAGAGGCATGAAATATTAATATTAATATGTTAATATACAAAACAAAAATGCTCCCATTGACCTTTATATCACATGGGGATACAAAAATTGCAATATTAGACGTAATATAGACTAAATTCTATCAAAATTTTGAAATATACCCGCTAATACATACCAACAAAAATGAAGACAAAGGCCTAGACATCTGATTCGGCCCAAGAACCCATGTTTTGTTGTGTCAATCCACCCGTGTTATGTTGTGTCAATCCAATAGCATTTTCCATGTGAAATTTCAAGATTGACACTTCTTTACAATTTTCCTTTTTTAAGAATGTATAAGCCCTAACAACATAGACAAATTCAGGACCATAAAGATGGCATGCCGATGCTGCTTTGTATGCTACAAGCTCCAAGTTCCCTGGGTGACAATTAAGCCACAATGAGCAAAAAAATCCAAATCATCATATTGGGTTCAGTTGCATAGAGGTTGTTCTTTAAATAACATGCACAAGAAAGGAAAGGAAAGAAAACACAAGTGCCAACCCTAGCTTTATGCAATTTGTCCAATACTACACGCCCTTAGAAACTAATGGTTTTCGGCAGTGAAAAATAGAATCTAGTTTCAGCAGAGATGAATATTTCAACCCATGACTTATAAAAGGATTGATCTGGGTTATATTCTACCACTAACGGCAAACCTCCTATATTATTTCATAAAAAAACTATAATAATAGAATTTCACATTTATATACTAATTACTTTTAACAATTAGAACTTTTAACCCGCCCTTATTGACGATTTGGCATATCTAAATTTCAAGTTAAAAATCATCTGTTGAATAAATCCACAACATTCATGATCCTGAAAAGGGAAAGCAGAAAAAGATACCAGAGGTAACTTCTGATGCAAGTATTGTTTGGGTGAAATGACGTGTCCGCCACCATTGACAACGTAATCTCCAGTTCTTTCTTGATATATTATCTAGAAACATATCAGGAATACTCTTGGAAAACTTTGTGCAGCTATCACCATAACTGTTGACACAACTCGACATTCTATCCTCATCACATCGGGAAAGCTCTATGAAGCTAGAAGCAAACTCTTTCCAAATGTCAGAGTCTGCATATGTAGCATCTAAGTGCAGAGCAATCATCTCTATCAATCTTTCTATGCTGTAAGCTCCTGAAAATTTATGAAAAACAGACAACATGTTTGAATCGACAAGTTATATAATTCAGGCGTAACTATGGCTTCACAAAAACAATTTTTTTCTGTGTTTGCGAAACTAACTGTTGTGTAGTAAACTAGACAAATAGCCCACAAGAATATAACAACTTTTTCAAGGGGTGGCTAATGTGTGGGCAGGTTGGGCAACAGGTCTAAGCAGACAATCTTTTGTACAAGACTGCCAGCCCAATCCCCTTGCATTCTAGCTTTTTTATATCCCACCCATTTGCTTGAATGCTTGTTAGAAATAAAATATAGCCCAGCCCCTTTCAAAAGCAAATGGGTTGAAATTGCGATCTCTAGTTTTTTCTGTTGGTGACATTGAGATTTCAACAGAGGTACACTGCTGTACCACATGGAAAAATAACAGAGAATAAACACTATCATCAAGAACAGGCATGAAGAACCATAAGCCAGATACCAGGTTAATGTATTTTGTTATGACTAAAATGCTTGATTCATTAAATTTAGACAATACACTATGCAATTGAAAAATGAACAATATAAATAAATAATATCATACCATCATGATGCAAGCTGATTAGCTTTGCAAGTGAGTGGCTACATGTTGGATCTTTTCTTAAAGTGTCCTCAAAGCAGATGCACATTTTGTTTGGATCCTCTTTGGAAAAATGCTCCAGAAGACTTGCTTTTAACCTTCATCAATACAAGATTTCAATTAACAAAAAGTTAGAATTCTCATAAACATATAAATTTAATTAATATACATAGTTCCGGCTGACGCAAAGAGATAATAAAAGAATCACCTATAAGGAAGCGAGGCATGAGAATTTTGAACAGCACTTTCCACCTCTTCTATAGCTTCTTTGACTTGATCCACAAGCAAAAGCATCTGTCAAAATTCGGACGTTGGATTGCGAATTTTAAAACTTGGAGAAGTCTTTTCAAAATAATATTTTTTTAAAACTAGATAATGTTGCTTGCCTGTATTAGAGGAAGTAATGCCTCATAAGCTGGCGGAGTAGAATGCAGAGCATTTTGTAAATGCTTCACTGCAGCCTTATAGTGGTCATTTTGTATGTTCCTTTGAAGAGAGATGAAATCCTCTAAATTATTTGTTCTTGGAAGTTTTAAAGGCATCAGCAAATAATCTAGATCTGCAGCAAAAACAACCAAACACATGCAAAGTTTATACCCGGTAAATTACACAAAAAAGAACTAGAAAAAACAGTGGATAAAATAATTTAACCAAACAACAAAAAGCAGAACAATATTTTTCCATGCTGCATGTGATATAACCATGACAAAACAATACCACAGTCTCAGTAGTGTACCACTTTTGAATACTATCATGTGGCCAGATTAATCAATTAAACTCAAAGTTAAGTAGCAAAATGGTATGTCGGATGGGTCAAAATATGTAATCGTTAGTTCAAATCGGATGGAGCGACCTAAACATTTTATGCCCAAAAGTATTAATGTAAAAAAAAGTGTTTCAAATGTGAATACAAATATTATTTAATTCAAATTTCATCAACAATTATCTAATTTTTTGAATTAAACGATTTAGGAGGTTTTCTGCATTTAGAATACTCTAGGCCACTTATATTTTATTTTCTGTCTTACGCCCTTTTGAGATAAAACACAATCCGAATAACCCATTCATAAGTAAATACGCCATCATGCCCTCTAAAAGAATTCCTTATATAAACAGCTACATGACTAGTAGGCAGATTATGAAAAGAAATTCAAATCCCACCATGAGCATAGGCTGTAGAACCATAAGTTTTGTTGCCAGTATGCAGGAACCGTGAAGAGTTTCCATTTTGATCACTCTCATCAGAATTCATCTGGAGTTCCTCATATTCAGGTATTTCTTTTTTAACTTCATGGTCAACCTCCATTAGAACTTTTCTATCTTGGTCAACACCAACTTTGCCGATTCTAATAGAGGTATTTGAATTCAGTTGGAAGACACAGTCAGAATCTTGAATTCGAACAGCACTTTGTCCGTTAGAGAGATCACTTAACATGATTTCCTGAGGGGCAGATATCCCAGACTGAATGGGACTAGCAGATTCAAGTGAATCATGCAAACGAAATACTTTCTGAATAGCATTGTACCACAGATAAGAAAAGGCTAACCCTACAACCAAATTTGCTATCGGGTCAGTTGAGAAGTCACTCTGTTGCTGAAGGCTGATAAAAAAACAATACAGTTTAATTAGAATAACAGTAAATGTGACAAAAATGAGCGTGTTGAGTGAGTTGGGTAACAGGTGTTAAAATGAGGTAAAATGACAAGAAACTGCAGACTTTAAGTTTGCTCATTTTTAAAATATAAAACCATTTTAACGTACATCAGTGTTTAGGAGAAGCCATGACAAAGTGCCATACCTTTTGAGACCAAAGATATAATTTCTAACACTTAAGGACCAAATATAAAATCTAGCAAACAACAAAGACTACTCTTGTACTCTTTTTTAAAACAAAAATGCAAACCTCAAAACTCTCTGGTAGGCTCCGTCAGTGTCACCTCGTGAAAGACAAAAAGGAGGAGTTCTATCAGTACATCAGACCTACCCTGCCAAAAATCCAGTCTTCTTTTAAGATTCAACACACAAGATGTAGGCTATCGTCATGTGATCATAATATTAGCTACTAAATTGAACTAAAAAGGAAAATATGTTGCCAATAAACAAGCAACTACCAAAGGATATGCTATTTCAGATTCAAATTTTAAGTTTTTAATCAATAACCCACTATTCACACTAAATTAAACAAGCTAAGTACCCAAACCCAATATTGCAAACATAATATGGAGTAAATTACCAAGAATATCTAGTAGCAGAGAAAATCACAAGACAGATAAAAAGACTTAATTTCACAGAATTACAGGTCATATTAAATGTAAGTTATTTAAACAATACCTTCAATGATTGCTTATTTTTTGTAACTGCATCATGTTTCTTCTGCCATATATCATATACATGCTCGACTTTACGTGTTGCAGTTCCCATATGTTCTAAAAGCTCCAATGTAGCCTAAATAATAAAGATGTAACCAATATATTTATTGCTACATATAACTACAACATTAAACCTCAAAATAAATTAGATAAAATAAAGGCAATATTTGCAAAACTATTTCTTGTGACTTTTATTAGCTTTAGCAAACATGGTAGACTAACTGAGTTATGATACATACATTGCAAACCTCAAATATGAACTGAAGCCAAAGACCAACATCATGAGACACAAATTTACAGATAATCATCACCCCTCTCAACAAAAAAACACCTAGAACTTTAAAAGTCAATTTCATCACTCTAAGATTTGAAGTATACAGCTTAACAATCATCCCTCCATAATGTCGTATCAACCATGATAAATAGATTTTGAGTTATGTCTTTATCCTCTCAAACTTGCATGAATGTAGTAGAAAGTGGTCATCAGACTCACAACATAATTATCAGCCATTGCCTTAGATTAAACTAATATAAAACCACTAACAAAACTTCTATGCTGTGGCCCATCATGGATTCATCAATTTATCTATATATGCTGACCCTAAAGTAGCATTAACAAGAGGTTTAATACTTTAATGTCACTTGTAAACAATCCAAGAAGCAAGATAAGAATCTAAACCACTGAAAATTCACAAAACTAAGTGTCACTGTGTTTTAGCATTTACGTACAGTAAGTGAAACCATTCATATCACAATACCATTATGACTTCGTTGTTCCATTGGTCCAAAATGTAGCCCTAATTTCAAAAAGCATTCATCCCTACTAAACTATTGAGAGCAGGCTTATTATTAATTAACGGTTTACAACATGTAAAGTTCTATCAATTGATCCAACAACAATACGTGTATGTATGATTTCTAAAAAATAGGCAAATACAATGTTCACTATAAACATACCCAATACTTGTTCCGATTGTTTATCAACCCCTTCTCCCTATGCGTCCCCTTCAACAACAAGCTCAACACCCCCGCCGCTTCGTCCCAATTCTGACGCCGAACCAGTTGCCGGAGAAGATACCGCAGTCTAATCCGATGCTCCGACCGCAAACTCCGTAACTCTCGCCCAATACCTCTCTTTAAAGTGTACGAAGGCTTCGTTACCGACAATATTATTCCTTTAATGTTCCTCTTCTTCGACGATGCGACGACGACACCGTCGTCCACCTTATTCTGCTTCCTCTTCTTTGTTTTGATGTTTTTAAGTTCGTCAATGTGTTCTTCTTCGTCGATTTCCATCGGAACGTTCATTGAATATAAGGTTTTGTTGCCTTGTTGTGTGAATGAGAGGTCGCCGGAGAGTCGTCGGAGTACGGCGGCGACGGAGGTACTCCGGCGACTTTTAACGGCGATGTGTGTGAGGTTTATAATTTGGGGTCAAATCCTTTAAGGGTTTTGCAACCCAAATTGATGTTTAGGGCTTTCACGTGGTGACGAATCACCATCACCTCAGTATTACATTATATAGAATTTTAGTTGGCTTCTGGACCTATGTGAATTATTGGTCCCCTGGTAGTTGTAGCTTCTACATACCAACCGTACATGAGTTCGATTCTTACTTTGCTCTTTTTATTGGAATTAATTCTCTCACCCCTCTCTCTTTTCCTTTATTGATTTTGTCTATTTCCCCCTCCTTATATCGATTTAATTCCATAATTAACTTAAATGGCGATTCACGAATTAGATTTCAGAAAAAGTATATCTTTAGATGTTTTCTCTTAGCAAATATATTGTTTTAATAGTGATTTCTTTATATCCATCCAAATATTTAAAACAATGTTACAAGAAACTTAATTATAAATGTATTTTGGTTATATAAATTAAAAAATTTAACAACGTCATCACACTGCCTATTTTTACATACGTTTTGAGTTTGTCTACATTTCTATATATTTTTTGTCTAGAATTATGTCAAACATAATATGTTTTCATTCGACGGTATAAATTCGAATTATTCTATGTTTCAATATGTTTCAACATAAATTTATTTTGAAAACGAGTAGACTAGACTGTAGTCTATATTTTATCACGAAGCGTGTCACCGCCGCAACGCGCGGTGGGTAACACTACTAGAAAACTGTTAATAGATGACGCGCAAAAGATGACGCGCATTTACGCGTATCATAAATTATTTGTCATCTTTCAAAATATTCTTAGAAAGGATGACACGCATTTTTGCGTGTCATCTTCCTTGTGTCATTTTTTAAAATTTTTCATAAGTTAATACTATACCCGCGCGCCTTCCTCAATACCAAATTAAAGCCCCGCTTCTCTAAATCTCTGTAACCCTCGATCGGCCTTCCTTCACACCACACCATCGGCCACCGCAGACCACCGCACTCCACAACACCGGCCACCGCAGACCACCGCACACCACACTGCGAACAACTACCACCGACGCAGACCTCCACCGCCGACGAGACCTCCACCGCCGAATAGGGCTTCGGTGGTGTTAATCTGAGATTCGGCGTACTAAGGCTAAGTTGTTGAAGGAAATCCCTAAGTTGCAGCGATTGGCTATGAAGAAGGTTTGATCTCTGTCATCTTATTTGCTTAGTTGGAAATTGTGTGTACAAGTATGAATTAGTTTGACTTATTGGATGTGGGTTATGTGTTAATGCATATTTAGGGCAAGAACAAAATGTATCTAGTTGACTCGGGAGATTAGTTGTCTAGCAATCTGCGTAATCACCTTATCCATGTGTAGTTGACCACGTAAAGTTTAGGACTGTGTCTAATTTTGTTGATGTTGTTTTGGTTCAATCTTGGTTGTTGACTTGTAGCTAAGGGTTAAGATGATTTGATACAATTTCAATGAAAAAAAATGATAGGAAGATGCAAATGCATCATTTTTATTGCCTTCAAGGGGTTGGTGTAATAGTAAGTGCTTGAGTCTTTAATCCTATGGTAGAGGTCTTAGGTTTGAATCTGCTTCCACATCCAACTAGATACATTTTGAACTCTTAATGCGCGTCATCTGTCATTTATGACTACCCCTTCCTTGACACGCATTTGCGCGTCATCTGACCCCAAAAATGACGCGCAATGCGCGTCATCTATTTTTTCTAGTAGTGTAAAAACACTAGTTCAACCCATAAATCAAGGGTTTTTTTTGTGAAGAACCCCTAATAAATCAACAATTAAAAGTTTTAACATATATAAGAATAGTAATAAGAAGTTCATCTATATCTATATCTATACTAATATATATAATATATATTAGAAGGATAAGATGATAATTTAATTGAAAGTGTAAGACACATATACAACATTTTATGCAAAGAGTACAGGTGTTTTATCTAATAATTCCACTTTTGCCCCCATCTAATTAATATCTTTTAATTATTGTATTATTTAATACACATTATTAATACATTATTTAATAATATGATATTATTTAATTCATTTTATTAAAATTTATTATATTTATAATCTATACTAATATAAATACATATTAGAAGGATAAGATGATAATTTAATTCAAAGTGTAAGACACATATACAACATTTTATGCATAGAGTACAAGTGTTTTATCTAATAATTCCACTTTTTCCCCATCTAATTAACTTCTTTTAATTATTGTATTATTTAATACACATTTTAATACATTATTTAATAATATGATATTATTTAATTCACTTTATTAAAATGTATTATATTTATAGTAATATAAATTGACATTTAAATTATAGTTACTAATCATATTTTATAACCAAATACTATTTAAATCAAGTTTATTTTATTTAAATACTTATATCTATACTACTATATAATATATCTCTTTGCATATAGATGTAATTTTGCCAAGCATACAAGTTTTAAAGCAACATGTACAAATGATTGCAAGACATTTAAGAGCGGTAGAATAATAAATTGATTAAGGTTTTAAGACAATTTAGGGATAATATAGTAAATTAATCAATTAAATTTTATATAGCTGGATATTTTTACCCTTGTCTCCCTCATGTATTTAATAAAAATTATTAAAATATTATTTAATAAAATCATATTATTTAATTTACTTTATTAATTTTATTTATTTATGATATTATACATTGATATTTAAATTTATATTACTAATTATAATTTTATTACTAAATACTATTTAAATTAAGTCTAGAGGTGGCTTGTATCACAGAAAAAATAAGAGAGGGAAGATTAAGATGGTTTGAGCACGTGAAGAGGAGAACGATGGCAGCACCTGTCCGAGCAGTAAAGAGCATCAGCTTAGAGGGTAGGAGGAGTAGAGGTAGGCCTAGGTTGTCTTGGGACGAGGTTATTAGGATGGATATGATAGACTTGCATCTTTCTGAGAACATGATCGATGATAGAAGTGAGTGGAGGCGTAGAATTAAAATTAAGGACTTTTAGTGGGTTTTGTGGGTGGGAAGGGTATACGGTGACATATGACCGGACCCCACACGTTAGGTGTAGTTTCTTCATCTAATCTTTTTGGGTGTTACATGCCGTTTTTTTATGAGCGCATTATCTAATTCTTCATGTGATATCTATCTTTGTGTTGTATGCTTTGTATTATGATTGTTATTGTTATTGCCTTTGTTAACGAGTCGGGGGTCTCTTCGGAAGCGGTCTCTCTATCTTTCTAGATAGAGGAAAGACTTGCCACCATATACCCCTCTTAGACCCTGCTCTTCAGCGGGATACACCTGGTATGTTTGTTTGTTTGTTTACTTTTTAAATTAAGTATTATTTTATTTCAATATTCAAGTATACAACTTATATATATATCTTCATATTTATAATAACAATAATACTGATATTTTTTATGAGTTTAATAATTTTAATATTTATCTATATTTTATAATAAAAGTGAAAGTAGGATAGAATGATGATTTTACATATGGATTAAGACACCTAAATGTAAAGTCATGCTTAAATTTTAAAAATTAATCATTTTATTTCATTTATGTCCTTATAATAAAGTATAACATATGATGCTTATAATATAAATGCTAAAGCATATACATATGGCAAAACAAAAACGTCATTTACTTTCAATGTTGTTCATTCATTGCGATTAAGCACTAATCCATCTTCCCTATCCCTGCCGGTTGGTAACAGTTCAATAACAATCAAGATGGTGATTTGTGATGACAATTTATCCATTAACTTTCTCCGGTCTATGCAAATCACCACTGAAAGCTGCCTCCGATAATTAAAAAACTCCAACCTACATTCATAAAATGAATCCCTCCTAAAATCTAGATAATAAGTGATTTCCGACAACAAATACCACACATGCTTTCACTGGTCTTGTTGGCATAATATAGTTGTCTTAAAGACTTTTGCAATATACATAATTAGTATTCTTTCATTCAATTTTTTCAATAATTATCTTTTGATTTTTTTTACATCATAACGCACCGAGCCAATACTACTAAAATCAAATTCACAAAAAATCGCGCAGCAACCGTACAACCACAACGCGAGGGCATTTCCACTGGTACATTATATACATTCTAATTATCATCTATGTTGTGCATTTAGATGTTGTACATTGAGTTCTTGGGGTTTTTTTGTGCTCAATGTTGTTTATTGTTTTTGTGTTGTTATACATAGTCTTGTTTATAAAGCTTGCACGTCTCACATTTATGCTTTTGCACTCCACTGCTCTACCCACCACTCCACTGCTATACCACACCTCCGCTCCATCGTTCTTCGCCTTAGTCCTCTCCTGCAACGGTTGTCATGATAAGATCATTTGTTTTTTACTACGATAACCCTTTAAGGTTTCAAGTATGGTTTCGTTTCAGTTTTCAGTTGTATTTCCGATGACATAATGGTTAACCCTTATGAGTTTTCTGATCGGTGATAGTTTTTGGTGTTGTTTCCGGTTGAATTTCCATTGAGCTTTTTCTGTATTGATGATCGTTGACAGTGGTGTGATATTGGTGTTACTTGGTATGGTTTTATAAAGTTATATTTCAAGATAAGATATAATTGAATATATTATAATTTAGTATATTTTAATAATTTATTAAAATAAAAAGATTTATATTTTAGATTTAATTATTTAGTTTACTTAATTAAAATTATTTTTATTTGATAGGAGAGAGAAGCGGAAAAGAAAAGCTTAAGTTTCGCCAGAAGTTGACATGCATCCCTAAAAAAACCTTCTTTGATTATATAGTATAGATTATGAATTCACCACAAGTGGTGAAATTTTTGTATCTTGTCCTTTCTTTGCTAATAAAATTGACTTTTAATAATTACAATGCATGGGTGTGAATGTGTCGAGCTGAGTTCGAGTTTGTCTCGAGCTCAGCCTATTTGATTTAAAATAACTCAAGCTTGAATTGTTTATATCTCAATTTGTAAAGCTTGAGCTATGCTCGCAAGCAATTTTTTAATCTTGAAATCGGCTCAGGATCGACTCATCTACTATACATTTATTATTTGATTAATTCAAATTATATATATATATGTGTATTGATATATTTATATATGTATGTATATATAAAAAATTACTTGTATATATGTTTACAATTTTAAATTATATATATAACACTATATAGTGTATATAATTAATTTCGATCATAATTATGTGTAATAGTTATATCATAGACATGTATTTAATATATCAATTAAAATTACATAAATAAAGGGCTCCAAGCATAGTTCATCTTAATATCTGAATGTTAGATTCAAGCTCGTCTATTAAATGAGCATGATATAAGTTTGAGCTCGTCAAAGCTCTCAACCTTTAAAACTTTTAAATAGCGCATCTCAAATAGATCACAAGTGACCTGATTTATTTTCGTTTTTATTCTAAAGAAACAAAATTATAATCTAAATATTTAACCACACAAAATTCTGAGTAGACAATGGTGAGTCAAAAGTCTCTGGTATACGAATCTTAAAAGGAGATATTTGACTAGGGAATATTTAAGTCAAAGTGCTAAAAAAATTACTTTCTAATTTGCCTTTTTAAATACTTTGATTAGATCACATCTTTTTCATGGTCCCCATAAAATGTGGGGAAAAGACCGCGTACATCTTCTCTTAAATGGGACGGACCCTTCCTGGACCCTGCGAAAACGCGGGAGCTCTTTGCAGCACCAGGTACGCCCTCCTTCATGGTCCCCTAATGAGTTGGATCCTAATAGATAAACTTTCCATGCATGCATTCAAAGTATGCATTGAAATTTGAAAACGACTGAAAACGTTTATATGTTCTTTAATTTCTTTAACAGTTTAATTACTTCTACTTCTAACTACAATTTTTAATTATATATTTTTGTATGGAATCGAACTCAATACCTTCATCTAAAAGGCATGTGACTTTCTCAAGTGTACTAGCCCTACAATAATAAAGGTAAAAGTACAGGTATTTGAGACTTCAATGCCAAAGGATACCTATGTTGGCACTTGCCACTAAACAAATCAAATCTTATGTGTTCTCCAATTATATAATGAAAGTAATCAATTGACCAAATAAGTTTAAAAAAATAGCCCTTGACTTTCAAAATATCCAAAATAAATCACGAATTAGATTGTGCCACGTGTCCAAATATCTCTTTGCAACGATACTAATGCATGTGGCATCGTCAACTTTTACTGACCAGCGATACCAATGCATGTGGTATCGCTAAAAAAATAAAAAATTACGTATATCGCTGGTCAACAATACAACATGCATATATATCGCTCGGAAAAAAATATTAAAAAATATAGTTGTATCGCTGGTCATCGATACACATACCCTTGTATATCGCCAGAAAAATAAAAAATAACTTAAAGTTAATATTTTAATTAATAACAAATATTTTTCATAATAAATTTAAAAATCATAATGAATTATTAAATACTTATATGATTAATGACGAATATCTATCATAATTAACGAATATTATATTGTCAATAAATTCATCTAAGTTTTTTTTTTCTAAATTTTAAATTTTCATTTAAAGTTCTTTCACATTAATAAAGTCAAAGAGTGCGTGACTGTATTCTTAAAAAGATTTAAAATGTATTTTAGTCTAAGTGAAAATTGTTAATAACTTTTATAAATAAAAAACATAATATAAATATAAATTAAAAAAATTAAAATACAAAGATATGTCAGCGATACGCTTATTTCCGAGGAGATATGTCAGCGATACGAGTTGACCCATGTATCGCTGACGTGTCTGCATATTATTGGTTCTACAATTTGAATAAAGTAAACACATCTTTGATTTGACATAAAGTGCTGTTAGCGATATGTTAAAGATACGCGATTGTTTACGAGGCGATACACCATGATTGGTTATCTCCGGTGTATCGCCGAACATGAAATAGTTAAAAATAAAAGCCACATGGGTGATATCACATGAATTGGTATCGCCACGTGGCGACATGATGGCTAGATAACAAAATTCATTGGTTAACGGCTATTATTGTAAACCGATTTAGTTAATTGGCTATTTTGGTAATTTTCTTTTATATAATTCAGTCTTAACACAAAAGTAACTAAGAAAACCATTTAAGTTCCCGTCCAATTTTCATGAAAGTGCTAGTATCATTGAACTAAAACAATTATAAAACCTTATTATTATTTGAGGTTATGTTTTTAATTAATAGTTACTTCAAGGTAAACTTATAAAAAAATATCATGGTATCAAAGTTTTCATCATTCACTCTAGTAAAATAATATTAGATATTGAGTGATTTTTAAGATTGAAAATATTCTAGTGAATAGTGATAGACACAAATTTACTACTATAAGAAATACTTCTCCTAAGTTTCAATAAAATATTTTAGTATTTGTTAGTATATATTTAGAAAACTTGTAAATATTACGTGGCATGAGAAAAAATGATTTGAGTAATTGCGGCAACAAAGTTAAATACGTATAAAATAGTTTTCCCCATCCTTATAAATATAGTATTTGTATTGGCTATATTCTAAATGATCATGAAAATATCGAAAATGTTGGAAGTAGTCCATGGAAAGGAAAGATCATACAGGATTCATTTGATGTAATTATAAATAGTGAAAGTAAAACTCAAAGCTGTAAGGTTCTCAATAATTCCTTGAATTGCAAAATGGGGATCACCCCTATACATAGTACACAGAAAGAGATAATTACGGTAACAACTAATCACAAAATAAGGAAACCTAACAAACTAATTGTATACAAAATATATACACAATATACATGTGTGACAACCCGGAAAAAAAATACGTAATATATATATATATGTGTGTGTATATATATATTTGATATATAATAATAATAATGATATTATTATCACTATTATTAATAATAACATTAATAATGATAATGATAATAATAATAATGTAAATAATAATAATAATATTTTTATAATAATAATTTATAAAAAGTTTATTAAATTTTGAAATAATAATTTGAATAATAAAGTTCAGGGGGTTAAATTGCTAATTTGGAAACTTATTTTAAAAAGTTTCACATGAAATAATAAATCAAGTAAAGTTGAGGGACCAGTTTGTAAATTGTTTTAAAAACCCAAACCCCCCTCCCGTCGACCTATTTCTCCGGTCACCACTCCGGTGACGATTCCGGCGACCCTCAAACGACGAATTGAACCAGATTTCGACTAAATTAACTCTCCCGACACATTTTCGTGGGTGATTCACACACTAAACCCCACTTTGATTTGAAAAATATATCGATTAGGTACAATTCCCACTCGACCGAAACTTTCGGCCGACCACCATCGCAATCGCACTGAAACATTAATAAAATGAACAAATTGGTGGCGCACTAATGATCGTTTAACCCTTTAAAATCATCCATCGAGTCTCATTTGATCTGAAACACACCAAATTACACATTCGATCGAAGTCTCCTGTCGCGAACCAGCAGCTAATCGAACAGTACATTTAGAGCTTCGAAACAGGTAATTGAAACTACCTAAATGCTCGGTTTCATGTGGGGATTGAAAGCCCTATGCTTGATTTCATAAACAATTACGAATCGAGGTTCAATTTGATGATCTTCGAATTAGGGTTCTTGGTGAATTGGGATTATTGGAGTTTGTGTTTAAAAGGTTTAAAGGCTGACTCTTTGTGCGGCCTTGTGCCTTTGGTTCACTGGTTCTTTGGTCGTTTGCAAACCTAGAGGTCAAGGGTTCGAACCCTTGCCCCCACACCTATTTTTTTAAAAGCTTTTTGAACCATTTAAAAATACAGAAAAATAACTAAAAATTATAAAAACAGTTTTTATAAACTTTGTTAATTTATAAGTTATTTAATTATTTTCTGGAAAATTATTTATTAAAAACCTTATTTATATATTATTTTATAATTATTACAAAATGTTGTAAATGGGTATTTTTATAAAAATGGATTTTAATCATCAAATTATTAATGAACGTCATAATGTTAATTATGAATTATCTTGATAAGATAAATACAAATTAGATTTTATAAATTTAAATATTTATAAATCTTACAAAATTAAATATAAACTTACATAGTTAAATAATGTTTGCAATTTATTTAGAATATAATGTCTAGATAATTTGTGTCTATAAAATCTTATAAAATTAAATATAAATTTACATATTTAAATAACGTCTAAGATTTATTTAAAACATAATGATATGTTAAAAATCATTATTAAACTAATTAAATATTATGAAATGTAAATCTTTAGTTATTAAAGAATTAACAAAATAACTAAATGATTTAATTATACGTTTATAGCAAATCCCAGAAAACCAAACCTTAGATCAATTGAACGCCAGGTTCAAGATCTAACTTATTTAGGTTAAGGATTTGTATTTATTTGCTTATGTGAATTATAATTCCTTAGCAGGAATTTACTAGCTTGTCAACACCACACAAGGACTAAGGTGAGTTCATACTTAACTGTTCCCCTTTTTAATCATTTAAATATTTTGGGGCTGGAATACATGTTGTAATAGAAATTACAAATTATTTTTGTGTATTATGTTAAATAATAATTTGATCACATTTATGATTACATATGGTTATATTGAAAATCCTTCTCTGTAAACTGGGCTATAAACAAGGCAGGGATCTTTTGGATAGTACTATCGGGGAGTGACTGACCCCTACAAAGGTTTGGACATGTGCTCCTTATCAGATGCACAAATATCTCGCTGTCATTCGGGATGACTATTCTGGTGTGAGAAGGCAGATTGTGCGCTATATAAGTTTTGCCATTATAGTTCCACTTACAACCCATATGAGGATAAATGTAAAGAGAGGATTCGCGCCCTCTGATTTGAGTTATTATAAATAACATAATATACACATGAAAATGATATTAAACTATGATACATGGACAAATCCTATGTGAAGGATTTGTTGGGCTTGTACATAGTGGGTATGTGGGATAGCGGGTTCACCTTATTAAAAAGGGTTCCGACAGGCTATTCATATACCGGTGAGTAAATTAAACTCACACTTTTACAGTAAATTCTACTTGATGATAAATGATGTTTTATCAATGTGTTTTACTTACCTATGAACTCACCAACCCTGTGTTGACACTTGATTTTACATGTATTCTCAGGTGTCTACTAGGAGCTTATGGACATGCACGTAGGATCATATAAGAGCTCCAGATACATATTGGTTATTGATAAGACATGATTAGATGTATTGTTAAGAAACAATATATATATTTATTTCCGCTGCGTATAATATCTAATGCTCTGAATAATAATGGATTGATTATCTAAAACTTATCATATAGATAACTGCATCTCATGTGTAACTACTGTGTTCGATCCTGTTTGTTCACCCCTCCGTGATAGATTCCAGACCTGGAATTTGAGGGTGTGACAGATTGGTATCAGAGCCATTGGTTATAGTGAGTTAGGAATTGCATCTAGCCTATAGCCACACACAATAGTTGCACAAAGTAAATTGCCTTAGTTAGAGATTGACTAAGATTAAGAAGTTATATGTCTTATGTGATTCCTCTTATACCTTGATTCCTATCAATACACACACGAATCTTAAATCATATTCTAAGGCATTGTGTGCCTAATTCAAGTGATTTCAAACTCCAAAACTCGATTGTTATTCATGGTTTTCAAATTCGTCAAAGACTGTGTCTTACAACTTGAAACATGTAATGCTGGAAGAGCGTGATGCCTGTATCTCGAGGTGTTCTGTCTAGGCAAGGTATTCGTATAAATCTAAATCAACCGATGGACCTGTTTACCTTATCTGGGAACTCTCGGGATGAGTATCTGCTTATAGGTACGCATGTCTTCAACAAAGTTGTGATTGACCCAATACTTTGATTAGTCAACGTACTCGCTTTGATTTACGAATCAAACGATTACACCTGGAACATCTCATTGCTATTATGCCAAATTCTCGATTGTCGTTTTCATGTTGAATAGCTCATTTTTCCATGAAAATTCTTAATGATCTTTCAGAATGGCTTCTCGTCAAATCCGTTCACGGTCTAGAAACTCTGGTCATAAGATTGCTGCTAT
Organism: Flaveria linearis; assembly: GCA_024085815.1. Taxonomy (NCBI): domain Eukaryota; kingdom Viridiplantae; phylum Streptophyta; class Magnoliopsida; order Asterales; family Asteraceae; genus Flaveria; species Flaveria linearis. Next base: position 12,933,867 of record CM044010.1, read on the forward strand.
TGTAGCACGTAAAGTTACTGTGGTCAATATACAAGTCTATAAGGCAATGGGTCAAACTACCTTGACGTGTTCCATTTGGTAATCTAAGCTACACTTGTCCTAATTTAAAGAGAGACTTGTTTCCCTAGTACTTGCCCTGACATGGTTATACCTGAAATCCTGAAAGTATGAAGGATAGGCAGCTATCATTAGACATATTGTACTTATGTGCTTGTAGTTTATTTACTACTACTTAAGTCCTGTCCTACTTAGAGCCTTCATGGTATTTCCAATCATGACAATAATTTTATCTTTTAAGAGATATTCTTCCACTTAGCATTTCAGTAACTGAGGGACTGATTGAATGCTTAGAATGAAAGTGGACTACAGGAAATATAGAAGAGTGATGATACTCTCTATATATACATGACGTTATTCTCTGGGATAATGCTAAGAAAAATTAGGGTGTCGTGTAACCGATTTAAGCACATTCTTAATATACCAGTGATGCTTATATATAGGATTATTGAGGGTTTGAGATGAGTTCAAAGCCTTGGTGATTGAGGACTATTACTTAAGGAATGAAATGCAAAAATTAGAATTGTAATTTTAAAATCATGCAATGGTAGAGTTAAGTCGTGCTCTTTATACTGACAAACTCCACGAATTGATAAAACTAATGTCATACCTTATGACATTAGACCAAATAGAATTAAGAAGGACACTGGGAAAATCTAGTGAGTAGTAGAATAAGCCTCTCTGATGGTTTAGATGATTGCTTTAGTGCCAATGTTGTGAACCTAGCTATGTTGGTTGATACGATTAAGCTAACATGTGTTAAACGGGGACATTAAAAAGGTTGGAGTTCCGACCATTACCATAAGTGTGCCCTAGGTTGATTAAGACCCCAAGACAAGTTAGAAATAATAAGAATAGGGAAATGACTATAACTAGAAAGTAAGAATAGTTAAATTATGAAAATAAAGGTGATACATCATGCGGTCATACATTTACGACTGAAGCAAGCCACATTCGACAAGACCAAATGTTGTTAAATGCACGTACCTTATCATCGGTAGCTACATATCTATTTGATACCAGGGTTGATAATAGCTTTGATTCTTCTGGAATTATTCTTCAACTTAGCATTAACCCTAGTTGCTTAGAAATTATCTCTAGACACGGAGTGTCAGTGTCCATCATCTCTAATCGTGACACACGATTTACATCTATCTTTTGGAAAAAACTTCAGAAAGCTCTAGGTACTTGCCTAGATATGAGTACAGCCTATCCTATCACCCTAAGACTGATGGTCAAAGTGAAAGAGCCATACAGACTCTTGAGGATAGCTTAGGGTTTGTGTTATTGATTTTGGAAAGAACTTGGAAGGTTATCTACCTTTGGTAGAATTCTCACATAAAATAGCTATCATTCGAGCATCAAGGCGGCACCATTCGAGGCCTTATATGGACGTAAATGTAGATCATCGCTTTGCTGGACAGAAGTTGGAGATAGTCAACTTGCTGGCCTAGAATTGATCTTTGAAATTTACGAGAAAATTGTCTAGATAAGGGAACGCATGGCTGCTGCCAGGGATCGCCAGAAAAGCTATGCTGATAAACGCCGCAAGCCACTGGAATTTCAGGAAGGAGATAAAGTTTTGCTAAAGGTATCTCCCTGGAAGGGAGTTATACGCTTTGGGAAACGAGGGAAGTTGAACCCTCGCTACGTGGGACCTTTTGAAATTGTCCTAAGGATCGGCCCAGTAGCCTATGAATTAAATCTACCTGCTGAACTTGGTGGTGTGCATAATGTTTTTCACGTATCTAATCTAAGGAAGTGTTTATCCGATGAATCACTTGTTGTGCCTTTAGAGGAACTGCAAGTAGATGAGAAACTCAGGTTTATCGAGGAACCAGTTGAAATCATGGATAAAGAAGTTAAACAACTTAAGCATAGCAAGATTCCGATTGTTAGAGTTTGGTGGAACTCCCGGCGTGGTCCTGAGTTCACTTTGGAACTAGAGGACGAAATGATGCGCAAGTATCCTAACCTGTTCAAGGATGTTGCCAGTACATCTTAATTTTCGGGACGAAAATTCCTCTAACAGGGGGATGATGTGACAACCCGGAAAAAAAAATACGTAATATATATATATATGTGTGTATATATATATATATATTTGATATTATAATAATAATAATGATATTATTATCACTATTATTAATAATAACATTAATAATGATAATGATAATAATAATAATGTAAATAATAATAATAATATTTTTATAATAATAATTTATAAAAGTTTATTAAATTTTGAAATAATAATTTGAATAATAAAGTTCAGGGAGTTAAATTGCTAATTTGGAAACTTAATTTAAAAAGTTTCACATGAAATAATAAATCAAGTAAAGTTGAGGGACCAGTTTTGTAAATTGTTTTAAAAACCCAAACCCCCCTCCCGTCGACCTATTTCTCCGGTCACCACTCCGGTGACGATTCCGGCGATCCTCAAACGACGAATTGAACCAGATTTCGACTAAATTAACTCTCCCGACACATTTTCGTGGGTGATTCACACACTAAACCCCACTTTGATTTGAAAAATATATCGATTAGTACAATTCCCACTCGACCGAAACTTTCGGCCGACCACCATCGCAATCGCACTGAAACATTAATAAAATGAACAAATTGGTGGCGCACTAATGATCGTTTAACCCTTTAAAATCATCCATCGAGTCTCATTTGATCTGAAACACACCAAATTACACATTCGATCGAAGTCTCCTGTCGCGAACCAGCAGCTAATCGAACAGTACATTTAGAGCTTCGAAACAGGTAATTAAAACTACCTAAATGCTCGGTTTCATGTGGGGATTGAAAGCCCTATGCTTGATTTCATAAACAATTACGAATTGAGGTTCAATTTGATGATCTTCGAATTAGGGTTCTTGGTGAATTGGGATATTGGAGTTTGTGTTTAAAAGGTTTAAAGGCTGACTCTTTGTGCGGCCTTGTGCCTTTGGTTCACTGGTTCTTTGGTCGTTTGCAAACCTAGAGGTCAAGGGTTCGAACCCTTGCCCCCACACCTATTTTTTTAAAAGTTTTTTGAACCATTTAAAAATACAGAAAAATAACTAAAAATTATAAAAACAGTTTTTATAAACTTTGTTAATTTTATAAGTTATTTAATTATTTTCTAGAAATTTATTTTATTAAAAACCTTATTTATATATTATTTTATAATTATTACAAAATGTTGTAAATGGGTATTTTTATAAAAATGGATTTTAATCATCAAATTATTAATGAACGTCATACTGTTAATTATGAATTATCTTGATAAGATAAATACAAATTAGATTTTATAAATTTAAATATTTATAAATCTTACAAAATTAAATATAAACTTACATAGTTAAATAATGTTTGCAATTTATTTAGAATATAATGTCTAGATAATTTGTGTCTATAAAATCTTATTAAATTAAATATAAATTTACATATTTAAATAATGTCTAAGATTTATTTAAAACATAATGATATGTTAAAAATCATTATTAAACTAATTAAATATTATGAAATGTAAATCTTTAGTTATTAAAGAATTAATAAAATAACTAAATGATTTAATTATATGTTTATAGCAAATCCCAGAAAACCAAACCTTAGATCAATTGAACGCCAGGTTCAAGATCTAACTTATTTAGGTTAAGGATTTGTATTTATTTGCTTATGTAAATTATAATTCCTTAGCAGGAATTTACTAGCTTGTCAACACCACACAAGGACTAAGGTGAGTTCATACTTAACTGTTCCCCTTTTTAATCATTTAAATATTTGGGGCTGGAATACATGTTGTAATAGAAATTACAAATTATTTTTGTGTATTATGTTAAATGATAATTTGATCACATTTATGATTACATATGGTTATATTGAAAATCCTTCTCTGTAAACTGGGCTATAAACAAGGCAGGGATCTTTTGGATAGTACTATCGAGGAGTGACTGACCCCTACAAAGGTTTGGACATGTGCTCCTTATCAGATGCACAAATATCTCGCTGTCATTCGGGATGACTATTCTGGTGTGAGAAGGCAGATTGTGCGCTATATAAGTTTTGCCATTATAGTTCCACTTACAACCCATATGAGGATAAATGTAAAGAGAGGATTCGCGCCCTCTGATTTGAGTTATTATAAATAATAATATACACATGAAAATGATATTAAACTATGATACATGGACAAATCCTATGTGAAGGATTTGTTGGGCTTGTACATAGTGGGTATGTGGGATAGCGGGTTCACCTTATTAAAAAGGGTTCCGACAGGCTATTCATATACCGGTGAGTAAATTAAACTCACACTTTTACAGTAAATTCTACTTGATGATAAATGATGTTTTATCAATGTGTTTTACTTACCTATGAACTCACCAACCCTGTGTTGACACTTGATTTTACATGTATTCTCAGGTGTCTACTAGGAGCTTATGGACATGCACGTAGGATCATATAAGAGCTCCAGATACATATTGGTTATTGATAAGACATGATTAGACGTATTGTTAAGAAACAATATATATATTTATTTCCGCTGCGTATAATATCTAATGCTCTGAATAATAATGGATTGATTATCTAAAACTTATCATATAGATAACTGCATCTCATGTGTAACTGCTGTGTTCGATCCTGTTTGTTCACCCCTCCGTGATAGATTCCAGACCCGGAATTTGAGGGTGTGACAACATGCCAATAATATCATAAGATATTATCGGCTAACAGTCCCCCACAGTTGAAGCCGTAGGTGAACGAAGGCATAAACTGGATCGAAAACGTTGAAACAAATGCTTTGGTAGTCCCTTTGTAAATATGACCGCATATTGATAGTCGGCTGGTACGTGAAGAACTTTAATAGTGCCAAGGCGGACTTTTTCTCGAACAAAATGGATGTCCAGCTCTATGTGTTTGGTGCGCTGGTGCTGGACTGGGTTCTCGGCGAGATACACTGCCGAAATGTTATCACAATAGACCACGGAAGCATGTCTGACGGGGATGTGAAGTTCCAAAAGGAGATTACGGATCCAACTAAGTTCGGAGACCGTGTTGGCAATGCCTCGATATTCTGCCTCGGCGCTGGACCGAGAAATCGTATGTTGACGTTTGGATGACCACGAGACAAGGTTGCCGCCCATGAATACGCAATATCCGGAATTTGACCGACGAGTGTCGGGACACCCGCCCCAATCGGCATCAGTGTAGACAGTTAAGGCCGTAGATGAGGAAGGTGAAATAAGTAGCCCATGTGATAGAGTCCCTTTGATATAGCGTAAGATCCGCTTCAACAGCTGAAAATGCGGTTCGCGAGGAGAGTGCATGAAAAGACATATTTGTTGGACCGCACACGATATGTCGGGACGTGTGACGGTAAGATACTGCAGGGCACCCGCTAAGCTCCTGTAGAGCGAGCTGTCTAAGAATGGATCACCGACTGTGGCACTTTGTTTTGACCCGGCTTCAATCGGTGTGCTGGCAGGTTTACAATTCAACATATTTGCTCGTGAAAGTATGTCAGTAGCATAGGGAGCCTGAGAGAGAAACAAACCATGCTTTTGTTGTTGAACAGCAATGCCGAGGAAGTGGTGTAGTGATCCAAGGTCGGTTATGTTGAATTCCGAAGAAAGGGATTTAATGATGCTGTGTAGTAATGAATTACTAGAGGCCGTGAGAATTATGTCATCAACATATAAGAGGAGATAGGCCATCTGATCACCTTTCTTGTAGACAAATAAAGATGTGTCACACGTGCTACTTTTGAAGCCGCACCGAGATAAATACCCTGCAAAACGTTGATACCACGCACGTGGTGCTTGTTTCAAACCGTAAAGAGAGCGATTAAGCTTGCATACATGCTTCGGATGTGACAATGAAGTGAAACCCGGAGGCTGGAACATATAAACTGTTTCTTTAAGGTGACCATGTAGAAAAACATTTTTAACGTCAAGCTGATTAGTGGACCATCCTTTAGAAGTAGCAAGACTTAACACCGTGCGAATGGTAGTGGGTTTGACCACAGGACTGAAGGTCTCGTCACAGTCAATGCCTACTGTTTGGCTTTTGCCGTTAACAAGTCTGGCTTTATGGCGTTCTAAAGTACCATCAGCATGAAATTTATGTTTGAAAAGCCACATACACCGAATGATAGGAGCGTCAGCTGGTCGTGGTACTAATTCCCACGTATTATTTGCCAATAGAGCTTCATATTCGTTAGTCATGGCATGTTTCCAGTTTGGGTCAGAGAGAGCGGTGAGATGGGACTTGGAAGTGGCGAGATAGGTGGTGAAGTGACGGTGTTTAAGGACAGAGGTTGGCGGGGCTTAAAGATCCCGGAACGGGACCGGGTTTGCATGGGATGGGGTGGTATAGGTGCCACGGGTGGTTGGGGGTTGGGGCTGTCAGGAGGTGTGTTGGGTGGTGGAGGGATCGGGTTTGGTGGAGCTGGGCTTAAGGATTGGTTGGGGCCGAGAGGTGACGGTGGACGAGGTGGGCTGAGGGAGGTAGATGGGCTGGTGTTGGTTGTTGTTAGGCCTGGGTGAATGGGGTGGGGATGTGTGTGTGGGCCGGGGTTTGGGCCGTGAGGTGAAACAGAGGGGGTTAGAAGTGGGGTTAGGTGGATCGAATGGTAAGGGGGGGTTGGATGTTAGGCTGGGCCGGTTGGGAAGTTGGGCCGGATGTGGTGGAGAATGGTTGAGTGAAAAGAATAGGGGATGGGTCAAGAAACGTGTGAGAGGGTGGCGGTTTGGAAGGGTTGGAAAAAGGGAACTTGCTTTCGTCAAATATAACGTGTTGAGAGAAAATGGTTTTACCGGTGGTGATGTCAAGGCATCGGTACCCGCGGTAGTTGGCCGGGTAACCAAGAAAGACACATGGAGTAGAGCGAAAAGCTAGTTTGTGAGGGCGAGTGGATGAGAGATTGGGGTAACACACACAACCCAAGACACGAAGATGGTCGTAAGTAGGTTGGCGAAGATATAAGAGTGCGGTTGGTAAACGATTTTGATGGAGTTTGGTGGGAAGAATGTTGTGAATATAAGAGGCGGTATGCAAGGCTTCGACCCAAAAGGTGGATGGAAGGTGAGCATGAGTGAGAAGAGCAAACATAATTTCGTTAAGACGACGAATCATGCGCTCGGGTTTTCCATTTTGTTGAGAGGTGTGAGGGCAAGAAAAACGGAGTTGAATACCGTGTTGAGTTGTGAAATTTTTAAAATTGGTGTTATCAAATTCCCCTCCCATGTCACATTGGAAAGATTTAATTGGGAGGGTAAATTGAGTTTTGACAAAGTTGTGAAAGTGAGTAAATTTGGTGAATGTTTCGGATTTAAATTTTAACGGGTAAACCCAAGTATATTGTGTGTAATCATCCATTAAAACCATATAGTACTTATAACCTGCATGACTCAAAATTGGAGAGGTCCACAAATCACAATGCAAAATAGTAAAAAAGGTAAAAAAGTACGAGTACTAGAATCCGAAAAAGGCAAACGTTTATGTTTCGACAATTGACATGACTCGTAAACAGATGGAGTCTTTATTTTAGTACGAGAAATAAAATGCTTAGAACTAAGAAACTCCATGACGGGTTGACCCGGGTGTCCAAGTCGATCATGCCAAAATGGAGAGTCTTTAGACGAAGCCAGACAAGCAGTTACGGAAGCAGGTGGTGTGAGCGGGTAAAGGTCACTGGTACTGTTGTGACGACTCAGGATCGTGTCATCCTTGAAATCCTTCACAGTGAAACCAAAAGGGTCAAATTCAATTGAAGTCCAATTATCAACATTAAACTTACACACAGATATAAGATTTTTGATAAAGTTGGGGTTATAAAGGACAGATTTTAATTGTAAAGGTTTTGTTGATGTGGGAAGTGAGGTAGACCCCGAACCCAAAACTGGAATACTATTACCATTTCCAACAAATATCGACGATATTGGTGAATACGAGGAAAAAGTATTAAGTTTTGCGTGATCAGACGTCACGTGAGAAGACGCACCTGAATCAAAATGCCACTGGTCGTTGTCGGAGTCCATGGAAAGTGCATTAACCGCCTCGGCTAGCTGAGTTGGCTCAAGTGGATCTGTTTCTGTAACATGGGCCTGGGCTGATTGTTGCCTGTTGTTTGTTTGGCTATTGGACTGAGAGTTGGGCCTGTTATCAAGTGGAGGAGCCCAGCCTTGTGTTGGATAAGGGCAGGGAGGCGGCATCCAAAATAGGGGGTATCCAGAAGGAGGCGACCAGTAAGGTGCATATGACGGCGGCTGAAACGGGTAGGAGCGGTTCGATGACTGCCCAGAGCTTCGCTGATTCTGGCGACCGGACCGAGTAGAATCCCGACGTGGTTGATTGTCCCGTTGGTCCCGATTGTAAGAACGAAGGGGTTGAGAGGAGTGTTCCCTGTTGTGCGACGGCGGCTGAGTGCGTGAAGAGTCCGGTGGGTTGACGGCGGCTGCAACAACAGGTGTTGGTGAAAGAGTATCCCGAGCCGCAATCCGTTGAGCCTCCGAATGGAGTTGATTTCAGGCGTTTTCCCAAGAGGGAAGAGTCTGGTTGAGGATGGCCGCGGCGGTATCGTACTCACGAGGGAGGCCTTTAATCAAGTGAAGGATGCGTTGAGTGTTATTGACCGGACAATCAACGGCTGTAAGCTGATCCGAGAGATCACGGACACGTTGACAGTAGGCTTCTAAATTTGGCATCGATGTTAAAGACGGATTTGAAAGCTCCAGTTGAAGGGCGGTGGTGCGGGAAACTTTGTTGTTGAGGAACAGGTTTTGTACCTGTACCCAAGCTTCACGAGCAGTAGAATCATTTTCCAAAACACGAACCAAAAGATCGTTACTAAGGGTGCCGTATATCCATTGTAATACGACGGCATCAATCTTCTTCCAAGATTGATATTCAGGTGAGGCTTGTTCGGGAGACGGCGAACCATCAATGTGAGCAAGCACATCATAACCGGTGGCGTGGAGGGTGAAGAGTTTGACCCACGTAGGGTAGGAGACCTCAACACCGTCAAGAACGCGCACGTTGTGTTGAATGTTTGTTACGGTGTATACCGAGTGTAGGGAAGGTGATTGCGGTTTGGGGTCAGGTTTATCAGACATGCTAATGGTGAGTATGCTGGTGAGGAAAGGAAGGCAATGGCTTGATCGAAATCACAGCCAGAAGGATGATACCATGTAAGGTTCTCAATAATTCCTTGAATTGCAAAATGGGATCACCCCTATACATAGTACACAGAAAGAGATAATTACGATAACAACTAATCACAAAATAAGGAAACCTAACAAACTAATTGTATACAAAATATACACAATATACATGCCAATAATATCATAAGATATTATCGGCTAACAAAAGCAACTCTTAAACATAGGTTTCACTAATTTTAAACACAATAATTATCGCTAAGTTAATATAAATATTATTTAATGAGTTTACGATCTTATTAACAAGAGCTTCAAAACAAACTACAACGTGTTCAAAACAAATTTAAGATGAATAAACTATAAATACCAAAAAGTTATGTATTTTGAAATGGAAAACAATGAAAATATGGGTAGTAGCTTGTCCCACATAGGAGAGTGAAAACTTGAAATAATATATAAGTGAGTTTTTTTTAGATATTATTTCTTTGACCATAAGAAACAAGTGTGTTGCTAACTTGCTACTATCACAACCCAAAACTAGAACATGTTACTTTGATTGAATTTACTCATCATTCATATTAGAAGACTTTAAATTAAAATACCACATTTCATAGTTAATTTATACAACAATTTCACACTTAAATATAAACACATACATAACTTGTTTTCTGTAACCAGTAATAAGAGATTTGATACATTTTTGAGGTAATCATTAGTAAAAATATTTTAATCATAATAATTGAAGTACACAATCAAATTTAATATTCATTTTTATTTGCTTTTCACTTTGTTTTCCATATGAGATATCATATATTGATCATTTCTAAGTAGGTTTGAAAATCTCGCGGTTCATCGTTCAATAATCTAGGAGGTCGGTATAAAAATTGTAACACATATACATACAAAAATAAAAAAACCTATGCCTTATCGCGCGATGCGCGATAGTTTTTTAAAAGGTGTTCGTTGATTCTACATAGGTAGTATGATCCGTTATCACGCGATGATGTATACAGTCAGTCTACGCAAACCATTTAAGGGGTTGTTTTGGTGTGAAGCCGTGAACACATATCTTACAACCATCTAGTTTATACTTACATCACACATAAAAAAGCTCATCATTTGTTGTTGCTTTACGTCCTTCATGCCATGTGTCTTGCCGTTTTTCACTCACGTCAAAATCAGTCTCTACAAGAAGTGTAGTTCTCGTAATTTCTACTCGTCGTCGTCGTTGTCGTCGTTGCCGCCGCCGCCGCCGTCGTCATTGTTTTGTTTATGTGTTTAGTTGAAATGTTTTACGTTTTGCTAGGAACAATGAATGTTATGGCCATGTTTAGGATTGTTTATTTACACCTCCTTTTGACTTTTTAAAAGGAGTTTTAAGAAGTTAAAAATTTTAACTGCTCAAAAACTTCTTTTTCTTCTCACATCTTCATATTCATCCAAACACTTTCATCTCCTTTTAACTTATCTTCTTTTCAAAAGTTAAAAAAAGTTTTCAATAAGCAATCCCAAACACCCACATATATACCGAGAAAACTAAACAGTTAAAAGCGGTGATGTATACCAACACGCATACAACAACCTGCGTATGAAAGCAACAAATCATGTTTTTAAAACTGGACCGGACAGTGAACTAGGACGCCTAACAAGTCCGACCGGTCAGACCCTATCTAAGAACCGGATAAAATTATAATTATTTTTTATAAATATATTTAAAAATTATAAAAAAATAAAAAATTATATAAAAAAACCGGTTCAACCGGTCCGGTTCCCTGTTCAACCGGTCCGGTTACCGGTCCGACAGCCGGTTCGACCGGTTCAGCCGATCTGACCACTGGTTCAATGTTAAACCGGTTTTAAGCACCGAATCGGACCGAATTGAAGTCCGGTTCCCAGTCCAACCGGTCAAACCGGCCGGTTCGATCCGGTTTTCAAAACCATGCAACAAATAGCTCAATCCAAACGCATGGCCCACAAACTACGAAACCAAGAAAGAGGCAACAAATCAATTAAGTTGGAAAAACAGATGCATTTATGAGCTCTCACATGTCACAATTTCTTAATAATAAAAAAAGTCCATAATACACCTAGAAAATATAACACCAAACATTTGAAAGCATAATAAAAAAATTAAATCCTTCATCACCAATCTTAAACCTTCAAATCTCCAAGTCAAATATCATCTCTAAATTTACCTGCATCAATACACGCATGAATAGGAGGACCAAACACCAGGTTACACATTGAAGATTACACATTTATTTTGAATGAACAACTCAATGAACAACACAATATATCAACCAACTGAAAAAGTAAAACAAATAATGAACCTATAAAAAACAACCGACAGCCGACATACATGAACAACACGCAACATTACACTCAATAAACGATCACCAAGCCAAATCATGAGTCGAAGACGGGTAATACTAATTAACAACAGCACACGCATGCAATAAAGCACAAATCTAACAAAATAACCCTTTGTTGACTTTATAACTTTAAAGTACTTATCTACACTAACTATTGAAAACACAAAATGGAATAAAAAAACTTACCCTATATTGAAAGTATATCTCAGCAGCAAGGTCTTCAAGAAGAAGAGAGACAAAACCAAAGGACTTGTAACCACAAACCAAACAACATCTTCAACACTCAAAAAATGCCCAAAATCAGTACTTAAAACTCCCAAAAAAAACACTTAATTAATACATAGAATTAACACATTAGAACACATTTGAGTCCAAAATCGACACAACATAGCGGGGTAATTGTGAAGAACATTAACAATCCTATCATTCAAGTTTCAATCAAAATTCTACAATAAGACGAACCCCTAGTCGCCATCATAGAGTTGCGTTACAATGTTAGCAAACCACGATAAAATTCTATAATCAAAATCATCAATACTCAAAATACAACTACAAACCATTTAAATGACCAGTGTGAGCAACGAATACCCCAAAAGCTAGACTGTCCTCGGGTGAATCCTGGGTCACTAGAAAGACAAAAGAAGCACAGGTAAACAGGGGCAAAAGGCAACCTAAACCGGACACTCGTCCAATACCTCAACATAAATAAGACACGTGTTTAACACGTCACGAATAACTGTTCATTGCCTTCCTTTATTAACATTATATATATATGTGTATATATATATGTATATATATGTATATATATGTATATATATCTTCCTACTCTAATAAAAATGTAAATGAGGTGCCACGTGTCAGCACCACATTCATTCTCAGCAAATTTTTGCTTCTCTTTCTTATTAAATAACTACATTAATTACTAATAATATTATTTATTCATTTTTACATTGTAATTAGTTTTTAATAAATTAAGAAAGAGATCTTTTTATTAATGTTATTTCTATAGAAATAATTTTTTATAGAAAGAAGTTTTAAAAAAATCAAACTATTTTTATAATATTTTAGATTTGGTTTTTTAAATCTTTATGAAAAAATAATTAAAATCGGAAGTTATAGTAAGGAAATTTTTAAAAATAAAATTTTTTAAAACATTATTTTGAAACAAAATATTTTCTTTATCTTTGAAAAAAACAAAAATAATTAAAAAGTTTATATTATTGTTTTATTACTCATAGTTATTAATCAGACGTAATTTCAATTATATCTTGTCTTAATATATCGTTTTATAATTAATAATTTTTATTTTATTTAAAATTTTATTTATTCAACCCGTGTAATACACGGGTTTACTAAAACTAATATATATATATATAGGTTAAAAAAGACCATTTTCTTGGAAACTCATTTAGAGAGGTTACCATCGTTTTCTTAATGAGATGACGGAAAGAGTAAATAAGAAATGTTTGATAATGAAACTAGTCATTGAAAATTCAAGAGTTATTGCTGTTTTTGTGTATTTTGTTTATAAATATGACATTTGCATTTTAATACTATAATCAATTCAATATTTAAATATATACATAAAAATAATATATGATTCTAGAATGTAAAATTTTTCCATGGGCAGTGTGGATTACATATGATTGGTGCGAGGAAAGTGTCAGGAAGTTGCTATTTCACAAAGAAAATCTAACGACTTCTTTAATTAAAAAGTCGTTAACTATATTCTACTTGTTGCATTAAACTAACAAAACTGTTAGGAAAATCTATCTATTTCTAAATTCACAAAATAAATAAAACACAACGATGTTACTTTATGAGAAACAAATCATTACTATTATACAAAACACTTCACACTAAAATATGAGAGAGACGTTGCAATACAAATCATTTTACGTATCAAGTGTATAAAGTGATCATGTGGGTCGTTAATCATTTCAACATAGAGCTTGGATCATTTGTGTGATTAATTATTCTTCATTTTTGTGTGATAACTTTCAACACTTACTGCGTGATAATTATCATAAAAATGTAAATTTTTTTTGCGTGATGATTTCCAACCCTATTTTGTATACTTTGTATTTCAAACTTTCTTGATATATGTATTTTTGCAGATTGAAAAATCAAAAAAGAATCATATTAATCTGAAGTAAAACACCATTCCGCCAAACCATATTTACTTCATGACTATTGAGTTTGACAAAGAGGACGAAATTTCATAGACATTATTTTGTTTTCCTTGAAACGAGTGGAGTAAATTTCATAGACTTCGTTGCGGATTTCCAATTCAACATTGCGATTTTGACAAACGATGTTTACGTGGACCTTAATCGTTCATACTTCATATATCATATGAGCTTAAAGGTTGAAATTTATTTGTTGTATGTATCGTCGTGCTGATTTTTTTAAAGGAAAATGTTTGGATGCTTACATTTTTACTTGGTCAAAGGATATATAACCTTAAATAAAATATCTTCCTTAAAATCTCTTTTATTTTCTCTAGAAGAAAAATTCTTTTCTTTTCGCGGGAGACTTACCTCCTAAAGCTAGAGCTTGGTATGTTAGAAATTCATACTTTGATAATCAAACATATCCTAGATGAAACTAAGAGTCGTGACTGTATTTCAGATTAAAGTTATTTGGTGGTTCAATTTGGATACCGGTTTATACGCAACATCAAGTATGTATGCGTGTGTGAATTCGTGAACCGAAAGAGCAAGAAGTGATCTATGGCCAAAGAAGGATCGATTTGCTTTTCATAGAGTAGGGCAGAAAACTATCAAAGGCGGTTTCTATTTGAATATATTATAAATTGTGCCTTGAAATAATTTACATGTGAAGTTCCGAGAAATTCAAATTTAAATGCATTTTCAATGAAACAATTTTTATCAAAATAAAAGCTAGGGCATGAACCCTGCCACCATAGGGGCATTGAATCTGGACCCCCACCCCCGTCAAGGGGTGTTGCCTATTTAGAACTCTCATTGAAGTCTAATTAAAGCTTCTAAAAACTCATTATGTTCTAATATCGAAGATTATAATAAACTCAATCAACCACGCACTATAATGTATGTGTCAACATGTGGAAACTAGTTCTTTTAACCACAAATGCAAAGCGTACGAAACTAATAACGTAAAAATCTTGGCATTGCTTTCCGTCGCAACTATAGTACTCCATTTGATAATGAAGTCTAATTAAAGCTTCTAAAAACTCATGATGTTCTAATATCGAAGATTATAATAAACTCAATCAACCACGCACTATAATGTATGTGTCAACATGTGGAAACTAGTTCTTTTAACCACAAATGCAAAGCGTACGAAACTAATAACGTAAAATCTTGGCATTGCTTTCCGTCGCAACTATAGTACTCCATTTGATAATTGGTTAATATTGGCGTGATGCAATGATGTAACACCTACACTCTTCAACCTTATTCTAAACGAGATTAATTATTAAATCTAAGTAAACCATATATAACGACCATAGATACTACGACCGGCCAAAATCACTAATTTATATATTATAATTAGATATTATTATTTTTTATTATAATTAAAATACTATTTGCATGTATAAACCATTTATATATATGTATATACACACACAATGAGCAAGAAGAGAAGAGGTGTATTGTAGGTGAGGGGGTTCTCTAGTTTTCCTGTAATGAGAAACATAACAAGGTCAACCGTTGTGTTTTTTGCTATATGTTTATTTTTGGTGCATCTTTTTATACAAGTTAGAGTTATTTCAATAAACATAGAAAATAGCGTAAGTGCCAGGCCTGTTATTGGTGCAACGATAGATATGACATCTCGAGCTGGCAAAGAGGCAAGAGTTGCCATGGAGATCGCGATCGATGATTTCAACACCAAAATGCACAAAAATATTACACTTTACACAAGAAACTCTAAAGGAAAGGTCGTGCAAGCGATCCATAACGGTAACTATATAGTCTTATTATTACTATATGTTAGTGTTACTTTTTAATATTATTAGACTTATGTTGTAGCAAAGGGGATGAGATCGATCAAGTTCGATCAAGATCACTATCTTTCTAACTGTTGTAAAGTTACAGGACTTCGTTATATATGCTATCATATCATGTCCCACCAACACTTTTGGTCGGTTATTTTTAAAACTTAAAAAATGATCGGTGTATTTGATACGATTAAACTTTTATGGTATAGCTCGTTTAAGAAGTGAACAAATTTTTTCTAGGATAGGTAGAGTATATGTATGAAGGGCGTTTGTAGCAATATTCGGGTGTGTAAATTGACGCCCTCCCCAAAAGGTCGAGGGTTTTGGTGTTGCAGTGGGTAACGGTATTTAGTGTTATGAGTAGATTAGAATGTTTTTTAAAAAAAAGGTACAACATGTGTTTTTTTGTTTTAAGAAAGTATTTATAAATTTTTTAAAATGAAGTCACTTAAGACTTGTATAAACATTGTAGAATACTTAAAAAGAAAAGCTTTTGAAGCTGTTGATTCTCTTAAATTCTAGTTTTCTTAAACTAAACTGCTATATTTCTAGCTTTTCTTTAATTATCTATGATTCAGATCTTTGTCTGTAGATATGAAAGATATATGCGTGGACCAAATTAATCTTTGTCTAATATATTTTGATGGTTACAAAATCATCGATTTGGGATGAGTCTTTTCAGAAACTTTGATTCGATTTGTGATTAATTTATATATTTATTTGATCTTCGACATATATTTAAATAGAAAAAAACCGAAAAATTGAAATTAAAATTATGCTGAAAATCTAGTGACAAATTTGCGAATGCCATCATAAAATTTTAATCCCAAATATGTCGCAAAATTAAAATGAGTTCATCATCGCAAAAATTCATCCCACAAAACACTGTTTTGCTAATCCATCGCCAAACCGAATATGACAGAAAATATGGTCTGCTCTATATATGTTGTAACTAATGTTTTCAGAACTGGATCAAACGTCGAACCGGACGTCTTACTGGTTTGGTGGTCGGACCGGATTTAAGAACCGGATTACGTTATAGTTATATATATAGTACTTTATAGTTATATATAAATATATAAATTTAACTATATTTTTATATATGTACTTTATAGTCATATAACTAATTTATATATGTACTTTATAGTTATATATAAATTTAACTATATTTTTATATCCAACATACTAATTTATTGTTCAACACTTCGTTTTTACCTATTAAAATAAAAAAAATCAAAATCCGGTTAGAACCTATCCGACCACTGATTCGGGACGAACCTGCCGATCGAACCACCCCAAAACGAGTCGATGCGAACCGGACTGGCCACCTATCCGATTCCCGGTCGGACCGTTTGGACCGACCGGTCCGATCCGGTCCCAACAACAATGGTTGTGACTTTCTTTTCGTCGCAAAGTTAGCAACAAAAGTATTTGTGACTGACATTAGTCGCTAATCTCCTTTTGCGTGTGCAGCACACATCAATATAAAATCTCTATAGTTTTTCTCAGATAGAGATTATATATCTAAAATGAGATCATTCTGTTATTCAACTTTTTAAAGAGAGGCAGCTATATATGGTATTTGTCACTTGGGTTGGTAGTCCTATAGTAAAATTAAAAGACTTTTTTAAAGTATGGTAGTTTTTTGAATTATTGGATCACTTCTATAATACAATGAGTGATCGAGGATTACTTAATTTCAGGGGTGTTAAAAAAAATCTGAATCTGAAATAACTGAAAATCCAAAATTCGGATATTCAAAATTCCGGATTCAGATTCGGATAGTAATTTTGAGATTTTTGGATTCAAATAATATCCAAATTTTTTTTATAAAATTTTAAAATAAATAAATATTAATTAGAAATCTTGGATATTTTCGGATATTTCGGTTATTTTAATAAAAACATTTTGGATATCCGAAAAAATTTCGATAATAATTTTTATAAAATTTATTAAATAATACAATTTTTTTTGGGAATTCGGACGGATATCCGACTGCGAATCCAAAATTTCAGATATCTAAATTTGAACACCCTTACTTATTTAGATTCTTGATTTGAATCTGAAATTTCTTTCGTTACACATTTGAATTAAATAATGCCAATTTGTATCGTCTTATATGAATATGAAGTTTATATTAGAGGATTAAAGAATTGATATCGGCAGAGGTAAGACATTCTAAAAAATGCATTAAGAATATTATAGTGTTTAAAGGTATTATATATGTATGGTATCTTTATATTTATGTACTAGGTATATATAATAATTAAGGCTGATTACAAAGATTACTAACCCGATGCATAAGGCTCCACACATGCAAATTCAATATATTTTTTGTCAACTGCATGCGCATGTTTTTGTAACTTTTAGAAGATATATCTAATGTGGAGTGTTGTTCACTTGTTTTTATCTTCCATCATCTATCCTATGTGCAAATTGGTAAGAGTTTCTTGATTTGGTCATATTGTAGCCATCAATCTTATTAATACATATAAAGCAGAAGCGATTATCGGGTTACATACCATGGAAGAAGTTCTTTTAGTTGGAGAGATGAGCACCGAAGCTCGTATTCCAACATTCTCTCTTCTTGATTCAGTTCCTCAATGGGCGCTAGATCGTTTTCCCTTTCTGATTCAAGCGTCACCTTCTCAATTCGCTCAAATGAAAGCATTCGTCGCAATTACTGAATCATGCGGATGGAATCGTTTTACTTTCATATATGAGGATATTGATTCGACATCCGTTCAAATCATCCCTCATGTGATTGAAGCCATCAAAGATTCTGGTGTACAAATGAGCAATATCGTAAAGCTCTCACCTTTAGCTTCTTCGAATTCTTCATTATTGGATGAACTTGAAAGGATTAATTCAGAGCACTACAGAGTGTTTCTTGTTCATGCATCTTTGGAAACTGGTATTCGTCTATTTCAAAACGTAAAGAGAATGGGGATGATGGAAAGGGGTTACGTGTGGATTACAACAAACTTAATTACAGATCGACTCCATACCATGAATTCATCCACCTTCTTAACGATGGAAGGCGTTGTGGGACTTGGGAGTTTCTTCCTAGATACAGGCTCACAGTTTCATGATTTTGACGTGAAATTCCATGCAAAGTTTAAGATTGAACAGCCTGAAGAAATGAACAACATGCCTGGGATATTTGCAGTGCAGGCTTATGATGCTACATGGGTTGCAGCCTTGACATTAAGTGAGAAGAACATGAGTGGGAAAACTTTCATGGATTTAGTTTCATTACAATCTTTTGTTGGCATAAGTGGTGAAGTTCAGTTTGTTTACCAAAAAGCACCACCATCACATGTATTTCAGATTATTAATGTAGTAGGAAAGAACTATAGACAACTTGGGTTCTGGTCAGCAGGACTTGGTTTTTCTGAGGTGGTTAATGATAGGGCTACGTACGACACTCGTCTGCATAACTTAGGCCATATCTTTTGGCCTGGAAGACCGTTGCATACTCCTACAGGATGGGCTATTCCTACCCGTGCCAATCCTTTGCGAGTTGGTGTGCCAACCATGGCTATGTTTAAAAAGTTCGTTGAAGTGAAATATGATGATACGAATCATAAGTTTACTTATAATGGGTATTCAATCGAACTTTTCAAAGAAATCATCAGACACTTGCCTTACTACGTGCCATATGAATTTCAACCCTTCAATGGAACGTATGATTCTTTGGTGGAACAAATTTATCTCAAGGTATAGTTACTATTTACAATTTTTTAGTATGTTACTTCTCTTTTTTCTACCAAGATCTCTAAATAAATCACACAGAAATTTGACGCGGTAGTTGGTGATGTCTCAGTAGTGTCTTGGAGGTATCAATATGCCGAGTTTACACATCCGTACACAGAAACAGGATTGGTGATGGTAGTACCCGTTGTATCATACCATGGACAATGGTTATTTATAAAGCCTTTCACATTAGGGATGTGGGTTCTAATGATTATTGTTAATATCTATTGTGGTTTTGTCGTATGGCTTATTGAGCGAAAAAACGATCCTGGACCTGAAGGCTCCCCACTGAATCAAACTGGAACCATGTTCTATTTAGCCTTCACAAGAATGTTCTACATAAATGGTAATTTATACGCGCTTATGCTTCCTAAAACGTTCTTCATATGACTTTTTACACGTGTAACACTATTCTACTTTGATGACTCAGTTGATAATGTTCATAGTAATCTGACAAGAATGACAACCATGGCATGGCTCTTTGTTGCAATAATAATCGGTCAGTGTTACACCGCTAGCCTCACAAGCATGCTCACTGTTAGAAGGCTAATACCTAAAGTAACCGACTGTGAGACATTAAAGAATTTAAATGCTGTTGTGGGGTATGACAGGGGATCTCAAGTGGCAAGTTATTTGGTTAGTGTATTGGGTTTCAAGCATGAAAACCTAAGAAGCTTCACTTCTCCTGAAGAATATGCTTATGCCCTTGAAAACAAAGAAATCGCAGCAGTTTTTCTTGTAGCGCCTTACGCTAAACTATTTCTTACCAAGTACTGCAAGAGGTTCACTCGAGCTGGAACTACATTTGGAGAAGGGGGATTTGCATTTGTAAAATTTTTAAATTTTCGCTTGCCTAGTTGTTTAATTTGTCTTTTAAAAGGCACATGTTGATTTACTAATTGTACCTCTCACTACAGGTATTTCCAAAAGGTTCACCAATGGTTCTTGATTTTACAAAGGCCCTACTAAATGTGTCTGAGAGTGGCACTTTGCGTGATATGGAGAAAAGAATGCTTGATTCTGAGCATTGTGTAGACCAGGATGCGATTCAAGATGATATTGAAAGTTTGGGTCTTGGTAGCTTTTGGTCGCTTTTTTCTTTTAGCAGGTGGCACATCAACTGTTGCTCTTGCCATTTATGTCCTCCAAAATCATTGCTACCTTGAAATAAGAAGCCTCATGGCCATTGTTACAGAGGTCCGAAAGTACTTTGTGCATCGTTGGAAACGATTCTCAAGGAAAGTCAGTGATGAAGAAGTATTGAAAGTCTAAGTGCACCAGAAATAACTCGAGTCTAGGCTGTTAGTTATAGATCCTTTATAATTTGCAATGTAATTACACATGTAATCTCATAAAATGCATACAAATCTCTAACAGCTATTCTCATATTACATCAAGCTCCTTGCTAGTGTGGGTGTAATACGACGCTCTTTAAACAAAATACTAGTGTTGCACCAGCCATGATGACAAGTTGTGATCACTATGTTTCAATTTAATAATATAGGGTACATTGACCATATTGTTGTTGTTGTCGTCGTCGTTGTTGTTGTTGTATAGGTCATTATTATTTATGTTCAAGGAGATGGATGTATGTTGTGTACGCCAACACTCATCACTCATACAACCAATATAAACAAGTAGCTACTATCTTGTTTACCTCTCATTTTATTGATATGTATGATATTTCTCCTTTGCATACTTTTCAATGTGGCATAACCTATTTAATGTTTTTTAAAGTTTGTCTGAATAATAAGATGTTACACTTCAAAACTTGGTTACGGATGTTGTTTCCATATAATTAGTTTCGGTTCTTGTTTTATTTGAAGCTATCATTGCTATGCTTCATTTACTTCTTTTATGTTTTATCGCTTTTATCCACTCACCGATGCTTGAATGTGATTTTGTGTTCAACGTGCTTGATAGGTTGTAAAAGTAATTAAGATAGGCAGAGAACAATATTAGTTAGTAAGAGTTTTTATATTTCAGTAACGTAACACATTAATTACTTTAGTATAAAGACTCAAAGTCAACAAATCAAACTAAAGAACACACTTACAATTTCAGTAGAGTTTTATTAGTAAGAGTTTTTATATTTCAGTAGAGTTTTTAAAAGCATTTACTGTTCATACAAAAGTTTTCATCATCATGAAAGTCACCATTTACAGGTATATAAACAAGAGTTTAAATCATTACATACTTACCCACATCAAAAAATGAAGAACACACACAAGGGTCTACTTGATAACTCCAATTAATGACTCAACAACCAAAATCAACCAAAGCAATTCAACAAATCAAACCAAAACACCTACAATTTCACTCTGAAACTTAGTTAACATCCCTCCGCTTCTGACCACCACCACCACCGCTGTACTCCGTCACCGTCGATTCATCTTCACGGTTGTAATTCAGGTCCCAATTTGACCACTATGGGTGCCCATTTTGAGCACTAACCCCTCAATTCGACCCCCATTGACAGACGAATAGGGCCAGATCATAGTTAAACTGTAAGACGAAGGATTAGCTGCTGAAAACGAGCTCTCATCGATGATGGGTGGATCCATAAAGAACAAATGAACAATGTACGTGCTTGTAGAGAAGGGACGGTCGGCTGCGGTGCAGGTCCGGCCGGTGGGGGAGGTGGGGCGGCGGTGGTGAGGGGGAGGATGGGGAGAAGGTTCAAGTGATGAGAGAATGGAGATGAGATGCAGGTAGATGGGTTTGGAAGGGATGCATTGTGTTAAAAGTTGAGGAGAGTGTAGAAGATGCAGGTCCATGTCTTCTCCACCCAGACGTCAGTAAGATATTTTTTAATGAAACGTCTTCCAGAAAATAAACAGCCTGCAACCTTAAATGTCTGCCCGTCCTCTTCTTAGTGCAGACACAAGAGTTTAAGAAGCTATTTTTTGAAAAAACAAACACCACCTTAGTGAAAGCACATAATCCTATGGTTGTCATTAACACGCTGTAAAACACTTATACTGAAAACGGCAATGATCCTCATTTAGATAGTATGACACCAAGAAAAATAGATCTAAAATAATAAAATGATAAAACTATTTGAATTAATAGAAACTCACGTTTTTTAAACAAGAGCATCATACAATCTGCATCTTTAAGTTCAACATGCAATTTCTAATGGAATAATAATATTATGTTTTTAAAAGCTATCTAGTATCATATCACGTGCATTCTGAAAACCTATCTTGGAATGATTTCAGATATTGAAACATCATTCACTGAAAACTCAGATGATTTTGGAATTGTCGATTT
The DNA here is from genome assembly GCA_024085815.1 of Flaveria linearis. Taxonomy (NCBI): domain Eukaryota; kingdom Viridiplantae; phylum Streptophyta; class Magnoliopsida; order Asterales; family Asteraceae; genus Flaveria; species Flaveria linearis. Next base: position 12,956,453 of record CM044010.1, read on the forward strand.
TTTTAAACCATTGCTACTTGTTGACGAACTGTACTCTTGAAATAGTGGCATTTCAGGATTAGTTTTAGTATGCATAAAAAATGCAGGCTCTGATGGTACTGGCAAGGTGAGAGAGAAACTATTAAGCATAAGAACAACTGAAGCCATAGTTGGCCTATCAGCAACATTTTCTTGAACGCATAATAAGCCAATGTGAACACTTCTAATGATGTCACGCAATGAACCGGACCCGCTCTTCAATGTGGGATCTATGATATTTGTCACTGTCTTATTCTGCCAGTTTTTCCATGCCTAAAATAGAAGGAAAGTTTGGTTTGTAAGCATATAATTAATCTGTTCAAAGGAATGTTATTGTATAAATTATATGCTTTTCGCCATGTACGTGCTCGTTTAATTAGATTTTAAGATATATGGTGGATACTTACAAAACTAAGTAGATCTTCAATGCTTTCTCCCTTTTGAAAACATTGGTTCTTTTGACCTGCTACTGTCTCCAACACCAACACTCCAAAACTAAACACGTCTGATTTTACAGAGAATTGGCCATGCATGGCGTATTCAGGAGCCATGTAACCACTATTTATACAAGAAAAATAAAACAATCAAACTATCAGCACTTGAAATATCATGGAAATATAACAAGTTTCAAAAAATTCCATGTGCAAGTTTTACCAAAGATTGTATGCTTACTAGGTACCAACAATTCGACTTGTATCACCTTGAGTTTCCTCAGGTTTAAATAACCTTGCCATGCCAAAATCTGCAATTTTAGCATTCATTTCCGCATCTAATAAAATATTACTAGCTTTCAAGTCACGATGAATAATCCTTAATCGGGAATCTTCATGTAGGTAAAGAAGTCCTTTCGCAACACCCTTGATGATCTTGTATCGTTTTTCCCAATCAAGAAGATTACATTTAGTTTGATCTACAGCAACAATCACCAATGGATCACTACCTCTATCCAATAAAATAACATCATTTGCTACCCAAAAGTTTCATTTAGTTATTCACCAATAAGTTTCTAAAGAGGAAATCAACTATCAAAACTACATATATTGTTGTTCTATTGGCTTTTTGAGACTAATTTTGACATCATGAAGGTAATTTTTTTTGTAAAAAAACTTACCAAATGTAAAATACGGCTTAAATTTGTCCTCTAATTAAAGAAGTCCATGTTTCTTTTAAATTGCAAAAATCATCTATTAGGTAGAGAAAAAAAATTCGAGAAAAAAAGGATCACTCTTATAACCTACCAAATATAAAACTTATATTGGGTAGAGAAACAAAGAGATCACTATTATGAACTTACCAAATATAAAATGATCAAGACTTCCATTTGGTAAGTACTCATAAATGAGAAGTCTTTCACTTCCTTCTATACTAAAACCAAGCAACCTAACCAAATTGCGATGTTGAAGTTTCGCGACAAGCAAAACCTCATTCTTAAATTCTACATCTCCTTGCCCAGAATCCCTCGCTAGCCTCTTTACTGCTATATCCTGACCATTTCTGAGCGTACCCTAAATATCACACGAAAATATATTTCAACATCCATTAACATCAAGATTCTAATTTTTGACACATAACAAGCAATGTCAATTAATCTATATTATACCTTGTAAACAGCTCCAAACCCCCCTCGTCCCAGCTTATTATCTTCAGAAAAATCATTTGTTGCTGCTTTCACTAAACTGAAGTCGTATTGCAGCGATTCAGCATTTGGAATATCCATGGATTCAGCTAGTGAAGAAAGATAATGAGTTAATAGTTGTTTAGTGACAATGATACTGTTACCATGGGACAACAATATGTATATATTATGTACTAAAAATGTTAACTTTATATATCTTTGAGTTCTTGTTGCAAATATGATTTCAAACTTAAAACTTACTCTCTACAGCTTCGGTTGAAGGAGGTTGCTTCCTTTTATTAAATCTTATGAAGATACAAATGAAAGTGATTATTACGATGACAGTGGCAATTGCAATAATTACTACTATTATTATAACGATCGTGCTTGTAGTACTTCCCCCTGCAAGAATAGAAATGCATTACGAATAATAATAGTAATAATAATAATTATTATTACTATAATAATAACAATGATAATGTCTTAATAAATTATGACATTGATTATTTACACACACGTTTAAGTTATTGGTACACTCTATAGTTTCTATCTCGCTCTATATGTATTTGCATATGTATAAAAAGATAGAGAAAATAATGTGTTTGAATAATCAATTGATGTATCGATAACATCTTCTTTGTTTATTTATAAGTCATTTGTGAATGGTCACAACTCGCAACCCTTGGAATAAGAATACAACAAACCATCTAATGCTATTTTTGGTAACGATCATTACTGCTATTTGAACCATCGTCTCCTTTCAAGTAGATTTGATCCTTTATGTTCCGGTTGCTAATATTGTGACCATTCGATTTTGGTCGGTAATACAATCGTTAGTTTTGTAACAATTTTTGTAGGTTGCAATTTTGGTCGCTTTCGCCTGTTTTTGTTGTAGTCACGCAAACCCTAACCTTCAAATGATCATTTAAAGCGACTTGAAAATGGCTGTTTGAAGCGGTAAGAAATTAAATTATCAGTGCTGATAATTTTATTTTATTTCTCTCTTGAAATTCAAAAACCCGATATAAAAAATTAATATATGACATGTTTTGTTAATGTGAGTATTTGTATTACCTACATATGTGTAATTAACTGTATAAAAAAAAAAAAAAAGAAGAAATCATGAACAAATTTGTATAATGTTTTCTTATGTATACAATTTGCATATAAGAAGTCTTGAATTTAGAAATATGTAACCGGTTGATATAAAAAGTTCAAACATATTATGTTTGTTTTTTGCATTCTAGTAACAATAATAAGTAAGTTTATATATAAACGTTTTCCTACAAAATGATCACCAAAAGGTCCAAAAGACGTGAATTTACACTAGAGGGCCTACGTGATTTTTTCGCGATGACATGTGGCTACGAAATTTCGTGTTTATTATTTGATTTAACGTGATTTTTTCGCGATGACATGTGGCTACGAAATTTCGTGTTTATTATTTGATTTAACATACTTTTCAAAAAAAATTATTTGATTTAACAGGAAAGTCAAGTGTTGACATGTAGTTACGAAACTCTTCTGTCACCCACATAAATCACGTTGTTGATTGATAAATGATAACGAGAGCATTCACAGTCCATCTCCTATTCTTATATTTAAAATTACATTAACCATTATTATTTTTTCTTTATAATTTTTAATTAAATAATATTTTTCATACATTTATTATTATATTTTCTCTTTCATCCACTTATAATCGCTTTCAAAATATTAAAAAAATTATGAGGGTCGTACCGTGTTTTCTCATATTTAAGGAAACACGGTACAATCCCCATAATTTTTCTACCTATGTTACTCACAACCACTAATAATCATCCCTTATAATATAAGACACCCACTCACATAAAAATAAAAATAAGGAACGGTCTGTGAATGCTCTCACACTATCTCGGTCGTCTTTGAAAACGCGCTTAGACTTTTCATAACCCCAACATTGTGTGGTGGAGTTTGAAGACATTTTCCCTTTCTCTTTCTATCTTTCAAGATTCTTTTAACTTAAATTTTGGTTCAAACAGACCATTTTTCTACCCTAGCCTCTTCTTTTTGACATTGATGAAGGTGAGAGTTTAAGATTTTGGAGTTTAATTATATTTAATCAACGTTAAGATTTCATATAATTGATAATTAAGAGTTTAATGTAATATATATATTTTATAAAATTTGAAACTTTATGTTATCATTCTAAAACACATGAGAAAATTTAGATCTAAAGTGACATAAAAAGATTTATATATCCATGCGTTATTTATTAGCATATTTAAAGTACTAAGTCTAATCGTATCAAGGTGTTTGGTATTCTTTTCAACTAGTGCTGAAGGTTCAATCCGGTAGCGCATGTATGGTGTAGTTTAGGAGTAGATAATGATACTTGATTTCACTATTAGAAAAACATGAAATATATTTAGTACCTGTTGATGGTGATAGAACCGGCGGTGAAGCCTGCGAATTCGGTGGTGCTGGTGACGATGATGGTGGTGTTACGACCAGAGTACTTACGTTAAAAAACCTATATATCTCGTACCGAAAGTTACAAGTAGGTGTAAGGATTCTCCCTCCAACTCTCCCACTATAATTGCTAACAGCAAACTGACTGATAGCAGACTCCAAACACTCACTGCATCCAAACTCCGATAGGTCTGGAGTACACTGCACAAGCCCATAAATAGTCGAGAAATCGGGCCCCGTAGTGTTCCCGCTAGCGAACTTCCTTAGCGAACCACCAGCAGCCGCATCAGCGGTCAGATTGCCCAACAACGGTCTAAGAGCCCCATTGAACCGGGCCACATTGGTCGCGTTATTAACATTCCAAAAGTACACACTAGATTGTATACGACTGTCACTAGATAAATTCTGATTAGAGTATAGCAACAAACAGTAGTCATAGTATCCTATTGCATCCTTTTGGTTTGGGCAGACTCGTCGCAAGTTAACGATGGAGTCATTCAAACAACTCAGACACACGTCGAGATTGACGTCGCCTCGACAAAGGGCATAGGAGTTGACTCTATCAGTTCCTTGACCGACGGAACGGTTGAAGTAGCCTGAGCCCGAGTTGGTAGTGGGAAGGGTGGAGAGTGTGTTGTCAAGATTTCTTTGGTATGTACTGTTTCGCGTGTAATTAGCAGCGTAATCGCAGATATGATAGAGGAAGTCGGGCGGTTGAGCCACGATGATCATGGTATTGATCGAGTATACGAGAATAATAACATTGAACCATAAGAGGAATGTGGTTCTATTGGATATGAACATGTTTGGTTATGGTGTAGGAAAGGATGGTTAGGGGATGTATAAAAAGTAGTTGGATTTATGAACATGTTTGTGGTATGTATAGTTGCCACACATTTGTCTTGCATTTTAGGACTTTGAATTATGGACCATGGTTGATAGATTCATGATCATGGTCATGTGGTTAGAAAATATCATCGTGAATTATCGGTGTCAGGGCCGTCTCTATAATGTAATTTATGACGTCATGTGTTTGGGCCCCAAAAAAAAAAAGGGCCCCCATTTTTAAAAGAAATTATAGTTGGTTTTGATATTATATGGATAAATAGAATTTTAAAACAGGAATAATATTTGATAGCTAAGTCCCGATGAATTTTTGATGATTAGATAAGTTATTATTAAAGATACACAACCATACAATTCACAAAACAAACAACCATTTCTAAGTTTTTTCCTCTTTGATTGATCCAATCGACTAGCCCTTTTTATCTCTTTTTTTCAAAGAAATCAATTATTAAGTACTTAAGTTTAGTATATCATATTTTCTTTAACTTATTGCTTTTGTTCAAAGAAATTTGATAAGGTTGCTTTTGTTTAGATTGCATTTTTAAAAGGGTCTCATATATATTTTGAGTTTGATTGGGGCCCCAGAAAATGTTGAGCCGGTCCTGATCGGTGTACTATAACGTGTAGACTAGATTTGGAATGAGAACGAGACGCGTATTAGTAATATTAGTTTCGTATTATTGACTAGAAAACTTTGTCTCATATTCGATTTTATATCAATGTGACACTCGTTACTTATTATTCATGAGACGCGTATTAGTAATATTAGTTTCGTATTATTATAAGTCTATAATTAATTACACCTAGGAACATCGATAGTTCAAGGACAACACTCCTTTGGTAGGATATAAAACTAAGGCGCTTAAGTTGTCTAAACTATTTGAAGATGTTATTCATGTCGCAAATGATCTATTTTTCTGCTAGCAAATGGATATTAATCGCATTTGTGATGAATGAGGATATAATGATTTATAATACTATAAAACTTTTTTCTTAGTTCTTTGTTTTTTTTTGAAGCATTGTACGTGGGAGACTTGTACACAGTCTTTCAGACGAGTCTAGAGATGATTGAAGTTTAAAAATCATTGATGTATATTATGATTAATATTTATAAAAACAAGTTTGCATATCGTGATTTTTATTTGACATATTGTATTAGTGTCTCACGTGATTATAGAAATTAAAAATGAAACAAAACGGTTAATATTATAGCATACCAACATTTTATGAATTAATGTTTAATTGTTTAACGGTCATATATTCATCAAATTCTTATATAGATATATTTTAATTGATAGTGCAAGAAAAGACTTGCACATGTACAACTTAAGAGTTGTTACGTTGACTACAGAGATAAATCACAAATAAGACGTACGCTATGAGGCGTTTGGTTTTCAAAATATGTTGAAATTGGAATTTAAATTAGAATTAATATTAAAACTCACACATTGCGATGGGAGGACAAAACCGTAAAACAAACTAACTTTGTAACGTATCGAACATTTATAAAACATCATGTTTTAAAATTATAAGAAAAAGAAAAAAATAAATAAGAAATTATGAGTTTACAAAAAATTAAAATAAATAAGTGGAAGTATACGTGTAGATAGTTAAATTTAAGGGATAAAAGTATAAGGACTTAAATGTCATTTAAAAAACTTTGCATCCACGTGTGAAGTCATAAAATATTTAATGCACAAAATACAAATAATAATGCACAAAGGTGTTGGTAATTGAAAGTATATAAAGTAAAAAATTTATTTGAAATTCAATATTTTCAAATGAATTAAAATTCAAGAGAATTAGAGTCTATTAAAATAATTAAAATTTCAAATGCATTTTAATAACAAAACACACATAAAAGAATTAGAATTTAATACTTGTTGCAAATCGCCACCACCTTCGACTGCCGATCACCACCGCTACATACCACCACCTATGTGTCGCCCTCGCCACTAATAATCGCCCGCAGCTAAGGATCATGCCCGCCAGCGACACCGCCGCCACCAATCGATTGCCCCCACTATCGACAACCGACAATCGTCGTTGAGCACATCCAAACTGACAAGATCGGCGAGGATTGGCGGTGGATGGCCGAAGTTGGTGGAGACGATTATTCGTCAGCAGTGGGTGTGGTCAGCGACGACTATTGATTGTCAACAAAGGCGTAGGCATGGTAAGTTGTCGATAGGTTTGGGTTGTCGGGGGAAGGGTGACAAGCGAGAAGTAGGTGGGGTGTCAAATGGTTTTGGGCGGTTGACGACGTCGCCGTTTAGGGTCGACAGGCGCCTACGGGGGTCGCCGAATGGAGGCGGTTGTTGGTGGAAGAGGTTGGAGGTGGGTGAAGGCGGAGGTCATTAGCGGCGCGCGACGGGAGGTCATTAGCGGCGCGCGGTTGGAGGTCGGTGGAGGAGGCGGTCAGAAGGTGGCAGTTGGGGGTCCGCAACGGCAGTTGGAGGTCGTCGGCGGTAACAGTCAGAGGCGTCGTCAAGAGTTGTGGTAGTGACAGTTGGTGGTAGTCGGGGTGGTAGGTGGTGGTGGCCGGGGTCCGATGAAACTTAATTACTTAGGTGCTGTTTGTTTTTTCTGCAGCAAAATGTCTGCAGTCTGCGGATCACATCTGCAGACATCTGCAGCAGAAGAGGTGGACCAAACGTCTGCAGTCTGTATGGAAAAGACTGTTTGTTTTTTAACATCTGCAGACTGTAAAAATAACCTGTAACTAAAATGTCAAATTCATCCACTATTATCATCTCCCTCCTCGTCTCCACCACCACAAATATCAAAATCTTAATATGACAAAAGGTTGGTAATTTGGGTTCTAACAAACATAATTTCCAACCCTTTAGAGGATACAGCATCATCCCATCAGATCACCATGTGTGTGACCATGTTTGAGCAAAAATGGATTGATAATCAGATGCGAAGTACTATCACTCTTAATTTAAAAAAAAAACAAAAATTATATTATAAGAAGATAATAATCATAATGTTTTTATTATCTTTTCCATTCATCACACTTCAAAACTTCATACGATATATACAATTGATTTAAAATCTCGCCGACAAACCCTCGCCCCCACCACCATCCTCACACCACCATCCTTAGACCCACGGCTCCGGCGACTTCTCGTCGGCGTTCTCCGCCGTTGATCCGCCGTTGATCCGCCGATATCGCCTCCGTCTCCGGCGGCTCTCTAGTAAGCTCTCCGATTGTTCACTTGTGCCTTTTGCTCACTCTAATCTACAATTGTTCGCACCTGCTTCTGATTACTCTAAACTCTGCGATTTGAAGTTTATTGATTATCAATCGATTGTTGTGGTTGTATTAGCTGTGTTGATGAATATCTGATTCTGCTGCATCCTATGATCAGATGCGAAGCTCATCAAGTCCCAATCGAATCCAGATCTATTGTTCCTCCTCTCCGGAGTGAGAGTGGTGAGAGGAGTCGTGACCACCACCACCGCTGCCGGTGCCGGCGGATAACATGGACGTGAATGCTGGAATATGGTGAGGGGGATGGAGGAGGGTAGAAGAGGTTAGAAGTGAATAGGTTATTTCTTCTTCACGCAGACCTCAGGAAGACCTTGGAAGACATTTTTAAATGAAAAGTCTTCCAAAAAACAAACAATCTGTAGACCTAAATGTCTGCGCGTGGTCTGCGCGGCGCAGACAAAAGAGGTTAGGAAGTGCTTCTTAGAAAAAACAAACACCCACTTAATGTCACACCCTCAATTTCCACAAACGGGTTTTACCGTTAGGCGTGTGACAAATCAGGATCACAGACACGGTCATATCAAACGACACTATATGAACTTAAAAATAATCAGAGTAACGTAATTGAAATAAATAACAGTGCGGAAGCGAATAACGAAATGTAAACAATACTGAAAGTCTGAAATGATAAGTCAAAACAATGTCTAATGCAACATAAATGGATCTGATGAATGCATGTCCTGAGTGCGTTCCTTAATCGTGCATCATGAGCTTAAGCGTTCCTGTTACCTGAGAAAACATGCTAAAGTGTGTCAACATAAAGTTGGTGAGTTCACAGGTTTTATCACAGATAAAATGTTTGTAACTGTTCGACTGTTTGTGACTGTTTGACTGTCGAATGGTATAGTAATTAAAGCATATCGATAGGTAGCTAGCCTATAATCATGTTACTTAGCGTTTCGAACCGAAGCTGACTGTTTGCGTGTCCTATATGTTTGTTGTTTCCCCGTCACGTCTCGCAAGACAGTGACAAATGTTAGGTCAATAATGCACCCGTTTGACCTCCAATCAAGCTAGCGCGACTAGCCCGGGCGGGGATTGTCAGACCCAGTAGTACTACTCAGAATTACCTCGCTACAAATTATTAACGGTTCGAGAGTGTCAGGACTGTTTGTATGTTTGCACTAACGTAACAGGCGATATCAATAATACCATAACCATTCATAAAATGTGTTTGCATGTTTTCTCCCCCAAAAAGAAAAGAAAGTAAAATAGGGGCCGTGAATACTCACCTTGATTGCGTGCAATGAAATAATGTTCGCACGACGATTAGAATTTCAGTTAACCTGTTTCGTTTAGTATGAACATAGTTGATGTTAGTTATCGTTTTACAAGTGTAAGAGTTGTATGGTTTCGCGTTTCACAACTCTGTTACTGTGTTATAATAATTTTAACGTAATTAAAGTTTTTATAATAACGGATAAAGTTTAATGTAAAGTGTAAATAATTCAATAATTATTTTAACTTTAACTAGATGTAGCATTTGGAATTATTAATTTAACCCTAATAAATAGGTTTGTTTTATAAGAAGTAACTAATTAATTCTTGTTATATTGTTTTATAAATATTTAATTTAAAGAAAAATTGCAGAAAATATTTTTGATGATTTAAAAATAATCAGAGTTTATAAAAATGATTTTTATAATTTTTAGATATTTTTCTGTAATTTTTAAAAGCTCAAAAAGCCATAAAAAATATATGAGGTTGCCCGGGTTCGAACCCGGGACCTCTCGGATTGCACATGGACAGGGAACCGGTGAACCAAGGCCGGAACCGCGGTATTCTTTGGTTCTATTTAATTTTTAACACAAATCCCTGAACATCCCCAAATCGATGAAACCCTAGATCATTCTTTGATCAAATTGAACATCAATTTGATTCTGTTAGCGAATGAATGCATGGGGCTTTTGTTCCCCATGCTAAGATGAGTGTATAGGTATGTTTAATTACCCGATTTGAAGTTATATGGATGATGAACACTCGATGAGCAATCGCGACAGTAGTTTGAATCCAATTCGTGTGCAAATGTTAATGAAAATCAAATTAACTTCGTGTGTAGCTTCGTGTGATCTTCTAGTTGCAAAGCCCTATGTCAATTTGGGTGTAAATCATTCGGATGTGGGGTTTCGACAAGGTTGCAGGTCGACACAGAGGTTTGATCAATGGTGTGATTTCGTGTGTTTTCCAGGTACAATTGAACTCGAATGAATGTTTTAAATAGTCAGACGATTGCTAGTGTTTCATTACTTTTGATTATTGTTTAGTTTAGTGCTCGATTAAGTGGGTGGTCGGCCAAAAATTGTGGATCGCACTAATTCCACTCTAATATTCAAATTGTAGTGGGGCTCGGGTTCGAATCTCCCACGTGAGATGGTCGGGAGCATTTAATTTGATTAAAAACTGTGTTTATTGGGTGTTTGGGGGGGTCGCCGGAGTTGGCCGGAGAGGTGACCGGAGGGGGAAGAAGGGGCGACGGGCGGTGGGGTGGTTTTTAAAGAATTTACTCATTTGGTCCCTGTGGTTTAAAGTGTTTTCATTTTATGTTTTAAACTTTTAAAATAAGTTTTAAAAATGGCAAAATGACCCCCTGGACTTTTAATATTATTATTAATATTATTATTTTTATTAACTTTATTATTATTATTAACTTTATTATTATTATTATTGTTATTATTATTATTGTTATTATTATTATTATTTTTACAAAATAATAAAACGAACTAAATTCGCGATAAACGGAGGAAGTTAATAGTATTAAAAAAAATTTGGGTTGTCACATTACCCCCTTGTTAAAGGAATTTTCGTCCCGAAAATTAAAATGCTAGGGTTAACGAACGAGTGATGAGCAACAGGTCAGTTATCCAGAACATATACGCGCTAGGTTTTCTGATGGTTTCCTAGGAATTGGTATCTGATCGTTGAACAGTTGTGGATACTTCTTCTTCATCTGATCCTCGCGTTCCCAGGTAAATTCTGGTCCACGTTTGGAGTTCCATCTTACGCGCACAATGGGAATTTTGCTACGCTTTAGTGTTTTGACTTCTCGATCCATAATCTCCACTGGTTCTTCAACGAAATGAAGCTGTTCATCGATTTCCAGTTCTTCTAATGGAACAACAAGTGATTCATCAGCAAGACACTTCCTTAAGTTTGACACGTGAAACACATTGTGTATTCCACTAAGTTCGTCATGTAAGTTCAGTTGATAAGCCACCGGGCCAATCCGTTTGACAATCTCAAACGGCCCCACGTATCTAGGGTTTAGTTTTCCCCGCTTTCCAAAGCGTATGACACCCTTCCAGGGTGAGACTTTCAACAGTACTTTATCACCAATCTGAAACTCCAATGGCTTACGACGCTTGTCGGCGTAACTCTTTTGTCGGTCTCGTGCTGCTGCCATACGGTTACGAATTTGCACAATCTTCTCAGTCGTTTCATGCACGAGTTCAGGTCCTGTAAGTTGGCTTTCTCCTACTTCTGCCCAACAGATAGGAGATCGGCACTTACGTCCATACAGTGCCTCAAATGGAGCTGCCTTGATCGAGGTGTGATAACTGTTATTATAGGAGAACTCAGCTAATGGTAGATGAGTTTCCCAGCTGTTGCCAAAATCAATCACATAGGCACGTAACATGTCTTCCAGTGTCTGGATTGTACGCTCACTTTGACCATCGGTCTGCGGGTGATATGCGGTACTCATATCCAGCCGCATTCCCAATGATCGTTGTAATGATTGCCAGAAATGAGAAGTGAACCGAGCGTCACGATCAGAAATGATAGATATCGGTACGCCATGCCGAGAGACTATTTCCCTCAAATAGATACGTGTTAGCTTTTCCATTCGATCAGTCTCTCGGATTGCCAGAAAGTGTGCAGATTTCGTTAAGCGATCTACTATCACCCAATGGTATCGCATCCGCTGGGAGTCCTAGGTAACTTCATGATGAAGTTCATGGAGATCTGCTCCCATTTCCACACTGGAATATCCGGTTGTTGGAGTAAACCAGATGGTCGCTGATACTCCACCTTAACCTTAGAACAGGTTAAGCATCGGCTTACATAGGTGGCAATGTCAGCGTTCATATTCGGCCACCAGTAAAGGACTTTGAGATCGTGATACATCTTGTCTGATCCCGGATGAATAGAATATCATGACTTGTGAGCTTCATCCATTACTAGCTCTCGTAGGTCTCCATACGAAGGAACCCATATTCGGTCCATGAAGTAGCGAATTCCGTCAGATTTGGTTTCTAGTTGCTTTTCCATGCCTCGTAGCGATTCGGCTTTCACGTTTTCGTCCTTTAATGCCTCAAGTTGAGCATTACGTATTTGATCGGGTAATCTGGTGTGAATGGTGAGTTGTAATGCTCGAACTCGTCTTGGCTTAGGTGTCTCCTTTCGACTCAAGGCATCAGCTACTACATTAGCCTTGCCTGGATGATACTTGATCGCACAATCGTAGTCGTTCAACAACTCAACCCAACGACATTGTCTCATGTTCAGCTCCTTGTGCTCAAAGATGTGCTGGAGACTCTTGTGATCGGTGTAAATGGTGCATTTGGTACCGTACAAGTAGTGTCTCCATATCTTGAGTGCAAACACGACTGCTCCCAATTCTAGGTCGTGTGTCGTGTAATTCTTCTCGTGAACCTTTAACTGTCGGGAAGCATATGCGATCACCTTCTCGCGTTGCATTAGCACACAACCGAGACCTTGAATCGAAGCATCGCAATACACCACGAAATCTTCTGTTCCCTCGGGTAGTGATAATATTGGTGCTGTGCAGAGTTTCTGTTTTAAGAATTGGAATGCTGATTCCTGCCTGTCACCCCAACTGTACGCGATGCCTTTCTGTGTCAACGTTGTGAGCGGTTGAACGATTTTCGAAAACCCTTCGATAAATCGTCGGTAATATCCAGCTAATCCAAGAAATTGTCGTACCTCCGTCGGAGTCTTTGGCGTAGCCCAGTTCTTGATAGCTTCTATCTTTGCCGGATCAACATGTATGCCCTTCTCGTTGACTACATGACCCAAGAATTGGACTTCCCGAATCCAGAAGTCACACTTCGAGAATTTGGCGTATAGTTGTTCTTGTTTAAGTAGTTCTAAGATCAGTCGAAGATGTTCCTCGTGTTCCTCCTTATTCCTTGAATAAATCAGAATGTCATCGATGAAGACGATAACAAACTTGTCCAAGTAGGGTTTGCACACTCGGTTCATGAGATCCATGAAAACCGCTGGTGCGTTGGTCAACCCGAATGGCATAACCAAAAACTCGTAATGGCCATACCTAGTTCGGAAGGCAGTCTTTGAAATGTCTTCATCTCGAATCCGTAGTTGGTGAGAACCAGACCTCAAATCTATCTTGGAATAGAAGCTCGACCCTTGTAGTTGATCGAACAAATCATCGATACGCGGGAGGGGATAACGATTCTTAACCGTCACTTTATTCAGTTCACGGTAATCAATACACATGCGAAAAGTTCCATCCTTTTTCTTGACAAACAGGACTGGAGCTCCCCACGGTGATGAGCTAGGTCTGATGAATCCTTTATCCAAGAGTTCTTGCAGTTGCGTAGCCAGTTCTTGCAGTTCCTTTGGTGCTAGTCGATATGGTGCTCTAGCTATCGGTGCGGCTCCAGGCGTCAAATCAATCTGAAACTCGACTTGACGATGCGGTGGAAGACCAGGTAAGTCTTCAGGGAACACTTCAGGAAAGTCACGAACGATGGGGACATCTTCGATCTTCTTTTCTTCAGTGGTCTTCTCAGTGATCATAGCTAAGATAGCAGTATGGCCTTTGCGTAAGCACTTCTAGGCTTTCATATATGAAATGATGCTAGAAACGACACCACTTTTCTCACCCTGACGGATAAGACTTCACCACTAGGGAGTGGTACCCGAATGATTTTCTCGTGACAGAAAATTTTGGCTTGGTTTTTAGATAACCAATCCATGCTAACGACTACGTCAAAACTACCAAGGGTAACAGCATAAGGTCTATCTCAAATTTGTGTCCTGATAGCTCTAATTTACATCCTTTAAGAATGTGAGTTGCCTCGATTATTTTACCGTCAGCTAGTTCTATCGTATAGCTAGGGTTCATTTCAGTCAAGGTTACGTCTAAAAGCTTGCTAAACTTAGTAGATACGAAACTCTTATCAGCGCCGGTATCGAATAACACAGAAGCAAAACAATCGTTCAGAGGAAACGTACCGGTAACCACGCTTTGATCGTTTCTTGCTTCAGCAGAGCCAATCACAAAGGCGCGACCCCTGGCGCCATTTCCATTGTTGTTGTTTCCATTATTGCCCCTGTTGCCATTCTTCAATTGTGGACAATCCTTCCGGTAGTGGCCCTCCTTACCACACTCATAACAGCCTCTGGTCACTCCGCCCTGGCGTTGTTGCTGTTGGGGTTGTTGCTGAGTCATCAGTTCACCCCTGCAGTCTTTAGCTGCGTGACCCATCTTTCCGCACCTTTGACAACGGAGTCGATCACACGGGCCATGATGATGAAAATTGCACTTGTTACACTTTGGATACTTGCCCGCATAACTGCTCGATCCCTGACCATGGTTGTTATTGTTGTTGTTCTGATTGTTGTTGGTGAAGCTTCTGGATGAATCGAACTTCCTAGTCTGTTGTTGCTGAGTGTTGTTGGAGTTCGAGGACTTGTTAGTGGTACCATCCCACTTTCGCTTATGGTCAGATGAGCCAGATGCAGCGCAACGTTTAGGCAAAGTACCATGTGCCACGGCCTGGTCAGTGAGTTTGTGAGCTAGTCGAATAGCCTGCTGAATAGTGACAGGATCAGCAGCCATAACACTAGCTTGGATTTGAGGAGCTAAACCATCGATGTACTTCTCAATCCATTTGTAAGCCGGGGTCACCATCTGAGGGCATAAAGCAGCCAACTCGTGTGAACGAGTCGTATATTCCTCAATTTCAGAACCACTCATCTTTAAATTCCAAAACTCTGCTTCCAGTTTCTGGACTTCATTCCTCGGGCAGTATTCTTCCTTCATTAGTATCTTGAAATCATCCCAAGGCATACTATTAGTGGCATCAAGTCCTAAGGTCTGGACCCGTGAGTTCCACCATGTCAAAGCTGGTCCTTCCAGTGTGCCGGAGGCGTACTTGACACGACTTCCAGTAGGATAGTTGCACATGGCGAACACTGATTCGAGCTTCTCCAGCCAACGAAGTAGTGTGACAGCACCCTCAGAACCACTAAAAGAGTGAGGCTTACAGTCCATAAACATCTTGAAGGTACAGACTGTTGGACCTCCTTGGTTCAGATTCTGGTTGTTCTGGTCTTGATTTCGGTTCTGCTCATAAGCTGCAAGCGCGTCAGCTACACGCTTATTGATAATGGCATCCAATTCAGTTTGCGTCATGTTGGTGTTTCCTCGTCCACTCGGGCGTCCAGGTCTCCTTCCAGACATGATTTCTTCAATTCACAATACACTACAGTCACTATCGGATAATAAATTGTTTCATACTAGTAGGAATGGAGGATTTGTTTGCCAATTGATAGTGAGGTTTTATGAGAATCGAGACCTCATGTCTCCAAGTATGAAAATGAAAATTTTGTACTATTTAGGACCGTTATCACCCAATAGAGTTGCCAGAATTCTCATGCACAACAAATCACAATTACGTGTGCACCCGTGATTCTAATTTGCTTTGCATGGTCACCCAGGGTTCCTCCTATTTGTGATAACCTACCTTGTCGAGTACTGAGTGTTATCAATGGTAGAGGTATCAAAGATATATTTGTTATATCAAGAGTCAAGCAACTGTGGTTGTACTAGGTTTGTCGTGGGTGTTAGAAAAGAGTTTCGTGTTCCAACGTGGTAATGTTTGGTTCAATTCATCGTTGCTTCAACTCCGAGAGTGAAGAATCAGGTGTAAATGTTGGATGTGAGCGAGCGGGATTCTCCGCCCCTCTGTTAGTCTAGGATGATATAGGTGACATAGATATTTATGTATATTGTCCATAGTTTATCACTCATCCTAGAAATCCCCAGGTAAGCATAACTGGTCTCGCAATGAGATTTATACGATATGCTTGCCTTAGCCCGAAGGCCTTTTGCCAGGAAATCCAGAATACAGGTGTCTATGTGTCACACAGATGGATAATGTTTGATCGTTCAGTAGTGTAATGTTAGCATGTCGGGGGAATGTTCGTATAACAGTCGTGATCATGTAAGAGTGTTTGTGCAATACTAGTGTTGTGTCTAAGGCTATAGTCTAGATGCAGATGCAATCCTAGTTCTCTATAACCTGTGGCTCTGATACCAATCTGTCACACCCTCAATTTCCACAAACGGGGTTTTACCGTTAGGCGTGTGACAAACCAGGATCGCAGACACGGTTATATCAAACGACACTATATGAGTTTAAAAATAATCAGAGTAACGTAATTGAAATAAATAACAGTGGAAGCGAATAACGAAATGTAAACAATACTGAAAGTCTGAAATGATAAGTCAAAACAATGTCTAATGCAACATAAATGGATCTGATGAATGCATGTCCTGAGTGCGTTCCTTAATCGTGCATCATGAGCTTAAGCGTTCCTGTTACCTGAGAAAACATGCTAAAGTGTGTCAACATAAAGTTGGTGAGTTCACAGGTTTTATCACAGATAAAATGTTTGTAACTGTTCGACTGTTTGTAACTGTTCGACTGTTTGTGACTGTTTGACTGTCGAATGGTATAGTAATTAAGCATATCGAAAGGTAGCTAGCCTATAATCATGTTACTTAGCGTTTCGAACCGAAGCTGACTGTTTGCGTGTCCTATATGTTTGTTGTTTCCCCGTCACGTCTCGCAAGACAGTGACAAATGTTAGGTCAATAATGCACCCGTTTGACCTCCAATCAAGCTAGCGCGACTAGCCCGGGCGGGGTTTGTCAGACCCAGTAGTACTACTTAGAATTACCTCGCTACAAATTATTAACGGTTCGAGAGTGTCAAGACTGTTTGTATGTTTGCACTAACGTAACAGGCGATATCAATAATACCATAACCATTCATAAAATGTGTTTGCATGTTTTCTCCCCCAAAAAGGAAAGAAAGTAAAATAGGGGCCGTGAATACTCACCTTGATTGCGTGGCAATGAAAATGCTCGCACGACGATTAGAATTTCAGTTAACCTGTGTTTCGTTTAGTATGAACATAGTTGATGTTAGTTATCATTTTACAAGTGTAAGAGTCGTATGGTTTCGCGTTTCACAACTCTGTTACTGTGTTATAATAATTTTAACGTAATTAAAGTTTTTATAATAACGGATAAAGTTTAATGTAAAGTGTAAATAATTCAATAATTATTTTAACTTTAACTAGATGTAGCATTTCGAATTATTAATTTAACCCTAATAAATAGTTTGTTTTATAAGAAGTAACTAAATTAATTCTTGTTATATTGTTTTATAAATATTTAATTTAAAGAAAACTTGTAGAAAATATTTTTGATGATTTAAAAATAATCAGAGTTTATAAAAATGATTTTTATAATTTTTAGATATTTTTCTGTAATTTTAAAAGCTCAAAAAGCCATAAAAAATATATGAGGTTGCCCGGGTTCGAACCCGGGACCTCTCGGATTGCATATGGACAGGGAACCGGTGAACCAAGGCCGCAACCGCGGTATTCTTTGGTTCTATTTAATTTTAAACACAAATCCCTGAACATCCCCAAATCGATGAAACCCTAGATCATTCTTTGATCAAATTGAACATCAATTTGATTCTGTTAGCGATTGAATTCATGGGGCTTTTGTTCCCCATGCGAAGACGAGTGTATAGGTATGTTTAATTACCCAATTTGAAGTTATATGGATGATGAACACTCGATGAGCAATCGCGACAGTAGTTTGAATCAAATTCGTGTGCAAATGTTAATGAAAATCAAATTAACTTCGTGTGTAGCTTCGTGTGTGTCACACCCTTAAAATCCGCATGCGGAGTTCTACCGCGAGGCGTGTGAACAAACCAGGATCACAGTCAATAGTTACTCAGAACGACTCTATATGTTACGTTTAACATTACAAACCAAAGTTCAAACGTTACAATACATGCGGAAGCGTTAAACAAAATAAACAAACTCAAAATATATAAAGATAAACAAATATATCATTGTTTAAGCGTTAGGATGCATGCTTGACCCGTGTAGTGCTCCTAACAGCAGTCCAGTTTAATGACCTGAGAATAGCATACTAAAAGTCAACACATGGTTGGTGAGTTCAAGAGTTTACGTTTAATTATAACTGTTTAACAAAAGTGTAATCAACCCAATGATTAATCAGTTCAAGAGTTTGTGGTTAAACATAATAGTTTAACAATAGCGTGTATCAACCTAACGGTTGATCAGTTCGAGAGTTTACAGTTAAACGTCACAGTTTAACAATAGCGTATATTTAAGCATGTGTATTGTAATGGCTAGCTAGCCCATTCACAAATGATATTAAATAGTGATTTCGACATTGAAGCTGACTGTGTTATGTTTGCCTCCAGCCACGATGTCAGATCGTGACTAATGTTCATAGGACAAATTGCACCCGGTTGACCTCGAGTCACACAAGTGGGGCTCGTCACACCCAGTAGTACTACCCAACTTTCCCCGCTATCCAATATTAACAATTCGAAAATGTGAGGACTTTTAACATAATGAACAGCACTATACTAATATCATACAAATCTTAGATATATAAAGAAAACATTTGTAACATTACCAGTATGCTATCTCCCCCAAAAGAGTTTTAATAAAATAGTGGGGCATGAACTCACCTCAGTTCTCGTGTGGTGTTGATAAGCTAGTAAATTCCTCTTAAGGAATTATAATTCACATAAGTAATTTAAATACAAATTCATAATCTAGTGTTCAATTTATCTAGGGTTTGGTTTTCTGGAATTTGTTATAAACGTTAAATCATTTAATTATTGTTGTTAATTCTTTAATAATTAAAGATTTATATAAATTTAAATAAAGATTTTAACATATCATTATATTCTAATAAATTATAGACGTTATTTAAACATATAAGTTTATATTTAATTTTTGTAAGATTTTATAAATATTTAAATTTATAAAATCTAATTTGTATTTATATTATCGGGATTAATCCATAAATAATATATTGTCCGTTAATGATTCAATGATTTAAATTATTATCAAAAATCCATTTTTATAAACATTACAATTTATTACATATGTTTTATTTATTTTAATAAATAAATAGATAAGGTTTTAAAGAAATAAATTTCCAAAAAATAATTATTTATTTTCTAAAATAATTAAAGTTTATAAAATTATTTTTATAATTTTTAGAAATTTTTCTGTATTTTTAAAAGGCTTAAAAAGCTTATTTTAAAAAAAGTTAGGGGCCGGGTTCGAACCCGCGACCCCCGGTTCCTTCACACACGCACCAAACCACTGAGCCATGGGCTCATCCGTGGTTTTATCCCCATTAAAATTCCTTTTATCATCTATTTTCAAATCATCCCCAAATCAACAAGAACCCTAATTCTTTCGATTCCAAATTGATCATCGAATCATCAACGTTTATTGAAATAAATATGGGGCTTTTATTCCCCATGTAATTTCGTGCATGTACATATGTTTAATTTACCAGAATGATGTCGATTCGATGGTGAACACTTGTTGAACAGTCGCGACTTATACACGGATTGATTCTAGTGGCAAACGTTGATGATAATCAAATTCCTTCTACAGAAAGTTTCTAATTGTTCCAATGATAAAAAGCCCTATGTTAATTTGATGAAATAGAACTCAGAAGGTGGAATTCGACTGGGTTGCAGGTCGATGACAGAGGTGTTAATCGACAGGGGTGTTAGAGCTTGATTTATACCAAATTGATTGTAGTGGAAGTTTAGGAACGACAAATGGATCATGAATGTGCGATTACTTTTGATTATTAATACCCTTTAGTGCGTTTAGTGCCCCATAATTTGGCCGACAATTGGTTGGGTGGATTTTGGTTGTGGATCACACTCAATTGGTTAGATTTTTATGGTGTGATGTTCGAATCTTGTTCCAGAACCGGTTGGCATGTTTAATTTGGGTTAAAATGGGGTATTTTGGTCGTTGGTCGTTGCCGGATTTTGGCCGGAATTTGGCCGGAGGGGAAGTCGACGGGGATGGTGGTTTGGGTTTCAAAAATTACAGAATGGTCCCTGTAATTTGAAATGTTTGAATTTTATGTTTTAAGGTTTTAAAACCAAGTTTTAAAAATTACATTTTAACCCCTGGACTTAATAAATCAATTTAATACTTTTATAAATCATTATTAATAACAATATTTTCATTATTATTTATATTATCATTATTAACTTTATTATTCTTAACAATAATAATATTATTATTATTATTGTATTATTTTTATTATTATTTATTATCATTAAATAATAAATAAAAATATATATATAAAAAAATAAATTGTAAATTCTCATAAATATTATAAATAAATAAAAAAAAATTTCGGGTTGTCACATTATCCCCCTGTTAGAGGAATTTTCGTCGCGAAAATTAAGATGTATTTGCAGCATCCTTGAACAGGTTAGGATACTTGCGCATCATTTCGTCCTCTCGTTCCGAAGTGAACTCAGGACCACGCCGGGAGTTCCACCGGACTTTAACAATTCGAATCTTGCTATGCTTAAGCCGTTTAACTTCCTTATCCATGATTTCAATTGGTTCCTCGATAAACTTGAGTTTCTCATCTACTTGTAGTTCTTCTAAAGGTACAACAAGTGATTCATCGGCTAAACACTTCCTTAGGTTTGAAACGTGAAACACATTATGGACTCCACTTAGTGAATCAGGTAAGGCTAGTCGATAGGCCACTGGACCTATTCTGTCCAGTATCTCAAATGGTCCAACATATCTCGGATTCAGCTTTCCTCGCTTGCCAAACCGATCTACGCCTTTCCACGGTGAGACTTTCAATAACACTTTGTCACCAATTTGGAACTCTAGAGGTTTTCGTCTCTTGTCAGCATAACTTCTCTGTCTATCCTGCGCTGCTGCCATACGATTCCGTATCTGTACGATCTTCTCAGTGGTTTCATGAATTAGTTCGGGACCCGTTAATTGACTATCACCAATTTCAGCCCAGCAGACTGGTGATCTACACTTTCTCCCATACAAAGCCTCGAAAGGTGCTGCCTTTATGCTAGTGTGATAGCTATTATTATAGGAAAATTCCACCAAAGGCAGGTGAACTTCCCAGTTGTTGCCAAAGTCAATCACACAAGCACGTAGCATATCCTCCAAAGTCTGTATGGTACGCTCACTCTGACCGTCCGTCTGTGGATGATACGCGGTGCTCATATCCAACCGCGTCCCCAATGCCCGTTGTAAAGATTGCCAGAAGTGTGAGGTAAATCGAGCATCACGATCAGAGATAATGGAAATTGGCACCCCGTACCGGGAGACTATTTCCCTTAGGTAGATATGAGTCAACTTTTCCATGCGGTCAGTCTCCCGAATCGGTAAGAAGTGTGCGGATTTTGTCAGACGATCTACAATTACCCAGATGGTATCGCACCCGCTGGGAGTCCGAGGTAGTTTTGTGACAAAGTCCATAGATATCTGTTCCTACTTCCATACTGGTATTTCTGGCTGTTGAAGTAAACCAGATGGTCGTTGATACTCCACCTTAACCTTAGAACAGGTTAAGCATCTGCTTACGTATGTGGCAATGTTAGCTTTCATGTTCGGCCACCAGTAAAGGATTTTTAGATCGTGATACATCTTGTCTGAACCTGGATGAATAGAGTACCGTGACTTGTGAGCTTTGTCCATTACTAATTCTCGTAGGTCTCCATACAAAGGAACCCATATTCGATCCATGAAGTAGCGGATTCCGTCAGATTTGGTTTCCAGTTGCTTCTCCATGCCTCGTAGTGATTCAGCCTTCAGGTTCTCGTCTTTTAATAATTTAAGTTGAGCGTTACGTATTTGATTGGGTAATCCGGTGTGAATGGTGAGTTGTAATGCTCGAACTCGTCTGGGCTTAAGTGTCTCCTTTCTACTCAAGGCATCTGCTACTACATTAGCCTTGCCAGGATGATACTTGATCGCACAGTCGTAGTCGTTCAACAACTCGACCCAACGACGTTGTCTCATGTTCAGCTCTTTCTGTTCAAAGATGTGCTGGAGACTCTTGTGATCGGTGTAAATGGTGCATCTGGTACCGTACAAGTAATGTCTCCAAATCTTCAAGGCAAAAACTACTGCACCCAATTCCAGGTCTTGGGTGGTATAGTTCTTCTCGTGAACCTTCAGTTGTCTCGAGGCGTAAGCTATCACCTTGTCGCGTTGCATCAGGACACAACCCAATCCTTGAATGGATGCGTCACAATACACCACGAAATCATCTGTCCCCTCTGGTAGTGCTAATATCGGTGCATTACAGAGTTTCTGTTTCAATAGCTGAAAAGCCGCCTCTTGACTTTCACCCCATTTGTATGTCGTTCCTTTGTGGGTCAAAGCGGTGAGAGGTTGTGCGATTTTAGAGAATCCCTCTATGAATCGTCGGTAATATCCTGCTAACCCCAGAAATTGCCTTATCTCTGTCGGTGTCTTAGGTATAGCCCAATTCTTTATCGCCACAATCTTGGTAGGAGCAACATGTATTCCCTTCTCGTTAACAATATGACCTAGGAATTGCACTTCACGTATCCAAAAGTCACACTTAGAGAATTTGGCGTACAATTGCTCATTCTTCAACAATTCCAAGATTAGTCGTAGATGCTCTTCATGGTCCTCCTTGGTCCTAGAGTATATCAGTATGTCATCGATAAACACAATAACAAACTGCTCAAGATAGGGTTTGCACACGCGATTCATGAGGTCCATGAATACCGCAGGTGCATTTGTCAACCCAAAAGGCATGACCAAGAATTCGTAGTGACCATAACGAGTACGGAATGCGGTTTTGGAGATGTCCTCCTCACGGACTCGGAGTTGATGATAACCAGACCTCAAGTCGATCTTTGAATAATAGCTTGATCCTTGGAGTTGATCAAACAAGTCGTCGATACGAGGTAAAGGATATCGGTTCTTGACTGTGACTTTCTTTAATTCTCTATAATCGATGCACATTCGGAAAGTGCCATTCTTCTTCTTAACAAAGAGAACAGGGGCTCCCCAAGGTGATGAGCTAGGTCGAATAAAGCCCTTATCTAAAAGCTCTTGAAGTTGTGATGACAACTCCTGTAATTCGTTTGGTGCTAATCGATAAGGTGCTCTAGCAATTGGGGCTGCACCGGGAGTCAGTTCGATTTGAAATTCCACTTGGCAATGAGGTGGTAGTCCAGGAAGATCCTCTGGAAACACCTCTGGAAAATCTCTTACTACGGGAATATCTTCTATTTTCTTTTCCTCGGACTGCTTATCGGTGACGAGTGCCAGAATAGCCACACGCCCTTTTCGTAACAACTTTTGCGCCTTCATGTAAGAGATAATACCCATTACCGCACCACTTCTATCGCCTCGTACTGTAAGGATTTCATCACCAACAGGAATTCGTATGATCTTCTCATGGCATATGACTTCCGCTTGCTTATCAGAGAGCCAATCCATGCCTACCACAACGTCGAAACTTCCTAGTGTAACAGGCATAAGATCTATAGCGAAAGTATGACCAGCGAGTTCTATGTTACAATCCCTAAGGATGTGTGTTACATGGATTTGTTTACCGTCGGCAAATTCTACGGTATATTTGGATTCTAAGGCAGAAGGGATATCACTTAGAAGACTACAGAACTTTAAGGATATGAAACTCCTATCGGCTCCAGTATCAAACAGTATCGTAGCAAAACATCCATTGACAGAGAATCTACCAGTAATAGTTGTAGGATCATTTAGAGCCTCACCTGAGCTAATGACGAAGGCTCTCCCTTTGGCTCCATTATTATTACCACCGTTACCCTTGTTGTTGTTGTTGTTGTTGTTGTTGTTGCCTTGATTGTTGTTGTTTTGGCCAGTGCCATTACCGTTCTTCCTCAGCTGCGGGCAGTTGTTCCTGTAGTGTCCTTCTTTCCCACACTCAAAGCAAACCCTTGGAGTCTCCTGAGTTTGCTGTGGCTTCCTAACCAACTCACCACGGCAATCCTTAGCCAAGTGTCCCATTTTACAACACCACTGACACTTGTAATTGTCACATCTTCCGACGTGATGATAGTTGCACCGCGGGCACATCGGCTGTTTACCACCGTAACTGCTCGATCCTTGATTGTTTGAGGCTGACTGGTTGAAGTTACGATTGTTGTCGAACCTCCTGTGTTGTTGTTGTGGTGTTTGTTGTTGATGTTGACCACCGGACGATGATGTTCTATTGTTGTTGTTGGTGTTGTTAGAGGTATCCCACTTCCTCTTGTTGTCGGACACGCTTGCCGCAGCGCCCCGTTTTGGTAACCGTCCTTGCTCCACGGCTTCATCAGTTAGTTTGTGGGCTAGGCGGATAGCTTGCTGGATAGTAGCTGGGTTTGAGGGAGTAACCATACTCCTAATCTCTGGCACCAATCCCCGGATGTAGTGTTCCACTCTCTTGTGCATTTCGTTTACCATTCCTGGACATAGAGTGGCTAATTCATGAGTTCTTGTGGTATAAGTCTTAATTTCTGATCCTTGCATCTTCAGCTGCCAGAATTCCACTTCAAGTTTTTGTACTTCGCTTTGTGGACAGTATTCTTCAATAATCATATCTTTGAATTCGTTCCACGGAAGTTGATCTGCCATGGCTTGCCCTAGCATTTGCACTTGTGCATTCCACCAAGACAATGCAGCACCATCCAACGTTCCCGTTGCGTATTTCACCTGGTCAGCAGGCGGACAGTTACATTTTGAGAACACAGACTCCGTCTTCTCAAACCATCTCACTAACCCTACAGCTCCCTCGGTTCCACTGTAGGTGTGAGGCTTGCAGTCCATGAAGGACTTGTAGGTGCACGTTGGTGGTCCTGCTAGCTGTCTTGTTTGGGTAGCAGTTACCGCTGCCTGAACTTGTGCGTTGATTAGAGCAGCCAATTCCACGGGAGTCATGTTAATAGTACCAATGCCTTGGTTACCGGCACCTTGGTCACCGGTACCACGTCCACGCACGCGTCCTCGTCCACGACCACGTCCACGTCTTTGGGCGTCCATTATTCACTTTATATTCACAAATACAATAATGAGTAATGAATCACACTACGTAGTCCAAATCGTTTAAAGGAAATAGTTTAGAATCATTCAGCTATGTCGTGCTGGAGTGTATAGACATCGCTTGTGAGTCGCCGTGTGACAACCCGGAAATTTTTTTTATTTAATATAATAATTAGGTGATTTTACAAATTAGTATTTATATTTTTTTATTATTATTGAATAATATTAATAACAATAAAAACAATGATAATAATAATAGTAATATTATTATTAAAAATAATGTCAATAATGATAATAATAATAATGAAAATATTATTATTATTAATAATTTATAAGAATTTATTAAAAAAAAAATTGGATTTATAAGTCCAGGGGGAATTTCTGTAATTTTTAAAACTTAGTTTTAAAAACTTAAGACATAAAATATAAACATTTCAAACCACAGGGACCATTCTGTAAAATTAATATTTACAACCCAACCCCCGCCCAACCCTCGATTTCCCGGCGACAATTCCGGCCGCCGCCGGCGACCTTCCGGCGAACACCAAATGACCTCAAAACCGGTCCATTCGAACCCCACAATATATCAAAATGCTCGTGGGACAGAGATGATCAATAATACACGCACTAATCGGGGAAAAGTTTCGATAATGGTCCACTAAATCCGACCATTTTGCTTTCGGCCGACCCACCCACGAAATCGAGCATTATAACACTAAATTAATACAAATAATCGAGTATAAATACTCATTGATCGGTTCCTAATCGAATGCACCTATCAATACAATCTATAACATACAAACACTTCGAATTTGATTGCCTCTCTCGGCCGAAACCTGCAACTCTATCGAAACCCACCCTCTGACCTCTATAACTTGCAATCGATAGAGGGCTTTTAGTCCTGACCATTGTTCAAAGCTACCCACGAAATTAATTTGATTATCATTAAGTATTTCTCACCCATTGATCATCAACCGGCCGCGACCTGTTCTTCATCAAATTCAATCCCAAATCGACACCATACAGGTAATTAGACACTCATACACACTCGAATTTTCATGGGGAACAAAAGCCCCATGATATCAGAAGCAATCAAAATCAAATTAGGCTTCAATTGAATCGGATTCGAACCTAGGGTTCTTCGATTTGGGGGGAAACAGGAAACATTAATATAAATATATTTCTGGTGGAGTTCTATCGCGGCTTAGAGCCTTGGTTTACTGGTTCGGTGTGTGTGTGGGCAGGGAGAGAACCCGGGTTCGACCCCGGGCAGCCTCTTTTTATTTGTTTTATTTTTTTAAGCTTTTTAAAATATTTTAAAAATATGGAAAAATTTGTAAAAATTATAAAAATACATTCTATAAATTCTCCTTGTTTTAAATATTACAAAATTATTTTCTGTAAATTTCTTTTATTTAAAAACCTTAATAAATTTTTATAAAATGTTATTTATAAATATTAAAAATACTTATTTTTAAAATAGATTCTAAATTGTGAAATAATCACAAAAATCATAAAAATTATATAAATTATTATTTACAAATGTCATACACAATTATTTTTATAAAATGGACACTAAATAATAATTTAAATCATTATGTATTAACGGATACAATATATTTTATAATTACACCAAATGTTTAAGAATATTATTCTCATAAAATATATTTTAAATGGTATAGATTACTATCTTATTATTAATCGAAATACCATTTTTTTTAATTATCCTTAGGTAATTATAAATTACATATTAACCATAACATTTTTATATTTAATTCCAAAATATTTAAATATACATATGAAATCCTTCTAATGGAATCAAAATGTAAATAATTATTTGGTAAACTTATACCCTATCAAAATCTTGTAACATATATACATCTAATTGTGTACGTGTCACATGTTAAACCAAACCAACCCGAACCTTACCAAATATATTTATTCACCATGAACACACTTTAAAGACTCAATTACGATCAATAATAGGTGTTGAACGTGCTTGATCGTGCATTACCTTATTCTTTGAAGTTCTTGTTCATTTCATTTCATCAGTTCAAGGTGAGTTCCACGGCCCCTTTTTACTTTCTTTTCTTTTTGGGGGAGAAAACATGCAAACACTATTTTTGTCATTGTTGCCAGTATTATTGATATCGCTTGTTATGTTAGTGCGAAACGCATTTGAAAGTCCCTACAGTATCAAACCGTTAGTAACACGATTAGCGAGGTAATTTTGAGTAGTACTACTGGGTCTGACAAACCCCGCCCGGTCTAGTTGCGCTAGCTTGATTGGAGGTCGAACGGGTGCTAAATTGACCTGTAACGATTGCCACGGTCGGTTAAGACGTGGTGGAAAGGCACTAAACACACACAGTCAGCTTCGGTTTGAAACACTAACTAACTTGTTTATAGGCTCGCGACCTATCGATATGCTTTATATACTAGACCATGTGAAACGCTTTTCGGACACAGTTCTGGTTGATAAAACATATGAAACGCTTTCTGGTACATTTTTTGTTGATTAAAACCTGTGGACTCACCAACTTTATGTTGACACATTTTAGCATGTTTTCTCAGGTCACAGAAACGCACAAGATTAAGAACTCAGCTAGGATGCATGCATGGCATACATCACAACATAACTGGTTTAATTTGTGAAACGCTATTGATCCTATGGTTGAAACGCATGTTGAAACGATTCACTATTGATTTCTATATTTCAAAACACTTCCGCAAGTTTGAAACACTCATGTTTGATTTAAACAACTAATTGTTTAATTTGATGTTTTGTAACTACTGTGTTTGGTGTAACTAATGCTATCTATGATCCTGGTATGTCACATGCCTGACGGTAAAATCTCGTTAGCGGATTTTGAGGGTGTGACAGATTGGTATCAGAGCATTAGTTATAGCGAACTAAAATGGACTTTGCATCTCATTGCATTGCATTTTAGACTATAGCTGGATTTGCATTAGTTACACACACATAGATGACTAAGCTTATTAACTTTAGATGCCTGAGAACTGTTGCTTTAACATATTTCTGTGACACATAGATACCTGAGGAAAAGAAACCGATAAGTCGTGCCTTTAATTTCTCTCTAAAGTTTTATTCCATGAACCAAAGAAATTTGTGTGACACATAGACACCTGTATTCTGGATTTCCTGGCAAAAGGCCCTCGGGCTAAGGCAAGCATATCGCATATATCTCATTGCGAGACCTGGTATGCTTACCTGGGGATTTCTGGGATGAGTGATAAACTATGGTCAAGATACACAAATATCTAGGTCACATGTATCATAGAGGGGTAGGGAGTTCCGCTCGCTCACTTCCAACATCTACACATGATTCTTCACCCTCGAAGATTAAAGCAATGACAACTCGAACCTACCCTTACCACTTGGAAACGCGAAACTCTTTTCAAACACACACGATGACAAACAAGGAGAACAACACACATTACTTCATTAACTCTATCGTATTTGTCTCGGTTCTCATGAAGCCTCACTATCGATATGCAAACAAATCCTCTATTCCTACTAGTATGAAACAAATTAATTTTATTAATAGTTATAATTCGATAGTGACTGTCGTACATTGTGAATTGAAGAATCATGTCTGGAAGGAGACCTGGACGCCCGAGGGGACACGGAAACATCAACCTGACTCAAGCTGAGTTGGATGCCATCATTAATGAGCGTGTTACTAATGCGCTCACAGCCTATGAACAGATCCGCAACCAGAACCAGAACAACCAGAATCTGAATCAAGGAGGCCCAACAGCCTGTACCTACAAGATGTTTATGGACTGTAAGCCTCACTCTTTCAGCGGTTCTGAAGGTGCTGTCACGCTACTTCGCTGGCTAGAGAAGCTCGAATCAGTGTTCGCCATGTGCAACTGTCCTCCTGGAAGTCGTGTCAAGTACGCCTCCGGCACGCTGGAAGGACCAGCTTTGACATGGTGGAATTCACAGGTTCAGACTTTAGGACTTGATGCTGCTAACGGTATGCCTTGGGATGATTTCAAAACACTGATGAAAGAAGAATATTGCCCCAGAAACGAGGTCCAGAAGCTAGAAGCAGAGTTTTGGAATCTCAAAATGACTGGCTTTGAAATTGAGGAGTACACGACTCGTTCACACGAGTTGGCTACTCTATGTCCCCAAATGGTGACCCCGGCCTACAAACGGATTGAAAAGTACATTGATGGCCTAGCTCCTTAAATCCAAGCTAGTGTTATAGCTGCTGATCCTGCTACAATTCAGCAGGCTATTCGACTAGCTCACAAGCTCACTGATCAGGCAGTGGCACATGGTATCCTACCTAAACGTGGCGCCACCTGTGGACCATTCGAACACAAAAGGAAATGGGATGGTAACAACAGTAAGTCTTCAAGCTCCGATCAACAACCAATCAGAAAGTTTGATTCATCTAGAAGCTTCATAAACAACAATCAGAACAACAACAATGGTCAGGGATCGAACAACTACGTTGGCAAAAACCCAAAGTGTAACAAGTGCAACTTCCATCATTATGGTCAGTGTGATCGTTTTCGTTGCCAAAGATGTGGCAAGACGGGTCATATTGCTAGGGATTGCAGGGGTGATCTAATGGCTAGGAAACAACCTCAACAACGCCAGGGCGGAGCGACTAGGGGCTGTTATGAGTGTGGTAAAGAGGGCCACTACAAGAAGGATTGCCCACAACTGAAGAATGGCAACAGGGGCAATGATGGAAACAACAACCATGGAATTGGTGCCAAAGGTCGAGTTTTTGTGATTGGCTCTGGTGAGGCAAGGGATGATTAGGATGTGGTTACTGGTACGTTTCCTCTGAATGGTGGTTTTACTTCTATACTGTTTGATACCGGTGCTGATAAGAGTTTTGTTAACATCCTAGACGTAACCTTAGTTGAAATGTAACCTAGTTACACTGTAGAATTAACTGATAGGAAACTAATTAAGGCAACTCACATCATTAAGGGAGGTAAACTAGGATTACCTGGACATGAGTTAGGAATAGATCTGATGCCTGTCACACTTGGTAGTTTTGATGTAGTCGTCGGCATGGATTGGTTATCTAAAAACCAAGCCGAAATTTTCTGTCATAAGAAGTCTGGCTAATCTTACCATGAGATAACGATCATGAGTATTACAAGTTTCTACTCTATACCCTAGGGTGCTAGGATCATAATTCTAGTAAGACCTTGTTAAGGGTAACAAAACATTACTAACCCTTGCTATTACTTAAGTCCTGTCCTACTTAGAGACTTCATGGTATTTCCAATCATTTTAAGAGACATTCCTCCAATTAGTATTTCAATAACTGAGGAACTGATTGAATGCTTAGAATGAAAGTGAACTACAGGAAATATAGAAGAAGGATGATACTCTCTATACATACATTACGTTATTCTCGGGGATGATGCTAAGGAAAAATTAGGATGTCATGTAACCGATTTAAGCACATTCTTAGCATATCGGTGATATAGGGTTATTGAGGTGAATTCAAAGCCTTGGTGATTGAGTACTACTACTTAAGGAATGAAATGCAAAAGTTAGAATGATAACTCTAAAACCGTGCAATAGTAGGGTTAGGTTGTGCTCTTTATACTGACAAACTCCATGAATTGACAAAGCTGATGTCATACCTTATGACATTAGACCAAATAGGATTAAGAAGGACACTAGGCAAACCTAATGAGTAGTAGAAAGAAGTTGGAGGGTTGAACAAGCAATCTAACGGTAAGGTAGACAAGGATGCCAATATTGTGAACCTAGCTATGTTGGTTGATACGATTAAGCTAATATACGTTAAATAGGAACATTAAGAAGGTTGGAGTTCCGACCATTACCATAAGTGTGCCCTAGGTCGATTAGGACCCAAGGACAAGCTAGAAGCAATCAAAATTAGGAAATGGCTATAGCTAGAAAGTAAGAACAGTTAAATTATGGAAATTATTGACCGAGAGGTCAAGACACTCAAACACAGTCGTATCCCTATTGTTAAAGTTCGGTGGAACTCCGGCGTGGTCCTGAGTACACTTGGGAACGAGAGGACGAAATGATGCGCAAGTATCCTAACCTGTTCAAGGATGCGGTCTGTACATCTTAATTTTCGGGACGAAAATTCCTCTAACAGGGGGATGATGTGACAACCCGGAAATTTTTTTTATTTAATATAATAATTAGGTGATTTTACAAATTAGTATTTATATTTTTTATTATTATTGAATAATATTAATAACAATAAAAACAATGATAATAATAATAGTAATATTATTATTAAAAATAATGTCAATAATGATAATAATAATAATAATGAAAATATTATTATTATTAATAATTTATTAAAAAAAAAATTAGATTTATAAGTCCAGGGGGAATTTCTGTAATTTTTAAAACTTAGTTTTAAAAACTTAAGACATAAAATATAAACATTTCAAACCACAGGGACCATTCTGTAAAATTAATATTTACAACCCAACCCCCGCCCAACCCTCGATTACCCGGCGACAATTCCGGCCGCCGCCGGCGACCTTCCGGCGAACACCAAACGACCTCAAAACGGTCCATTCGAACCCCACAATATATCAAAATGCTCGTGGGACAGAGATGATCAATAATACACGCACTAATCGGGGAAAAGTTTCGATAATGGTCCACTAAACCCGACCATTTTGCTTTCGGCCGACCCACCCACGAAATCGAGCATTATAACACTAAATTAATACAAATAATCGAGTATAAATACTCATTGATCGGTTCCTAATCGAATGCACCTATTAATACAATCTATAACATACAAACACTTCGAATTTGATTGCCTCTCTCGGCCGAAACCTGCAACTCTATCGAAACCCACCCTCTGACCTCTATAACTTGCAATCGATAGAGGGCTTTTAGTCCTGACCATTGTTCAAAGCTACCCACGAAATTAATTTGATTATCATTAAGTATTTCTCACCCATTGATCATCAACCGGCCGCGACCTGTTCTTCATCAAATTCAGTCCCAAATCGACACCATACAGGTAATTAGACACTCATACACACTCTAATTTTCATGGGGAACAAAAGCCTCATGATATCAGAAGCAATCAAAATCAAATTAGGCTTCAATTGAATCGGATTCGAACCTAGGGTTCTTCGATTTAGGGGGAAACAGGAAACATTAATATAAATATATTTTGGGTGGAGTTCTATCGCGGCTTAGAGCCTTGGTTTACTGGTTCGGTGTGTGTGTGGGCAGGGAGAGGACCCGGGTTCGACCCCGGGCAGCCTCTTTTTATTTGTTTTATTTTTTTTAAGCTTTTTAAAATATTTTAAAAATATGGAAAAATTTGTAAATATTATAAAAATACATTCTATAAATTCTCCTTGTTTTAAATATTACAAAATTATTTTCTATAAATTTCTTTTATTTAAAAACCTTAATAAATTTTTATAAAATGTTATTTATAAATATTAAAAATACTTATTTTAAAAATAGATTCTAAATTGTGAAATAATCACAAAAATCATAAAAATTATATAAATTATTATTTACAAATGTCATACACAATTATTTTTATAAAATGGACACTAAATAATAATTTAAATCATTATGTATTAACGGATACAATATATTTTATAATTACACCAAATGTTTAAGAATATTATTCTCATAAAATATATTTTAAATGGTACAGATTACTATCTTATTATTAATCGAAATACCATTTTTTTTAATTATCCTTAGGTAATTATAAATTACATATTAAACCATAACATTTTTATATTTAATTCCAAAATATTTAAATATACATATGAAATCCTTCTAATGGAATCAAAATGTAAATAATTATTTGGTAAACTTATACCCTATCAAAATCTTGTAACATATATACATCTAATTGTGTACGTGTCACATGTTAAACCAAACCAACCCGAACCTTACCAAATATATTTATTCACCATGAACACACTTTAAAGACTCAATTACGATCAATAATAGGTGTTGAACGTGCTTGATCGTGCATTACCTTATTCTTTGAAGTTCTTGTTCATTTCATTTCATCAGTTCAAGGTGAGTTCCACGGCCCCTTTTTACTTTTTTTTCTTTTTGGGGGAGAAAACATGCAAACACTATTTTTGTCATGGTTGCCAGTATTATTGATATCGCTTGTTATGTTAGTGCGAAACGCATTTGAAAGTCCTTACAGTATCAAACCGTTAGTAACACGATTAGCGCGGTAATTTTGAGTAGTACTACTGGGTCTGACAAACCCGCCCGGGCTAGTCGCGCTAGCTTGATTGGAGGTCGAACGAGTGCTAAATTGACCTGTAACGATTGCCACGGTCGGTTAAGACGTGGTGGAAAGGCACTAAACACACACAGTCAGCTTCGGTTTGAAACACTAACTAACTTGTTTATAGGCTCGCGACCTATCGATATGCTTAATATACTAGACCATGTGAAACGTTTTTCGGACACAGTTCTGGTTGATGAAACATATGAAACGCTTTCTGGTACATTTCTTGTTGATTAAAATCTGTGGACTCACCAACTTTATGTTGACACATTTTAGCATGTTTTCTCAGGTCACAGAAACGCACAAGATTAAGAACTCAGCTAGGATGCATGCATGGCATACAACACAACACAACTGGTTTAATTTGTGAAACGCTATTGATCCTTATGGTTGAAACGCATGTTGAAACGATTCACTGTTGATTTCTATATTTCAAAACGCTTCCGCAAGTTTGAAACACTCATGTTTGATTTAAACAACTAATGGTTTAATTTGATGTTTTGTAACTACTGTGTTTGGTGTAACTAATGCTATCTAAGATCCTGGTATGTCACACGCCTGACGGTAAAATCTCGTTAGCGGATTTTGAGGGTGTGACACGCCTGACTCGGTATTGTTCCATGTTCAGTAAAAAGGTATCCCATTTACCTTATGGACTTGTGTATTGACCATAGTTTATCACTCATCCTAGAAATCCCCAGGTAAGCATAACTGGTCTCGCAATGAGATTTATACGATATGCTAGCCTTAGCCCGAAGGCTTTTTGCCAGGAAATCCAGAATACAGGTGTCTATGTATTACACAAGTTCATTTGATTCATGAAATTTTAAAACCTTGATATGATTTTCATATATTAGACATAAAGTCTAAGGATTTGAACTTAAGATGATCAGTTAAGTTTAGGAAGTCTAGGAACAAGTAACTAACTAACTGTGTACGGTTATAGTCTAGTGTGTATGCAACCTAGTTCTCTATAGCCAATGACTCTGATACCAATCTGTCACACCCTCAAAATCCGCGTGCGGAGTTCTACCGCGAGGCGTGTGAACAAACCAGGATCACAGTCAATAGTTACTCGGAACGACTCTATATGTTACGTTTAACATTACAAACCAAAGTTCAAACGTTACAATACATGCGGAAGCGTTAAACAAAATAAACAAACTCATAAATATATAAAGATAAACAAATATATCATTGTTTAAGCGTTAGGATGCATGCTTGACCCGTGTAGTGCTCCTAACAGCAGTCCAGTTTAATGACCTGAGAATAGCATACTAAATGTCAACACATGGTTGGTGAGTTCAAGAGTTTGCATTAATTATAACAGTTTAACAAAAGTGTAATCAACCCAATGATTAATCAGTTCAAGAGTTTGTGGTTAAACATAATAGTTTAACAATAGCGTGTATCAACCCAACGGTTGATCAGTTCGAGAGTTTACAGTTAAACGTCACAGTTTAACAATAGCGTATATTTAAGCATGTGCATTGTAATGGCTAGCTAGCCCATTCACAAATGATATTAAATAGTGATTTCGACATTGAAGCTGACTGTGTTATGTTTGCCTCCAGCCATGATGTCAGATCGTGACTAATGTTCATAGGACAAATTGCACCCGGTTGACCTCGAGTCACACAAGTGGGGCTCGTCACACCCAGTAGTACTACCAACTTTCCCCGCTATCCAATATTAACAATTCGAAAGTGTGAGGACTTTTAACATAATGAACAGCACTATATTAATATCATACACATCTTAGATATATAAAGAAAACGTTTGTAACATTACCAGTATGCTATCTCCCCTAAAAGAGTTTTAATAAAATAGTGGGGCATGAACTCACCTCAGTTCTCGTGTGGTGTTGATAAGCTAGTAAATTCCTCCTAAGGAATTATAATTCACATAAGCAATTTAAATACAAATTCATAATCTAGTGTTTAATTTATCTAGGGTTTGGTTTTCTGGAATTTGTTATAAACGTTAAATCATTTAATTATTGTTGTTAATTCTGTAATAATTAAAGATTTATATAAAATTTAAATAAAGATTTTAACATATCATTATATTCTAAATAAATTATAGACGTTATTTAAACATATAAGTTTATATTTAATTTTTGTAAGATTTTATAAATATTTAATTTTATAAAATCTAATTTGTATTTATATTATCGGGATTAATCCATAAATAATATATTGTCCGTTAATGATTCAATGATTTAAATTATTATCAAAAATCCATTTTTA
Organism: Flaveria linearis; assembly: GCA_024085815.1. Taxonomy (NCBI): domain Eukaryota; kingdom Viridiplantae; phylum Streptophyta; class Magnoliopsida; order Asterales; family Asteraceae; genus Flaveria; species Flaveria linearis. The sequence continues at coordinate 12,992,378 of CM044010.1, forward strand.
TAAAGATTACAATTTATTACATATGTTTTATTTATTTAATAAATAATAGATAAGGTTTAAAGAAATAAATTTCCAGAAAATAATTATTTATTTTCTAAAATAATTAAAGTTTATAAAAATTATTTTTATAATTTTTAGAAATTTTTTTGTATTTTTAAAAGGCTTAAAAAGCTTATTTTAAAAAAAAGTTGGGGGCCGGGTTCGAACCCGCGACCCCCGGTTCCTTCACACACGCACCAAACCACTGAGCCAAGGGCTCATCTGCGGTTTTATCCCCATTAAAATTCCTTTTATCATCTATTTTCAAATCATCCCCAAATCAACAAGAACCCTAATTCTTTCGATTCCAAATTGATCATCGAATCATCAATGTTTACTGAAATAAATATGGGGCTTTTATTCCCCATGTAATTTCGTGCATGTACATATGTTTAATTTACCAGAATGATGTCGATTCGATGGTGAACACTTGTTGAACAGTCGCGACTTATACACGGATTGATTCCAGTGGCAAACGTTGATGATAATCAAATTCCTTCTACAGAAAGTTTCTAATTGTTCCAATGATAAAAAGCCCTATGTTAATTTGATGAAATAGAACTCAGAAGGTGGAATTCGACTGGGTTGCAGGTCGAAGACAGAGGTGTTAATCAACAGGGGTGTTAGAGCTTGATTTATACCAAATTGATTGTAGTGGAAGTTTAGGAACGACAAATGGATCATGAATGTGCGATTACTTTTGATTATTAATACCATTTAGTGCGTTTAGTGCCCCATAATTTGGCCGACAATTGGTTGGGTGGATTTTGGTTGTGGATCACACTCAATTGGTTAGATTTTTATGGTGTGATGTTCGAATCTTGTTCCAGAACCGGTTGGCATGTTTAATTTGGGTTAAAATGGGGTATTTTGGTCGTTGGTCGTTGCCGGATTTTGGCCGGAATTTGGCCGGAGGGGGAAGTCGACGGGGAGGGTGGTTTGGGTTTCAAAATTACAGAATGGTCCCTGTAATTTGAAATGTTTGAATTTTATGTTTTAAGTTTTTAAAACCAAGTTTTAAAAATTACATTTTAACCCCTGGACTTAATAAATCAATTTAATACTTTTATAAATCATTATTAATAACAATATTTTCATTATTATTAATATTATCATTATTAACTTTATTATTCTTAACAATATTATTATTATTATTATTATTGTTATTATTTTTATTATTATTTATTATCATTAAATAATAAATAAAAATATATATATAAAAAAATAAATTATAAATTCTCATAAATATTATAAATAAATAAAAAAAATTCGGGTTGTCACAGTGTGATCTTCTAGTTGCAAAGCCCTATGTCAATTTGGGTGTAAATCACTCGGATGTGGGGTTTCGACAAGGTTGCAGGTCGACACAGAGGTTTGATCAATGGTGTGATTTCGTGTGTTTTCCAGGTACAATTGAACTCGAATGAATGTTTTAAATAGTCAGACGATTGCTAGTGTTTCATTACTTTTGATTATTGTTTAGTTTAGTGCTCGATTAAGTGGGTGGTCGGCCGAAAATTGTGGATCGCACTAATTCCACTCTAATATTCAAATTGTAGTGGGGCTCGGGTTCGAATCTCCCACGTGAGATGGTCGGGAGCATTTAATTTGATTAAAAACTGTGTTTATTGGGTGTTTGGGGGGTCGTCGGAGTTGGCCGGAGAGGTGACCGGAGGGGGAAGAAGGGGCGACGGGCGGTGGGGTTGGTTTTTAAAGAATTTACACATTTGGTCCCTGTGGTTTAAATGTTTTCATTTTATGTTTTAAACTTTTAAAATAAGTTTTAAAAATGGCAAAATGACCCCTGGACTTTTAATATATTATAATATTATTATTTTTATTAACTTTATTATTATTAACTTTATTATTATTATTATTGTTATTATTATTATTATTGTTATTATTATTATTATTTTTACAAAATAATAAAACGAACTAAATTCGCGATAAACGGAGGAAGTTAATAATATTAAAAAAAAATTTGGGTTGTCACACTTAAGAATTTCAAAGAAATTTGAAATACTTCATTTTATACTCTTAGGAAAGTAGCACTATTTAATTTATTAAGTGTTATTTTTAAAAACTTTTTTAAGAACATGTTATATATATATATATATATATATATATATATATATATATATATATATATATATATTTTAAAATATAGCAATACAAACAAACAAACAAACATACCCAGTGTCTCCCGCTGAAGAGCAGGGTCTGGGAGGGGTATATGGTGGCAAGTCTTTCCTCTATCTTGAAAGATAGAGAGACCGCTTCCGAAGAGACCCCCGACTCGATTTTAAAATATAGCAATATCATACACATATTAAAATATTTTTTTTTTGATTTTACGCTATATTTTTTTAAAAAATAATAAAGTATATTAAAGTTATTTTATTTTTAGAAATTTGGTAGTAGTTTTTGTTTTTTTTAAAGTCAACATATTAAAATTTTAGAACTTACTATGGAATTATATTTTATTTAGTTATAACTAATTACTAATTTGCCTCCATTCTTATTACTTATTAGACTAATTGAAGGTTGATATCTTGACGTTAATTTTAACCATCAATATATTTAATCAACATATCAGATATATTATTATGGTGTTTAGGTAGCATAGAGTTTATACCGTAAATATCCTTCATATATATATGCACTAATATAACTTTTTTTTATAAAAATAGAGAAAACTTACTATAAAAAGTGTTACTTTTTTAGTAGTGTACAAACTAATAACAACCATTAATCTAAAAGATAAATAATTCAGATTAAATATTAAATAATCACGCAATAAATATGCATGGGGTTAGATTTGGAAATATCATGTAATTATTGATTTTTATCAAAATCAATTCTCTTGATTTTTTAAACACATATAACTTATTATATGACATTGTTTTTTAATAAAAAACAACATCATAAAATCTAGCATTTTTTATCTTTAAGTGTATAGTATTTCTATACTTTTTTAACAAAAAATCAATATTTTTTAAAAACGTATATGTGTTGTGTGTATGATTTGAGTGATTATTAACTGCTAATTATGAACATAACTTGCATAATTAATATATAACTTATAATAGTTATAATATAACTTACGTAATTATTTTTATAATATGATTAATTTTATTTGTGTGATAATATATAAATTAGTGTAATAATAAATATAACTTGCATAACTAAAAATATAACTTTTTAATAATGAATATAACTTACGTAATTTATTTACCCTACATGTGTAGTTGTGCCGTAGAAGAAATTAACCATCCGCCATAAAACACGTGTCACGCATTGATGACTTCGTACAATTCACACGTAATTTACATTTTGTATGGTAACCAACCCGTATAAAAGTAAATAAAGACACCGTGATATATATGTGTGTGTATTTGTTTAAAATTTAACCAACGCTATATATATTAAAGAGTAAAATGTCATTTTCGTCCCTGATGTTTTGTTGAATTTGTCATTTCAATCCAAAACTTTTTTTTTACCATTTCAGTCACTATAGTTTACCAAATGTTGTCATTTGCATCCACTCAACTAACTTCGTTAAGTTCTCAGTTAAATATAATGGTTATTTAGTCTTTTTCAACTCCGTAATTATCCAAATTTAATAAAATAATCAATTAATATTTAATTAAAACAGAAAAACATATGAAGTGACTAATGAGACCAAACGTTTCAATTAAAAGTTTCGATTAACTTTAAATTATGTTGTTCAATTTAGGTCTGCTGTGACATTTCAGTTGATATTTAATGTTTTGTTCAAAAGTGCACCATTGTTCGATTGATATCTATTGTTGTTACATTTTGTTTGATTGATGTATTGTTGTCAAGTAACATGACAATATTATTTCTCAATCAAACAAAGCTTGAGAACAGCAAACCTCAATCCCACAATAGATCTTAATCAAATAAATGTACATGTTAGAACAAAATATGAAGATTAACTGAATTTAAAAAATATACCCAATCGAACAACATAAGTTAGAGTTAATCGAGTATTTTAAATCGAATCGCCCGGTCTCACTAGTCTCTTCATATGTTTTTTTTAATTTTAATTGAATATTAATTGATTAATTTATTTTAGTTGGATAATTAAAGTTTAAAAATACTAAACTATCCTCATATTTAACGAAAATCTTAACGGAGTTAGTGGAGTGGATGAAAATGACAACATTTGATAATTTACAGTGACTGAAATGACAAAAAAATATTTTTGGATTGAAATGGCAAATTTAACAAAACGTCAGGGATGAAAATAATATTTTACTCTATATTAAATAAATACTACCAGATACCCACAATACACTATAAAATAAACTATATGTTAAACACATACACACACATGCATGCATACATAAAAACATACATACATATACAAATCTAATAAAAACATACATACATATAAAAAACTCTCTCTCTCTCTGCAAAACTCTCTCTCTCTCTGCAAAACTCTCCAACGTTCAAATCTCCGACCACCCCCCCCCACCGGCGACCACCGCCACCCCCCGAAGACCTATCCCCCCCGAAGACCTATCCTCACCGGCGACCTCCGCCGGCCAAACCGAGAGAAACTCCTTCTACCCGACCCCCTTCGAGAGCACCGGCTTCTCGATCGACCACTGCTTCTCGCTCTGAGGTTTCACGATCGACCACTGCCTCTCGATCTGCTTCTCGATCGACCACTGCTTCCCGATCGACCCCTGCTTCTAGATCGACCACTGCTTCTCGATCGACCACTGCTTCTCTATCCTCACCGGCGACCTCCGCACGCTACTTCTCGATCTGAGGTTTACGTAGCCGACAGCATCTCTCGACCTCTGCTTCTCGATCGACCACGCTCGAGCACCTCTCTCGATCCCGATCGACCTCTGCTAAAGGTTTCCAAATCTAGGGCAAATCTGAAGAACCGTACATCTGGTGAGATTGTTCCATCTCTCTCTTTTAGTTTCTAGTTTAGGCTGATATTGGCTGGGTTAAGAGTACCAGCAGCTGTTTAGATATTCTGTGTTGCTTTCTGTTGCTCTTTACTGATTACTGGTTTATTGGTGCATCATTCGTGTGATCTGTTTTCTGTTGTCCCTGATTAGTGGTTATAACTTGCGGATTAGTTGATTACTGGTGCATAATTTGTGCATCATTTATGTGACCGGTTTTCTGTTTTATGTTGCTTTTTACGGGTTACTGGCTTACTGGTGCATCATTTGTGTGATTTTAATCCTTGACTCTTCTTGAGTCTGATATAATTCTTGTCTATTTTTCCGCTAACCGTTTAGTTCTGTGGTTTGTGCCTAACTGATTAGTGGTTATAACTTGTTGATTAGTTGTATAATTGCTAGTGTTTTGATATTAACTGCTAAGTAAAGTGTATATTGTTGGTTGAGAGGGTGTGTTGAGCATTTGTGGTTGTTGTCTTCATTTCTGGTCAATCTTAGAACTGTTCTCTACATAGGTTTCATTGGCTTATTTGATTCTATACTCACGATAGTGTGTCATTGTGTGGAGTGGTGATCATTGTTGCTATTTTTTGACTAAGTTCTGGTCCATCGTGTACTGTTGACCGCGTGTGAGGTTTGCTTCTGATTGTGCTTTACTTCTGATTGTGCTTTACTTCTGATTGTGCTTTACTTCTGCTATAATTTCTTTTTAGGGGATGTCTCTAGTGGACCTTGTCAGCTAATATAGACAGCAGGTGTCAGTATGCTGCCCCGAGATCATGTTCAGTGACGAGAGTGCGAATACAAGGAAAAAGGATTTTAGATTAAGAGTGGCATCGTGGAATGTAGGAACCCTAACTAGTAAGTTACTAGAGTTAATTGATGTGCTAAGGAAACGTAGGGTCCAAATAGCGTGTCTTCAGGAGACTAGATGGCGGGAGAGAGAGCAACAGAGTGCAATAGTTATAAACTATGGTATTCAGGGTCTGACGGAACGAAAAATGGAGTAGGATTTCTAGTTGCTAAGGAACTCCAAGATAATGTAGTGGAGGTAAGAAGATACAATGATAGAATTATGCTGTTACGAATAGTAATAGGGGACGAAGTAGTGGCAGTAGTTAGTGCGTACGCTCCACACGTTGGACTAGGAGAAACAGAAAGAAAAAAGTTCTGGGAGAGTTTAGATCACGTTATGGGTGACATACCTACAGACGAAAAAATATGCATAGGAGGAGATTTAATGGGCATATCGGTAAGGATAATGACCACTTCCAGTTGGTGCATGGAGGCTTCGGGTATGGCCTTAGGAATGAAGGCGGTAAGGAGCTTCTTGACTTTGCAGTAGCGCATGACTTAGGAATCATAAACTCGTTTTTAAGAAAAGAGAATCGCACCTAATCACATTTAGCAGCGGCGGGAGACACACGCAGATAGACATTTATTGACGAGGAGAGAAGATCGTAGCTCGTGGAAGGACTGTAAGACAATCCCAGGAGAGACAGTGGTGACACAACATCATATGTTAGTGGCGGATATACGCGTGAAGAGACCAATTGTCCAACAAAACAAGAGAATTAGACATACGATCAAATAGGGTCAGCTCAAAGACGAAAACATAACCAATTTTAGAGATAAGGTCATACCAATGAAACATCCTGGACCACAGGAAGACGCAAACCAAAAGTGGGAGGCCATGGCAAATACGATCATCCAAGCAGCTAAAGAAACGCTTGGAGTTATAACAACGAGGACAGTCGACCATAAGGAATCGTGGTGGTGGAACGAAAATGTACAGGAGAATATACGAATTAAACAACAAAGTTTAGAGAGCTTATACGCTGTAACAATGAGGAAGAACGCCCAGAGCTAAAAGATAAATACAAGGAGGCTAAGAGAGAGGCGAAGAAATCGGTGTCAGATGCAAAGAACGCGGCATATGAGAAGATGTATAAACGACTAGAGTCGAAGGAAGGAGAGCATGACATGTTTAAGTTAGCCAAGGCAAGAGACAGCAGAAGACAAGACCTGAGAATTGTGAAGTTTATAAAGGCTGCGGATGGAAAAGTTTTGGTGAACGACAATGACATCAAGGGGAGATGGAAAACTTACTTCGATAACCTTTACAACATAAAGAACCCAAATCAACAAACTGAGATAGATAACACAACCCAAACAACACAGCAAAACAATTGCTATTGTAGAAGCATCACAGTAGACGAAGTCACGAGAGCTATGAAGAAAATGGAAATCTGTCACACCCCAACCTTGACGGCGGAAACGTCGAGGTGTGAGAGTTAAGATCGTTCACAGCCACATAACGCTAGCCTTAAATGTAAATATATTATTATAAGTTGCAAATGCAATTACAATCATAAGTTTCAACATGAAAAAGTCAAAACATAAAACAAAAGTAATCCAAAGCTTTTCATTCTTTAATCTAGGTCCAAAACCTAGATTTATGCAAACTTCAAATGATGACTTCAAACTTGGCATTTCCTGAAACATGTTAAAAATAACGGGTCAACTATAAAGTTGGTGAGTTTCCAAGGGTTTAATATACATAATATCCCATGGGTTTTCAAGTAGCAATTCATGTCATAGGTTATGAGTTAGCAAGTTTATATAGCACATATAGTACAATCAAACCTCGACTAGTTTATATGTTTATATGAGTGGCTAAGTGTACTTGGTTCCCTAGTGCACAAGCATACGGCTCCTAGGAGTCGGCAATACATCGACTTTAGCACCAAATAGGCTTGTCAGGCCCAAAGATCTAAGACGTCGCCAGGCTAGCAATAGTTAATGATTGTAAACAATATATGTAACTCTTATAAGACTTACAATAACACAAATAACCATGACAAAAATAAAAGTATGAATTGCATGTGCTTTTATAAGATCTAAACGTTTATAAGTGTATGTTGAATAATGTAACATGTTTCACCCCAAAACGGTGTGAAATAGCATAAAAAGGGGCAAGGAAACTCACTTGGCAAATAAGTATAAGTAGGACGACTAATAAGAATAATAATAGGTGTCGTTCCAACGTGAATAGTCACAAGGCACCTATATATGTATATATAATCACAAGGTTAACGTTTAATAATAAGTTTAACAATTTAACAAGAATTAGGGTTATAGGTGGAATTTGGGGATTTTTATAAGTACATTAAATATTTTAAGACCAAAATTTATCATTTATGTGTTTTAATAGAAATTAACTAAAATATACTAAGTGTACATTTTTTTGTATATAGAAATACAAAAGAAATAATATTTGTATTAAAATTTAGTTATAAGTTGGAATAATAATCATCATTTATATATGTATATAGATATTGTTGAACAAATAATTTAGTGATTTAAACCACTATCAAAAATCATTTTATAAGAAAATAAACTAAATATATTATTTATCTAAACCGTTTAATAAAAATATTAACATATTTTATTTAAATAAATTATAGAAAATAATATGATGTCTTAAAAATCTAATAAGTTTATAATTCATTTTTTTTTATAAATAAATATATTTAGTTATAACATTTGTAAATAAATTTTATAATAAATGATAAAAGATTTTACAAAAATAATTTACAGAAAATATTTAGGTGATTTTAAAAATATTAAAAGTTTGTAAAATTATTTTTATGTTTATTAAATTTTTTTCTAAAATTAAATTTAAGCTAAGAAGGCTTTTAAAAAAAATGCATGAGGATGCCCGGGTTTGAACCCGGGACCTCATGCTCAATGCACAATGTCTTAACCAGTGAACCAGAGGCTGAGGCCGCGCTTTACTTCGGCTTTTAATTCTTATAAACCAACCACAGACAAGTCCTTAATTTCCCCAAGAACCCTAGATTGATTTAACCCAAATTGAACATCAAATTGATGTTGTTTATGAAATCAAACTTGGGGCTTTGATTTATTATGTAAAACGAGTGTGTATGAGGATTTAATTACCTGGTTTGCTTTGAAATGATAGTAAGAACACACGAAGAACATATCGCGGCTATGCAAGAATCGGTTCAGGTGGCAAACGTGATGAAACCCAAATTCATTGTACAGAAAGCTTCATAAGGATTTGGTGGATGAAAACCCTCTGTCAATTGTTGTTTAAAATGCTTCTAAGGTAGGTGTTGATTAGGTTGCAGGTTTGCGATGAAGACGATGATCGAATGTGGTGTTTGTGTGTTTTTTCAGACGAAGTTGGAAGTGATGATTGATTAGAGATAGTTAGAAGTTTGTTTATGTTCGATTAATTGGGTTATTATTGAGTATTAACTAGTGAACGGTTAGAAGGCTTGCGGTTGACGGTTACCGAGCTCAATCAACACTCATTACCGACTTTAACTGCGAATTTAAGTGTGATTAAGGTTTGAAACGTAGTCTAGAAGGGTTTGCAACCGGTTTTGGATTGAAAATGGTCTGGAAACAAGCTTTCGATGGTGGCCGGAGCCGCGCCGGAGTTTGGCCGGACTCCTGGCCGGAAAAACGGGAAGGGGAGGGTGGTTTGGGTTTTGTTTTAATAAATTACACAAATAGCCCCTGTAGTTTAGGGTTTGTTATTTTATGCTAGAAACTTTAATTTTTAAGTTTCATAAATTACATAAATAACCCCTGAACTTTATTTACTTTAAGTTCTAACTATTTTAATTAATTTTTAATAAGTCATTATTACATTTATTATTATTATTATTATTATTATTATTATTATTATTTTATTATTATTATTATTATTATTATTATTATTATTATTAATATTATTATTGTTATTATTATTATTATAATAATAATAACTATTTTTAAAATTATTAGCACTTATGTTAAGTTTATAATATTAAGCAAACGTTATAAACACTAAAATTGTTATTATTATTTATTAAATTAATTTGTTAACAACCAAATTAATTATTAAGTATAACAAACCTCAAAGTTTCAAAATTGACATAAAATGTCCTTTTAAGATTTAACAAAGTTAACTTTTAAGTTAACGAAAATACGAGTTGTTACAGTCTCCCAACTTAAAAGAATTTCGTCCCGAAATTAAAAATGAACTTAGATGAACAAGGAGTTAAAATGGAAGATAAGTGCATAACGAACAATGCTTGATGCGTGATTACAGATGAGATTGTAAAGTTTATGGACTCTTACAATATTCTTAACATAATAAACACGAGAAGTTTTGAGATGAAACGTTGAAAAACGATGACGAGTTACCGTGGTACCTTAGTTTTGTAAGTCACAATTTCTAGAATATAATTTCATAGCAAAATGATGTCTACAAATCAATAAAAGACCAGCAATGATAAGAAAGGTTAACCGTCAGGATTTAAGAATTCCAAACGTCACTATATAAAACGATCTTAACGCATATCTTGTGAATATGTATTTCTCCTTTGACCAATCATCGGTTTAAGAATAATACGATATGTGAAGATTTTGGAATGAGTTCACGACGATGGTTAGGAACATTATTAAAGGCAGAAAATGAATCGATCAATCCAAAATAACGATCGATGTTTCAACGCCATACCACGGTATACGAATATTTGAAATAGATGCAAGTCAATTTCTCGACCCATTATCTCACATGAGTCAATATGAGATTTGTTAATCGGTTTATAATGCATCAATTGTCATCATGAGATTTAAAATAAGAAGCATTTAATGAATGAAAAGTTAAACATGAGATTCACGGGAACACGGAGGTTAGGTTTGTCATATGTAAGACACTTGAACACATGCCAAGTTATGTCCTTTCTTTTATGCCATACCCATGACTACAAATTACAAAATTTTATGAACCATTATATCCACATCGCAATGAGGATAATAACGAGTCTTGTTGTTCAACACCACGATAGAATTTCAATGATTTTCAAGGTTAAGAATTCAAAAGCAATTCAAGAAATGACGCAAACAATAGGAAAGGTATTTGTAAACATGTTTTGCAAAGTAACAAATTTCCAAATATAGATTGCATACATAATCATCAAACAATAGGATAGGTATTTGATAATACCTTTATTTGACAAAAGATTATTTAGGAAGACTATACTTATGGGTTTGATGATATCTCAAAATGAAAGTTGATAAGTAAGGAATAAATGGTTCCATATAGCTAGATCAAATCAAAACATGAAGATAAAGGAAAAGAAATCGATTTAAGAATTTACATACTCCAAGCTTGGAATCAAAATCAACCTAGAGTGATCGGGTCTCCTTTCAAGTTCAGAGATCATGCTTTGGCTTGCTAGGTCGAAACACTAATCATTGTTTCACCCTTCAAGTTACTACATGTTTCTCGTCACTTGATTACAACCTTGATAAGTTGATGATCAAGAAATGTGAATAGTCATCAAGGTGTGGTTTTCACTCCTAACTTGATGGTGTACTCCCAAGGTATGACCACTAACTTACCAATCAAAAAGTTCGATCCCCAACTCATTGTTAAGGATCCACAGAAATAAGACGAGGTAACTCACCATTAAGGTAAGGGAATCACTCCTATCTTAACGGTGAAGTTTTACAAAAACAAAATATAACAAGACGAACTTCTTCATCAAAATCCAGAATTCACACCTACTTTGACGAGGTCGTCTTATTTGAACAAATACAATTCACAAAAATGATGTTATCATCAAGGTATGGAATTCACGCATATCTTGATGATTGAATTTCATAATAACAAGAAAACAATCGAAGATTGACATTTGTCACCAAGGTACGGGTTTCAATCCTATTTGGTGAGATCATGTCATTTGTGAAATGCCATTCCAAGGAAAATAATTGAAGTCAATCCTCAAGATAAGGTAATCACCCCAATCCAGAGGATGAAATTTTGTAAAACACACGATTGGAGACCATTTATCGAAACGAATAGAGAATCATCACCAAAGTAAGGGAATCACCCCTGTTTTGATAGGTTAGAATCATTTAGGAGATACGAGTGTTCTTAGTCATAGGTTGACTTGCAACTCTTGCATCTCTCACGGTGCAAACGGTATGAAGTTTGACATAACAGCGGAAAGGAAAATAATATCAATTAGAAATTCAGGAAATTTCAAGTTACATCAATGTAACAAAAGAAAAAAAAATCATATTTGCAAAATTAAGGTCAAAGTTCGAGGTAACAGAATTTGTTATGATGATGTTTAAATCTTGGATGGTTTAAGTCGGGGGCGAAATCAAGGACAGGGAATTATTCAACACCACAATGAGATGTGAACATTCGATTCATAATCGAAAGGAAATACATGGACTTCTCAGGATATAAGGTCAACCATAACCTTATTGAAGACACACGTACTTATAAGTGGTAACAAAGTTATAATTAGTTTATTCGATCATTGAGGTGAGTGACCACTTATAATATTTGAGTTAACAAAATTAACATTCAATTAGCAAAGTATCCCGAGATGTAGGAATTCCACCTACAACATTGAATGTCTTTAGTTATGAGATACACCCTTAGGAAGTTTTGAAAACCATAAGTAACGATTTAAAGTTTTAAAGATCATATCTTTGGGTATAACAAAAGTCATGTACACGTTGATCAAGGTATAGAAATAGCTACATGAAACGCCTAACGTGTAACGATGTTTAAACGTAGGAGTTAAAAGGTAAGACGAGTTCAATATCACAGGAACATTATGTATGATAAGAATGAAAAGAAACCAGTTCAAGGAATCAAAGATTTTTAAGATACAAAGAGGATGGTTCCATTTAGTAACGCATTACCATTTGAAATCGTTGACACGTCAAGTAAATCGACCCACTTGCCTTAGAAAATTGTGTATGTTGACCATAGTTTATCACTCATCCCAGAAATCCCCAGGTAAGCATAACTGGTCTCGCAATGAGATTTATACGATATGCTTGCCTTAGCCCGAAGGTCTTTTGCCAGGAAATCCAGAATACAGGTGTCTATGTGTCACACAAATTTCTTTGGTTAATGAAATCAAAACCTTGATGAGATTTTCATAGATTAGACATAGAGTCTAAGGAATTAATCCCACGATTATAAGTGTAGATTCCACATGTCGTTGAGAATAGGTTTAGGAAGATCATTTGTCGGGAGAGTCAAAGAGTCAAAGTTAAGTTTAGGGAGACAAGTAACTAAGTTTTAAGCATACATAAGGCAATCCTATGCTAAGGCATCAAGTTGCACAAAAGGCATAGCATTATGTAGCACGCAAACAATAAGTAAGCACAAAAGTATAATGATCTTTCTATGAGGTTCATGCATAAGCTATAGTCTAGGTCACCATTTCTAATAACCTAAATCCCTATAGTTATGGGCTCTGATACCAATCTGTCACACCCCAACCTTGACGGCGGAAACGTCGAGGTGTGAGAGTTAAGATCGTTCACAGCCACATAACGCTAGCCTTAAATGTAAATATTATTATTATAAGTTGCAAATGCAATTACAATCATAAGTTTCAACATGAAATAAGTCAAAACATAAAACAAAAGTAATCCAAAGCTTTTCATTCTTTAATCTAGGTCCAAAACCTAGATTTATGCAAACTTCAAATGATGACTTCAAACTTGGCATTTCCTGAAACATGTTAAAAATAACGGGTCAACTATAAAGTTGGTGAGTTTCCAAGGGTTTAATATACATAATATCCCATGGGTTTTCAAGTAGCAATTCATGTCATAGGTTATGAGTTAGCAAGTTTATATAGCACATATAGTACAATCAAACCTCGACTAGTTTATATGTTTATATGAGTGCTAAGTGTACTTGGTTCCCTAGTGCACAAGCATACGGCTCCTAGGAGTCGGCAATACATCGACTTTAGCACCAAATAGGCTTGTCAGGCCCAAAGATCTAAGACGTCGCCAGGCTAGCAATAGTTAATGATTGTAAACAATATATGTAACTCTTATAAGACTTACAATAACACAAATAACCATGACAAAAATAAAAGTATGAATTGCATGTGCTTTTATAAGATCTAAACGTTTATAAGTGTATGTTGAATAATGTAACATGTTTCACCCCAAAACGGTGTGAAATAGCATAAAAAGGGGCAAGGAAACTCACTTGGCAAATAAGTATAAGTAGGACGACTAATAAGAATAATAATAGGTGTCGTTCCAACGTGAATAGTCACAAGGCACCTATATATGTATATATAATCACAAGGTTAACGTTTAATAATAAGTTTAACAATTTAACAAGAATTAGGGTTATAGGTGGAATTTGGGGATTTTTATAAGTACATTAAATATTTTAAGACCAAAATTTATCATTTATGTGTTTTAATAGAAATTAACTAAAATATACTAAGTGTACATTTTTTTGTATATAGAAATACAAAAGAAATATATTTGTATTAAAATTTAGTTATAAGTTGGAATAATAATCATCATTTATATATGTATATAGATATTGTTGAACAAATAATTTAGTGATTTAAACCACTATCAAAAATCCATTTTATAAGAAAATAAACTAAATATATTATTTATCTAAACCGTTTAATAAAAATATTAACATATTTTATTTAAATAAATTATAGAAAATAATATGATGTCTTAAAAATCTAATAAGTTTATAATTCATTTTTTTTATAAATAATATATTTAGTTATAACATTTGTAAATAAATTTTATAATAAAATGATAAAAGATTTTACAAAAATAAATTTACAGAAAATATTTAGGTGATTTTAAAAATATTAAAAGTTTGTAAAATTATTTTTATGTTTATTAAATTTTTTTCTAAAATTAAATTTAAGCTAAGAAGGCTTTTAAAAAAAATGCATGAGGATGCCCGGGTTTGAACCCGGACCTCATGCTCAATGCACAATGTCTTAACCAGTGAACCAGAGGCTGAGGCCGCGCTTTACTTCGGCTTTTAATTCTTATAAACCAACCACAGACAAGTCCTTAATTTCCCCAAGAACCCTAGATTGATTTTAACCCAAATTGAACATCAAATTGATGTTGTTTATGAAATCAAACTTGGGGCTTTGATTTATTATGTAAAAACGAGTGTGTATGAGGATTTAATTACCTGGTTTGCTTTGAAATGATAGTAAGAACACACGAAGAACATATCGCGGCTATGCAAGAATCGGTTCAGGTGGCAAACGTTGATGAAACCCAAATTCATTGTACAGAAAGCTTCATAAGGATTTGGTGGATGAAACCCTCTGTCAATTGTTGTTTAAAATGCTTCTAAGGTAGGTGTTGATTAGGTTGCAGGTTTGCGATGAAGACGATGATCGAATGTGTGTTTGTGTGTTTTTCAGACGAAGTTGGAAGTGATGATTGATTAGAGATAGTTAGAAGTTTGTTTATGTTCGATTAATTGGGTTATTATTGAGTATTAACTAGTGAACGGTTAGAAGGCTTGCGGTTGACGGTTACCGAGCTCAATCAACACCATTACCGACTTTAACTGCGAATTTAAGTGTGATTAAGGTTTGAAACGTAGTCTAGAAGGGTTTGCAACCGGTTTTTGATTGAAAAATGGTCTGGAAACAAGCTTTCGATGGTGGCCGGAGCCGCGCCGGAGTTTGGCCGGACTCCTGGCCGGAAAAACGGGAAGGGGAGGGTGGTTTGGGTTTTGTTTTAATAAATTACACAAATAGCCCCTGTAGTTTAGGGTTTGTTATTTTATGCTAGAAACTTTAATTTTTAAGTTTCATAAATTACATAAATAACCCCTGAACTTTATTTACTTTAAGTTCTAACTATTTTAATTAATTTTTAATAAGTCATTATTACATTTATTATTATTATTATTATTATTATTATTATTATTATTATTATTATTATTATTATTATTATTATTATTATTATTATTAATATTATTATTGTTATTATATTATTATTAATAATAATAACTATTTTTAAAATTATTAGCACTTATGTTAAGTTTATAATATTAAGCAAACGTTATAAACACTAAATTGCTATTATTATTTATTAATTAATTTGTTAACAACCAAATTAATTATTAAGTATAACAAACCTCAAAGTTTCAAAATTGACATAAAATGTCCTTTTAAGATTTAACAAAGTTAACTTTTAAGTTAACGAAAATACGAGTTGTTACAGAAAGGGCCAAAGCGGTGGGCAGACAACATACCGATTGAAGTGTGGAAATGCCTGGGAGTTGAGGGCTCAAATGGCTAGCAGATTTATTCAACACTATCTTTACCACAGGGAAGATGCGGACCAGTGGAGAACTAGTGTCATAGTCCCCATATATAAGAAAAAAGGAGATGTTCAAAGTTGTGAAAACTATAGGGGAATAAAGCTATTGAGTCACACGATGAAATTATGGGAAAGAGTTATTGACACGAGAATTACACGGGAAACACAGATAGCGTCAAACCAATTTGGATTTATGCCAGGACGCTCTACAACAGAAGCAATACACGCCATAAGGAGGTTAATGGAGAAATACAGAGAAAAGAAAAGGGACCTTCATATGGTATTCATCGACCTAGAAAAGGCCTATGACAGTATTCCGTGTCAACTAATTTGGGATAGTCTACGACTTAGAAGGGTTCCAGAGAGGTATATCAAAATAATCAAGGATATGTATGATGGGGCAAAAACGTGCGTGCGAGCCCCGATCGGAGACACAGACTTATTCACAGTGGAAGTGGGACTCCACCAAGGATCGGCACTGAGCCCATTTCTCTTCACAGTAGTGTTGGATGAGATGACCAAGTGTATACAGCAACCAGTTCCGTGGTGCATGCTCTTTGCGGATGATATTGTCTTAATATCGGAATAAAAATGGAGCTTAACGACAGGCTTGAACAGTGGAGAGCAGCACTAGAGCGCAAAGGTTTAAGGATAAGTCGCTCTAAGACAGAATACATGCATTGTAACTTTAGTGGTGAGGCGGAAGAGGACACCCAAATCAGTATTCAGGGTATGGCGTCCCACAAACGCCTAGGTTCAAATACCTGGGCTCGTACCTGCAGGAAGACGGAGAAATACACAGCGATGTAGCGTACCGTGTCCAAGCGGGATGGTGCAAGTGGAGAGCAGCATCAGGGATCCTATGTGATAAGAGGTTTCCAGCAAAACTAAAGGGAAAGCTATACCGAGTGGCAGTATGTCCAGCTATGTTATATGGAACAGACTGCTGGGCCATAAAGAAATCGCACGAGAAACAAATAGAGGTAGCGGAAATGCGAATGCTGAGGTGGATGTGTGGTCACACAAGACTGGATCGGATAAGAAACGAAGTGTTTCGACAGAAGCTACAAGTGGCCCGTATCGCAGATAAAATACGAGAGGGAAGATTGAGATGGTTTGGGCATGTCAAGAGGAGACCAATGGCGGCACCAGTTAGAGCAGTAGAGAACATCATCTTAGAGGGTAGGAGAAGTAGAGGAAGGCCTAGATTGACTTGGGATGAGGTAATTAGGTGAGATATGATACACTTGCACCTCTTTGAGCACATGATCGAGGATAGGAGTGAGTGGAGGCATAGAATTAAAATTAAGGACTTTTAGTTCGACCAATAGGCAGGAAGGGTATTTGAAGTCTGGTTGCGGGGCCTGATGTCTAAGTAGTCCATATCTGCCCTTTAACGGTGATTATTCATGCTCCTATGATATATGTATGCTATGTGTCGTATGATTTATTGTATACTGTATACTGTATGCTATGTGTCGTACGATTTACTTGAAGGATGTATTGCAATCGGTATGGCTTTTGTACATTATGTGTTGTAGGATTTATTGAATGCTGTATGCTATTGTGTGGTAGGATTTCTGGTATACGGTATGCTATGTGTCTTGTTTTCAGTATGGCCTTTGCTATCGAGCCGGGGGCTCTTTGGAAGCGGTCTCTCTACCTAACAAGATAGAGGAAAGACTCGCCTACACCTACCCTCCCCAGACCCTGCTCTTGAGTGGGATATACTGGGTTTGTTTGTTTGTTGTTTTATTCTCATTTTCAAGAATGCAATCTCTACAACTGAAATCTTTATAGAAAGCTGCTACTCGATTTCCATTTGGTCGGTGTTTCGTTAGAGCGGGACAACCATAGACATCCGAGCATCACTTACATAACGTCCTTGGTAATCACTATCTTTGACGGATTTCCGAAGGAAGTATTCGTCGAAGAAACCTAAGTTTTCTGGTAGTGTAATCTAATATCTTGATTTAGTTATGTATTTATAACTATACTATATTGATATCGTCAATTCTGAAAAATTAGGTTTCTACATATACTTAGCGATTATATTTTAGAATCGCAAAACCAATTAAGCTTAATAAAAACGATATTTACATTGCAAATATGGAAATTGTTACTTTACTTAATTAACTAGTACTTAGTAATTAAAAACACATAATCCCATGATTCTCGGTGAAACAATTATATTGGAAATGGTAGTAATCCTCATTTAGATGATACGAGACAAAGAAAAATGAGGCCCATAAGATCTAAAAATCAGAAAAGAACGCTAATTAAATTAATAGAAATCCACGTTGTTGGAATACAAGAGCACCATCCAATATTCAACTATAAGTTCAACATGCAATCTTTAATGGCATAATGAAATTATGTTTTCAAAAGCAATCTAGTACCGTATGAATACATTCTCAAAACCTATCTTGGAATTATCTCAGATATTGAAACACCATTCACCGAAAACTTGGATAATTGTGGCATTGCCGATTTTTCTAAACCACTGCTACCTGTCGACGAAATGTACTCTTGAAAGAGTGGCATTTCAGGATTAGTTTTAGTATGCATAAAAATGCAGGCTCTGATGGTACCGGCAAGGTGAGGGTGAAGCTATTAAGCATAAGAACAACGGAAGCCATGGTTGGCCTATCAACAACATTTTCTTGAACACATAATAAGCCAATTTGGATACTTCTAATGATATCACGTAATGAACCGGATCCGGTCTTCAATGAGGGATCTATGATATCTATCACTGTGCTATTCTGCCAATTTTTCCATGCCTAAAACGGAAGAAAAATTTGGTTGTTACATACAACTAATTTTTTCTAAGAGAATGTTATTGTACAAAAAAATACATTTTTCGTCATGTATGTACTCATTTCTTTATTATTAAAATATGTAAGGTGGATACTTACAAAACTAACAGATCATCCATGCTTTCTCCATTTTGAAAACAGTGGTTCTTTTGACCCACTACCGTCTCCAACATCAACACTCCAAAACTAAACACATCTGATTTTACCGAAAACTGCCCATGCAAGACATATTCTGGAGCCATATAACCACTGTTATACAAGAAAAAAAGCACTAGGTACCAACAATTCGACTTGTATCACCTTGAGTTTCCTCAGGTTTAAACAACCTTGCCATACCAAATCTGCAATTTAGCGTTCATTTCTGCGTCTAGTAAAATATTACTAGCTTTCAGATCACGATGAATAATCTTTATTCGGGAATCTTCATGTAGGTAAAGAAGTCCTTTCGCAACACCATTGATAATCTTGTATCTTTTTTCCCAATCAAGAAGTGTACGCCTAGTTTGATCTACAACAACCATCAACATGCAAGCTATCACTAACAATACCCCACTAAAAGTTCCATTTAGTTCATCACCAATAATACTTTTGAAAGGGGAAATCACCTACTAGAATCATATATGTACCAGGTAGTACGTACTGTTCGGTTGGCTTGGGAGGCTAATTGTGACATCAGAAAAGTAATATTTTTTTGTCACAAAGTTAACAAATGTAACTAAGACTTAATTTTGATCTCTAATTAAAGAAAGCCATGGTTCCTTGAAATAAAATCTTTTGTTATGGCATACAGAGCACAATATATCGAGTAAAGAAAAATGGTTTGTTCTTTAGAACTTACCAAATATAAAATGATCAAGACTTCCATTTCGCAAATACTCATAAATGAGAAGTCTTTCAATTCCATCTATACTAAAACCGAGCAATCTAACCAAATTACGATGTTGAAGCTTCGCGACTAGCAAAACCTCATTCTTAAATTCTACATCTCCTTGCCCAGAATCCCTCGCGAGCCTTTTTACTGCTATCTCCTGTCCATTCTAAGCATACCCTAAGTATCATACAAAAACATATGTCAACATCCATTAACATCAAGATTTAAAATTATTGGTACATAACAAGCAATGTCAATGAGTCTATACCTTGTAAACCGCTCCAAATCCCCCTCGTCCTATCTTATTATCTTCAGAAAAATCATTTGTTGATGCTTTCACCCAATTAAAGTCGTAGTGCAGCGATTCAGCATTGGAGATCATATCCATAGATTCAGCTAGTGAAGAAAGATAGAGTTAAAAGTTGTTTAGTGACAACACTACTAGTACCAAGGGTTAACAACAATAGTATCTACTAACAATATTAGCATATATATATATATATATATATATATATACATATATATACATATATATTATACTATATATATACATATATATATATATATATATATTATATATATCTATATATATATATATATATATATATATATATATATATTACATAGGGGAGGGTTCAAAGGAAAACCACTAACTTATGAGAAAATCAAGAAAACTAATTTCAACCAATCATGTAATTTCTAATATTTATTTATATTCTTTATTAAAAGGGTATTTAAGTAATTCCACCCCCACTATTTTAGTAGTATATTTATTAAATTTTAAATTCCTTATATATCTCACCAAATTACCATAATCGAATTTGTGGACCTAATTCAAGAAGAGTTCATCAAATCACCATATCAACCATACCATCATCTACACATTGTCAATCTTCTTGCTAGAGATCACCATATAATCTACACATCATCACTCTTCTTGGGAGGATACTCGTGCTTATAAATGTATTGGTCTTCTTAGGTTTTTCCTATTTTTGAAGATGATGAATGAAGATGAGAGAGATGATACACCAAGATGAAGATGAAGATGATGAACCAAGATGAATAATGAACCGAGATGAAGATAATGATTTAAGATGAAGATGATTACGAATATGAGATGAAGATATGATTCATGATGAAGATGATTACAAACTCGATGAACAATATGAAGACGATGATGAACGCGAATATGAGATGAAGATATGATTCATGATGAAGATGATTACAAACTCGATGAACAAAAAGAAAAAGATAAAGATATGTGTTTTTGTTATATTACATTTTAGTTTTTTGTTCGTCCTCATTTTCACGAGTTACGTATACGTAAGTAGGTTAACATTGGCTGCATATCGTAATTGTAATTTTTTATAGATTCTAGGGTACTTTTTAGTGTTACGTATATGTAACTTATCAAGTTACACATAACCCTAATACTTATAAATCAGTTACATATACGTAACCACGTTTATGTATGAGGATCTGATCATGCAAGGGTGTTTACATATACGTAAGTTTAATCAACATGTCTTCTTTATTTGTTTTCTGATTGCTTACATACACGTAAGTTTCACCATTTTAACGTAATAGTATGCATATTGTTTTTTCTTTGTTTGCTAATTGCTAATTTGGTTGTGTTTACATATACGTAAGCAGGACGTTACATATGATGCATCAGTTCGCCGTTGGTTATTTAACAAAATGGAGATGAAGACAATTTTTGATTAATATGAAGATGATTGTTACGTATATGTAATCAAATTACATATACGGAACCATGTCTACGTATGTGCAATTTTTAAAATTTAAAAATTGTTCTATACTAGTTGTATGTTATAGTTATAGTTTTTATACTATTTTTAGATGATTATCGATTCTTATGGTAATTTATTTGAATTTTCTGATTTGTATATCATTTTAGTGAGTGATACATATACATAAGTTTCATCATTTTAATGTAATAGCAATTGTCATGTTTTTTGTTTGTTTTATGCTTGTTTACATATAAGTAAGCATGTTGTAAGAGAACAAATATATTTTGAACATATATGTGAACATGTTTACGTATATGTAAGCATGTATGTATATATATAGATCTGTAGAAAAAAAACTTTTATTCTTCTGAAATATTTTAGAATGATATTTGAATAAATTAATTTGATTTTAAATAAACTAATATTGTGTTTGATTTTAAAGAGAGAGATAGAGAGAGATTTAAGGGATTTTAATTATTTTCAGAATATAAAAATTATAATCCACCTAAAACACCCTTTAATCATTTAATTAAAGAAACTATCTATTAAATATTTCCAAATTTTCCATTGATTAATATCACCCATTAATCATGTGACAACCCGAGTTTTTTTTTAATAATACTGTTTAAAATAACTTTCTTCGCTTATCGCAAATTAATCTATTTCACTATTATTTTAAAAAATATAATAATATAATAATAATAAAAATATAAGTTTAATTATATTAAAGCTTGTAATTATAAAATTTACATGAAAAAAAAATAACCCTCTAAACTTTAGGGGTCAAGTTGTAACATATTTTAAACTGAAACAGAACTTTAAACATCTTTTACAAACTGTTAGAAACCTCGGGGACCCATTGTGTATATTTCGCAAAACACCCCAACCCCACCCCATTTCCCTCATTGTCTTCTCCCACTATCGACCAAAACAAGGAGCAAAATCAGCCACTACATGTTCTTTTGGCACAAAAGTTGTGTCCCTACCACACCACAATTATTATATATACACGTTATACGCATACACCCCTGTAACCGACTCCCTTCATTGTAACCACGATCTCTAACCACCAGTATAAGCCCTTCTCTCGGATCACCATAACCGACACCATTCTACCATCAATTAACCTTTCCCCTCCATTCGAAACCGAGAACCACACATGCCTCAATCGTTCAGCCCCTCCTGTAACTTCGAACCTCGATCGCAACCTTACACCGCAACACCGACAGCTTTCTTCGCGAGCAAACAACACCGCTATCAACCGCGAGTACCAGGCATTAGCAAACGGCAATTGAAACAGCCCCGTACCACGTCCGGTAAGGCTTTTTCATCGAAAGTTATGTTCGTATCGTTACGGTTTTGAGACACGGTTACGGTTTCCGCGTATACGTTTGCGTTGGATTCATGGGTTGTGATGGGGGGGATGTGAACATAATTCTGCAGATGGTATAGACGTATGCGTGTGGATATATATAGATATATATGACTGCAATTGTATATATGTATGAATGTAACCGTGAGTGTGTGAAAGTTTATGTGCTGCGTTATATATAATATATATATATATATAAAGATGAATGTGTGTGTGCAGCATTGAATATATATTATATATATATATATATATATATATATATATATATATATATATATATATATATATATATATTTCATATGATGCGTTCTGTGTAGGTATGCATGTGATGGTATATATTGTGTGTGTGGTTCTTTTTCCTTTCTGTCGAATTAATGCATAATTGTGGGTATGCATTATGCATGTGTGATTGTGTGCATTGCATGTATGCATGTGTATGATGTGCGTATGAGTGCTCCTGAGTTTTGTTCATAAAGCTGCATGTGTGAATGTATATATATAAATAGACTTTTGCTTTATATTATGTATGAATGTGTTCCAGCATATGGAAGGTAGTGTGATTTATTAATATTTAAACATAGCATATGTACTAGAGTATATATATATATATATACACACACACATATATATATGTCATATAGATAAAGTACACTTTTATACGTAATGTGGGTTCGTGAATATTGAGTTTTATGCTTGTGTTGGGGTGTGTTTGCATTTGCTTGTGTACTGGGGAATTCCTATCGACAACCGACACCGTAACCGAGACACGAACGCGAACCAAACAGTTGTTATATTTTTAATTTATAATTAATATTAATTTTACGTATACGGTGTGAAACACAGGTTAACCGAAATCCGAATCGTTGTGCGAACATTAGTTCATTGCTGTGCAAACAAGGTGAGTCTTCACGGCCCCTATTTTACTTTCTTTCTTTTTTTTTGGGGGGAGAAAACATGCAAACATATTTTATAAATGGTTTTTTAGTATTATTGATTGTGACACCTCACAATATCAAGCAAAGAACATTGTGGATTACTGTTACATTAGTGTGACAGTTTAGATGATACAGATGGATTTAATGAACAAAGTTTTAGAAACATTCAAGATATTCCCAAATCGAAAGGAAACCTAAGATTCTTCTTGTTGAAGATCATGTGGTGAATGTGATGGTGTGTGACATCTGTCATTAACCGGTCCATCGATCGACATTAAGTTCGTTAACTCACCGTTGTGTATTAACAATACTCACGTATGTTCATAATCTATTTATCGTGTTAACCGAATCATATTCGTATACCGTTTCATGTGTGTTAACTATCCTTAAATTTATTATTTTATATAGATATATATATATATATATATAGTTTCGGTTGAATTTATCATATACACGTTTGTGTTAATAATAATAATAATCATAATAATAATAAAATAGTAATAATAATAATAAAAATAATCATAACAAATAATATAATCATAATACTAAGATAATAATAATAATAATAATAACAATAATTATAACAATAATAATAATAATAATAATAATAATAAAAATAATAATAATAATAATAATAATAATAATAATAATAAGCCAGGGGTTATTTGCAATTTTTAAAACTTAAAAAGAAGTTTTAAACATAATATAACAAAAGCTAAACCACAGGGACCATTTATGTAAAATTCCAAATTACAAAACCAACCCCCCCGCCCATTTCCCTTTCGATTTTCGGTCGCCAGCCGACGAGACTCCGGCGAGCAAGGCCAAAAACACGAATTTTACCCGATTTTTCAACCAAAACCATTCCAATACATTCGTGGACAAGATTCGAACCCCACACACCTTAAAACACGTTTAAACGGTCGATTAAACGGCTAGAACCCTTTCACTTTATTCCCGAAAAATTCAAACGGCTAATTCACCCACTCAAACTAAAATTATAAAATTAATGCTACCAACTCCATCATCTATATAAACCTGATCAAATGCAGCCTGCAATTGCAAGCAAAACACCCACAGACACCATTATCAAACATCATCTTTGTCGTCGACCTGCAACTCAATCAAAACCCAAACCCCGACCCATTTACATTGAAATTGACAGAGGGCTATTCATCACCATCATCATTCAAGCTTCCTGTATAATTAATTTGTTATTATCAACGATTTCTCAACTTGTGAGTTGACATAAACTGCGGCTGTTTCTAACCTGTTTCCATCGATTCAATCTTCAAACAAGGTAATTGAACATACATACATACTCGTTTTTACATGGGGAAACAAAGCCCCAACATTATATTGGTTTTGACATCGATTTGATCTTCAATTGAATCGATTTCGAATTAGGGTTTATGTGAAATTAGGGGAAACAGGGAGAATCGGGTTAAAAACTATTGGAATGGGATTCTAGTGCGGCTGGATGCCATGGTTCACTGGTTTGGTGCGTGTGTGGGCAGAGAGAGGACCCGGGTTTGAACCCGGGCAACCTCTTTTATTTTTTTTAAATGCTTTTAAATCACTTTTTAAATATATAAAAATTCTTAAAAATTTTAAAAATAAATTCTAAATATTCTCCTTATTTTATATATTACAAAATAATTTTCTGTAAATTTATTTTATTTAAAACTTTAATAGAATTTTTATAAATATTATTTAAAAATTAAAAAGACTTATTCTTATAAAATAAATTCTAAATCAAGTTTAATTATGAAATAATCACAAAAATCATGAAAATTATATAATATTATTTATAATATTATAATAATTATTTCTATAAAATAAACGCTATATCATCTTTAAATATATTTTATAATTTCACAAATTATTACAAAATAAAATTGTGAGTTATTTCTTGTAAATATATTCTAACTAAAGGTATAGATTAATACCTTATTATTAATCAAATACTAAAATTTTGATTATTCTTATTTGTAATTATCATTGGATAATTATAAATTATATAAAACCACATCATTTTTATATTTAATTCCAAAAATATTTAATACACATATAAAACCCTTCTAATAAAAATCAAAATGTAAAACTTAATACTTATTAATTATTACCTACTAATACATATATAAATCTACAAAACCCCGTAACACGTATACATCTAAGTGCGTGTGTGACACGTGTTGGACCAAATCAATACAAACCTTATCAAATATATTCGTATTATATAAAGACTCCACTACAATCAATAATATGTATTAAACGTGTTCGATCGTGCATTGCCTAATTCTTTGAAGTTCTTGTTCATATACATTACATTAATCCAAGGTGAGTTACGTGGCCCCTTTTATGTTTATACAAGTCTTCAATGTTTTCAAACTTGGGGAAAAGTATGCTTATCTGTTTTCAATGCTGTTCAGTCTTACATACTATTTCATACTTGGAATTAATATGATACCTACATACATGTTGTTACTCTATGAATCATCTTACAACCATTAGTTCCTGGTTTGGAACCAACGGATAGATATTGGTAGTACTACTGGGTTGACAACCCCACCCTCGACAGATCGGTTTAACTTGTGAGTTACCGACACAGCTGCCAGCAATAAGGCCATGGTTGAATATATTCCGACGAATGTATATGCATAACTGTTATTAGGTTGGTTGTCTAAAACGCATGTTATGTGATTCCACATCAATTCTATACAGCATCAATTATATGTTTTCAATTCAAACCTACGGAACTCACCAACATTATGTGTTGACATTTTTGAGCATATCTTTTTAGGTGAACATAATCAAAGAGGATAGCTAGTGCTGATGCCTTAGCAGAGACCCTCAGGATTTCATTAGTTTTGCAATTGTAATGTATATCGTTGTATTTAATTGTGAACTATGTGTATTTTGGATTTGAAATCAATAAGACTATGGTAGTCGTGGAACTGACTAACCACGACACAAGTCACCATTGTGTCAGGGGACGTCATGACACGAGAAGTTTGCATGTATTATATCTCTGTAATTATACCAAGTGTTATGACGATCCCGTCCGTCGCATCCTCGTGTTTCCGCTCTAAGCGCGGGTGTGACAGATTGGTATCAGAGCCTTGGTTATAGAGAATTGGTGGAGAACTCGACCTAGACTATAACCTAAGAACCTTCATATAGAACGCATGCTAGGGATGGTGTGTATTTGATTTTACCTAAATGCCTTTCATGATTTGTGTGACACATAGACACCTGTATTCTGGATTTCCTGGCAAAATGCCTTCGGGCTAAGGCAAGCGTATTCATATAATCTCATTGCGAGACCCGTTACGCTACCTGGGGATTTCTGGGATGAGTGATAAACTATGGTCAATACACAAAACGATAAGGCAAATGGGTCAAGTATATTAAGCCTATGAACTTAATATACAGTAAGTTCCTACATACTTGATTTTATACGTATACACGTGTTATCTGAACATCCCGAGGAAGACATATTATTCTTAGTATTTCTCCATGGGATACTTTGATACTAGAACTTACGCTTATATGCGCACACATCATATTATTAGGGAACTTCGGTGATCACGCGTAGCGTCGATCTCGGATATTAAATCCAACCCTATCATGGTTACGACTGAAATCCTGAAAGTATGATGGATATGCAGTCATCATTTAAACCTATTGTGCTTATGTGCTTGAATATTTATTTGTTATTACATGCTAATATTGGAATACTATGGGTTCCTGGACATGAGAACATCACACAAACTATGCTTGATAGTACTATGATGTTAACTTGGGGTAAGTAAAGTTAAGGGTGATCATGCAAGGCAAATTACCATTACGGGTGCACACGTAATTGCAATTCGCCATGCATGAGAAGTCTGGCTAATCTTACCATGAGAAACAATCATGAGTATCACAAGTCTCTATTCTATACCCTAGGACGCTAGAACCATAATTCTAGTTAGATCCTGTTAAGGGTAATCAAACTCAAGTCCTGTCCTGTTTGGAGCCTTCATGGAAATTTTCATCATTATATTAACCTTATGAGACATTTCTCCACTTAGCATTTCAATAACTATTGAATACTTAAAATAAAAGTGGGATATATGATACTCTCTTCACATACATAACGCTACTATTTGAGTAAATACTAAAGGAAATTGGGATGTTATGTAACTAGTTTAAGTGTTATTTAAAGTATATCGTGGATGGTGGTGGGAATGCTGCGGGGAATCCTATATATAAACATCACCGGTATACCAAGAATGTGCTTAAACTGGGCTACATAATGATCTTGATGGACTAAAGCATAGAGTATTAGGATTTAACGAGTGAAAACATGTATATATCTTAGGGTGACTAAAGTATTCATCTTTCTATGAATAGAAGATGGCACCTAAGAGAGTTACAAGAAGAACTAACCAAGGTGGCGAGGCCCCGCAAAACAGGCGTAGGGGCAGGCCATCGAGGACAGATGCTGCTCCAGCTGGCAATAATCGGGAACTGGCAACCCTGACATAGCTGCTATGATTGCTCAGCAGCTAGCCACTTTGATCCCCAACCATTGTAACTCAAGTAAGCGACACCCTGCTAAATCAACCTCTCCACGATGATCACAACACCAATGGTCAACACAACCATGGAGGTAGGGATAACACTGGAAACGAAGTTGGAATCAACCAGGCTAAACGGGATGTTCCTACAAAGAATTTGTGGCCTGCAAACCCCGAGATTTCGATGGAAAAGGCGGAGCAGTAGCCTTAACTAGATGGTTGGAAAAGATGGAGGCAGTCATTGATATTAGCGAATGTCTCGATAATCAACGTATCAAATATGCCACATGCTCATTACAGGGCAAGGCATTAACCTGGTGGAACACCCAGGTACAGGCAAGAGGAAGGGAGTCTGCAATGCAGATGACCTGGGATGAGTTCAAGACGTTGATTTCTGAGGAATACTGTCCTCTCAACGAGATGCAGAAACTAGAGCAGGAATTCTGGAACCATGCCATGATTGGAACTGGGCACGCAGCATACACCGATCGTTTCCACGAATTGGCAAAATTGGTTCCACATTTAGTGACACCAGAGTCCAAGAGG
The DNA here is from genome assembly GCA_024085815.1 of Flaveria linearis. Classification (NCBI taxonomy): domain Eukaryota; kingdom Viridiplantae; phylum Streptophyta; class Magnoliopsida; order Asterales; family Asteraceae; genus Flaveria; species Flaveria linearis. The sequence continues at coordinate 13,021,406 of CM044010.1, forward strand.
ATCGAGAGGTATATTTGGGGACTCGCGCCTCAAATCCGAGCACTGATAACCGCAGCTGCTCCATCTATGATCCAGAGCGCAATTATGAAAGCTGGCGCTCTTACCGAAAAATGGTGAGAACCGGATTGTTGGGGAAAGGAACCGAGAAGAGAAAGGAGCTGGGTCTAATGCTGGAAGATCCGATAAGAAGGCTAAGACAACCCGGAACTTTGTGGCAGTGACACAGGGAAAGAAGGAATACACTGGACCGCACCCCAAGTGTAACAAGTGTAATTATCACCATTCCCCAGAAAAGCCGTGTCATGCGTGTACAAACTGTGGACGCTTGGGACACTGGGCGAAGGACTGTAGAAGTGCACCAAAACTAGTAACACCTATCAACGCGGTTAACCCCGCCGGAAATGCCAGGGCATGTTACGAATGCGGAGGTCTCGATCACTTCAGGAACACGTGTCCTCGACTGAATAGAGCACCTGGTCAACAGGGGAATAACCAGCAGCAATTGCTGGCCATAGCTGCTAGCCCGGGCCAAGGGAATCAAGGAAATACTGCAAGAGGACGTACCTTCGACATCGGAACTAATGATGCCAGTCAGGATCCCAATGTTGTCACGGGTACGTATCTCCTCAACGACCACTTCGCCTCTATATTATTTGATACGGGAGCAGACAATAGCTACATATCTTCTAATTTTGCACAAATGCTTCCATTGAATCCAAGTAGCTAGAAACTAGTTTATCCATAGAAATGGCCAATGGTAGATTTGAACAAACCGATAAAATTTTTAGACAGTGCTCCATTATATTAGAAAACCATGCCTTCGACATAGATTTAATACCATTCGAGCTAGGGAGCTTCGATGTGATCATGAGAATGGATTGGTTGTCAAAACACGGAGCCGAGATTGTCTGTCGGGAGAAAGCAATACGAATCCCCATGCCAAATGGAGATATACTCAAGATTCAAGGAGAACGACCAGGAAGGACTCTAAAGCTTATTTCCTGCATGAAGACGCGTCGATGTCTACGGAAGCAGTGCTACGCACTCCTGGCTCACGTGGTAGAAAAGAAGGAGGAAGGCATTAAGTTGGCAGATATTCTTGTGGTACGAGATTACCCGGAAGTATTTCCTGATGATTTGTCGGTTTACCTCCTCTACGACAGGTAGAATTTCGTATCGAATTGGTTCCTGGAGCTATGCCGGTAGCAAAGGCACCATATCGGTTAGCACCATCTGAAATGCAGGAGTTATCCAGCCAACTACAAGAGCTATTGGAGAAGGGTTTTATTCGACCAAGTCATTCGCCATGGGGAGCACCGGTTCTATTTGTCAAGAAGAAAGACGGGTCATTTCGTATGTGTATCGATTATCGCGAGTTAAACAAGTTGACTGTGAAGAATCGATACCCTCTTCCTAGAATTGATGATTTGTTTGATCAATTACAAGGAGCTTCATATTTCTCCAAGATTGATCTTCGATCTGGATATCATCAACTGAGAGTTCATGAGGAAGACATACCGAAAACGGCATTTAGGACTCGTTATGGGCATTATGAGTTCTTAGTCATGCCCTTCGGGTTGACTAATGCACCAGCTGTGTTTATGGACCTGATGAATCGAGTATGCCAACCATACTTGGATAAGTTCGTGATCGTATTCATTGACGATATACTTATCTACTCTCAATCGAAGAAGACCACGGGAAACATCTTCGGGCCATACTAAACCTGTTACATAAAGAGAAACTTTTCGCTAAACTCTCGAAGTGCGAGTTTTGGCTTCGAGAAGTAAAATTTTGGCCACGTGGTTAACGAGAATGGGATTCATGTAGCTCCCGGCAAAATTGAGGCAGTGAAGAAATGGGATACACCCCAAACACCATCAGAAATCCGGCAATTTTTGGGATTAGCCGGGTATTATCGACGGTTTATTGCGAACTTTTCAAAAATCGCACAACCGTTGACCATGCTAACCCAAAAGGACAAGAAGTTTTGATTGGGGACATGCACAAGAACAAGCTTTCCAGACGTTAAAGGAAAAGCTGTGCAACGCTCCAATACTATCTCTCCCTGACGGAACTAATGATTTTGTGGTATATTGCGATGCCTCGCATCAAGGATTAGGATGTGTGTTGATGCAAAGAGATAAGGTGATTGCTTACGCTTCACGACAATTAAAAGTACATGAAAAGAACTACACGACTCATGATTTGGAGTTAGGCGCTGTAGTATTTGCACTCAGATATGGAGGCACTATCTGTATGGGACCAAATGCATCATCTATACCGATCATAAGAGCCTTCAACACATCCTGAATCAAAAAGAGCTCAACATGCGACAAACGACGTTGGGTAGAACTACTCAGTGACTACGATTGTGAAATCCGGCATCATCCAGGGAAAGCAAATGTGGTGGCTGATGCCTTAAGTCGCAAAGAACGCGTAAAGCCACTACGTGTTCGAGCCTTGGGTCTGACCATTCAAACGAACCTGAAGCTCAGATTCAAATTGCGCAAAGTGAGGCTCTGAAAGAAGAAAACCTTGCGGGAGAGGAATTCCGAGGATTGGATAAACAAATGAATCGCAAGGATGACGGCTTACATTACTTCCTTGATCGCATATGGGTTCCCAGATGGGGAGGTGTACGTACACAAGTCTTGGATGAAGCACACAAGACTCGATATTCTATTCATCCCGGTGCAGACAAGATGTACCACTATCTGAAAGATCTGTACTGGTGGCCGGGTATGAAGAAAGATATTGCTCTATATGTGAGCAAAATGCTTGACATGTTCAAACCTGGAAAATGGAGAACATAACCATGGACTTTATTACCAAACTCCCAAGGACACCTAGCAGACACGACTCGATATGGTCATAGTGGATCGGATGACGAAGTCCGCTCACTTCTTACCAATCCGGGAAGATTACAAGATGGATAAGCTGGCAAGGTTGTACATTAAGAGGTCGTGACACGGCACGGAGTGCTGGTGTCAATCATATCCGACCGTGACAGTAGATTCACCTCACGGTTTTGGCAAACATTACAGAAAGCGATGGGCACTCTCGACTAGATATGAGTACCGCCTATCACCCCCAGACAGATGGCCAAAGTGAACGTACAATACAGACACTTGAGGACATTCTAAGGGCATGTGTCATTGATTTTGGTGGCAGTTGGGATACTCATCTACCATTGATTGAGTTTTTCCTACAATAATAGTTACCATACAAGCATTGATGTGCTCCATTTGAGGCATTGTACGGGAGGAAATGTAGATCCCCAGTTTGTTGGGCTGAAGTTGGAGAGAGCCAGCTTACGGGCCCAGAAATCATTCAAGAGACAACTGACAAAATCTCCCAAATCAAAGACAGATTAAAGCTGCAAGAGATCGCTAAAAGAGCTATGCCGACAACCGTCGGAAGCCTCTAGAATTCAATGTTGGAGATCATGTCTTACTCAAAGTCTCTCTCTCCCTGGAAAGGAATTGTACGATTGGAAAGAAAGGAAAGTTGCCCCTCGATACGTAGGACCATTCGAGATTACAGAAAGAATCGGTCCAGTGGCTTACCGCTTGAGGTTGCCACAAGAACTCAGTGGTATACATGATACTTTTCACCGTGTCAAACCTCAAGAAGTGTTTGGCGGACGAATCCTTACACGTACCAATTGAGGAAATCAAGATCGACGAAAAGCTTCATTTTACTAAGGAACCTATCGAGTCATGGACCGAAAGGTCAAAGTTGAGACGCAGCAAGATACCCATTGTTCGTGTGAGATGGAATTCCCAACGAGGGCCAGAGTTTACGTAGGAACGTGAGGATCAGATGAGACTCAAATACCGCATCTATTCGTGGATGACACTTTTGGACCTAGCACCAGTTGAATTTCGGGACGAATTCCCTCAACTGGTGGATACTGTGACACCTCACAATATCAAGCAAAGAACATTGTGGATTACTGTTATATTAGTGTGACAGTTCAGATGATACAGATGGATTAATGAATAAAGTTTTAGAAACATTCAAGATATTCCCAAATCAGAAAGGAAACCTAAGATTCTTCTTGTTGAAGATCATGTGGTGAATGTGATGGTGTGTGACATCTGTCATTACCGGTCCATCGATCGACATTAAGTTCGTTAACTCACCGTGTGTATTAACAATACTCACGTATGTTCATAATCTATTTATCGGGTTAACCGAATCATATTCGTATACTCGTTTCGTGTGTGTTAACTACCCTACGAATTTATTTTTTATATATATATTATATATATATATATATATATATATATATATAATATATATAATTATAATTTTCGGTTGAATTATCATATACACGTTTATGTTAATAATAATAATAATCATAATAATATAAAAAATAGTAATATATAGTAAAAATAATCATAACAATAATAATAATCATAATACTAAGATAATAATATAACAATATAATAACAATATTATAACAATATAATAATAATAATAATAATATATAATAATAAGTCTAGGGGGTTATTTGCAATTTTTAAAACTTAAAAAGAAGTTTTAAAACATAATATAACAAAAGCTAAACAACAGGGACCATTTATGTAAAATTCCAAATTACAAAACCAACCCCCCGCCCATTTCCCTTTCGATTTTCCGGCACCGGCCGACGAGACTCCGACGAGTCTCCGCAAGGCCAAACACCAATTTTACCTGATTTTCAACCAAAACCGGTTCCAATACATTCGTGACAAGATTCGAACCCACACACCTTAAAACACGTTTAAACGGTCGATTAAACGACTAGAACCCTTTTCACTTTATTCCCGACAAATTCAAACGGCTAATTCACCCACTCAAACTAAAATTATAAAATTAATGCTACCAACTCCATCATCTATATAACCTGATCAAATGCAGCCTGCAATTGCAAGCAAAACACCCACAGACACCATTATCAATCATCATCTTCGTCGTCGACCTGCAACTCAATCAAACCCAAACCCCGACCCATTTACATTGAAATTGACAGAGGGCTATTCATCACCATCATCATTCAAAGCTTCCTGTATAATTAATTTGGTTATTATCAACGATTTCTCAACTTATGATTCGACATAAACTGCGGCTGTTTCTAACCTGTTTCCATCGATTCAATCTTCAAACAAGGTAATTGAACATACATACATACTCGTTTTTACATGAGGAAACAAAGCCCCAACATAATTTGGTTATTGACATTGATTTGATCTTCAATTGAATCGATTTCGAATTAGGTTTATGTGAAATTGGGGGAAACAGGGAGATCGGGTTAAAAACTATTGGAATGGGATTCTAGTGCGGCTGATGCCATGGTTCACTGGTTTGGTGCGTGTGTGGGCAGGGAGAGGACCCGGGTTCGAACCCGGGCAGCCTCTTTTATTTTTTTAAATGCTTTTAAATCACTTTTAAATATAAAAAATTCTAAAAATTTTAAAAATAAATTCTAATATTCTCCTTATTTTATATATTACAAATAATTTTCTGTAATTTATTTTATTTAAAAACTTTAATTTAATTTTTATAAAATATTTTTAAAATATTAAAAAGACTTATTCTTATAAAATAAATTCTAAATCAAGTTTACTTATGAAATAATCACAAAATCATGAAATTTATAATATTATTTTATAATATTATAAATATTATTTCTATAAAATAAATGCTATATTATCTTTAAATATATTTTATTTCACAATTATTTACAAAATAAAATTGTGAGTTATTTCTTGTAAATATTTCTAACTAAAGGTATAGATTAATACCTTATTATTAATCAAAATACTAAAATTGTGATTAAATAAGAATAATTATCCTTGTTTAATTATAAATTATATAAAACCACATCATTTTTATATTTAACTTCAAAAATATTTAAATACACATGTTTTGTTCTAATAAAATCAAAATGTAAAACTTAATACTTATTAATAATTACCTACTAATACATATATAAATCTACAAAAACATCGTAACACGTATACATCTAAGTGCGTGTGTGACACGTGTTGGACCAAATCAGTACAAACCTTATCAAATATATTCGTATTATATTAAAGACTCCATTACAATCAATAATAGGTATTAAACGTGTTCGATCGTGCATTGCCTAATTCTTTGAAGTTCTTGTTCATATACACTACATTAATCCAAGGTGAGTTACGTGGCCCCTTTTATGTTTATACAAGTCTTCAATGTTTTCAAACTTGGGGAAAAGTATGATTATCTGATTTCAATGTTGTTCAGTCTTACATACTATTTTCATACTTGGAATTAATGTGATACCTACATACATGTTGTTACTCTATGAATCATCTTACAACCATTAGTTTCTGGTTTGGAACCAACGGATAGATATTGGTAGTACTACTGGGTACAAACCCCCCCTCGACAGATCGGCTTAACTTGTGAGTTACCGACACAGCTGCCAGCAATCAGGCCATGGGTGAATATATTCCGACGAATGTATATGCATAACTGTTATTAGGTTTGGTTGTCTAAAACGCATGTTATGTGATTCCACATCAAATTCTATACAGCATCAATTATATGTTTTCAATTCAAACCTACAGAACTCACCAACATTATGTGTTGACATTTTTGAGCATATCTTTTCAGGTGAACATAATCAAAGAGGATAGCTAGTGCTGATTGCCTTAGCAAGACCCTCAGGATTTCATTAGTTTTGCAATGTTCATTGTAATGTATATCGTTGTATTTAATTGTGAACTATGTGTATTTTGGATTTGGAATCAATAAGACTATGATAGTCGTGGAACTGACTAACCACGACACAAGTCACCATTATGTCGGGGGGATGTCATGACACGAGAAGTTTGCATGTATTATATCTCTGTAATTATACCAAGTGTTATGACGATCCCGTCCGTCGCATCCTCGGTGTTCCGCTCTAAGCGCGGGTGTGACATTGATACGCCTGTTACGTTAGTGCAAACATACAAACATGTGACAACCCGAATTTTTTTTCACGATTTATTAAAATTTTTATGTGAATTTACAATTTATTTTTATATTTTTATTATTATTTAATGATAATATTAATAATAATAAAAATAATGATAATAATAAATATTTTATTATTTTAAAATAATAATGATAATAATAATAATAATAATAATATAATAATAATAATAATAATAATAATAATAATAATAATAATAATAATATAATGATAATAATATGCTTTATAAGGTTTAGGGGTTAAAATGCAAACATAAACTACTTTTAGAATATTTTACATGAAATGATAAGTTCTAAAACCACAGGACTAGTTGTGTAATTTCCCAAACCACCCGCCCCTTCCCCGATTTTCCATCCGGCCACCTCCGCCCCCTCTCCGCGAGAGCCAGAACCGTCCAACAAACGCGGTTTTACCTAATTAAAGTTTCCGACATATTTCAGTGGGTGATTCGATCGTGGGGCAACTTTCAAATTAAGAATTTGCAGTGCAATTACCACTAAACCCGATTATCTATTTTTTTTCGGCGACCACCACACCAACAATCACGCATTTTGCTATAAATTAATCGGAATAAACGTGTATATAATACCATATATCAGTTCCTAATAGGATGCAACTTTCAATCGCATCTGAAACAAGCTTAACACCTTCATTGATCACCACCTTCGCCCGCGACCTGCAACTTAGTCGAACACAACCTTCTGGCCTTTCTAACTCGAAATTAACAGAGGGCTTTCAACCATTAGAATCATTTGAAGCTATCTGCAAATTAATTCGAGTTTTCATCAGTGTTTGATCCACATTCGAATTCTAGTTGAACCGCGACCTGGTTCTTGACTGTTTATATCATCAAATCGATTCAAATCAGGTAATTAATTACATCTATATGTTCGTTTATCATGGGGATTAAAAGCCCTACCTTAATCTGGTTATTAACATCGAATTGATCTTCAATTGAATCGGTTTCGAACTAGGGTTCTTCGAAATTGGGGGAAACTGGAAAACATAATATAAAAGAAATTGGAATGGGATTATATTGCTGATAGGTCCTTGGTTCACTGGTTCGGTGTGTGTGTGGGCAGGGAGATGACTCGGGTTCGACCCCGGCAGCCTCTTTTTATTTGTTTTATTTTTTACTTTTTAATACTTTAAAATATGGAAAATTCCTAAAAATTATAAAAATAAATTTTATAAAGTTTCCCTTATTTTAAATCTTACAAAACAGTTTCCTGTAAATTTATTTTATTTAAAAACTTTAATAAAATTTTATAAAATATTATTTAAAAGTACTAAAAAACTTATTTTTGTAAAATAAATTCTAAATCGTGTATAACTATGCAATAATCATAAAAACCATAGAAATTATACATAAATTATTATAAATATTATAAATAGTTATTGCTATAAAATAAACATTATATTTAAATATAGATTAATATATTTTATCAATTCACAAACTATTTACAAATGAAATTGTGGGATATTTCTTGTAAAATATATAAATACCTTATATTAATCAAAATACTATAAAGTGATTATCCTTATTTGTAAATATTCTTGGATAATTATTTATTAATACAAATCTATAAAATATTGTAACATATATATACATCTAATTGTGTGTGTGCCACGTGTTAAATCAAATCGACCCAAACCTTACCAATATATTCGTATTATATTAAAGACTCCATTACAAACAATAATAGGTATTGAATGTGTTTGATCGTGCATTGCCCATTCTTTGAAGTTCTTGTTCATATACATTACATCGATCCAAGGTGAGTTTACAGCCCCACTTTTACTTTATACTATTTTTGGGAGAGAGAAACATGCTGTTTTCATAAATGTTACATTATATTGAATTGTTGTAATACTGCATATACATCATACTATGTTCGTATACTTTGCTCTTCGGTCCGTTACTACGCAAGTAGAAACGTGGAACAATTTCATTCGGTCCGTTACTACGCAAGTAGAAACGTGGAACAATTTCATTTTCGTTGATCAGTATTTTGTAAACACACGGTTACTAGTGTGATACCACTAAAGTCCTCACTCTCGAACCGTTAATGTATGTAGTATAGCGAGGCAATTCTGAGTAGATCTACTGGGTTTGACAAACCCCACCCGGCTAGTCGCGCTAGCACAACGTTCGTCAACGGGTGTTTAATTGACCTAAGTTCTGTTGCTGTGACCTGGTATTCACAGCCGAGGCGTTCAGTTTCGATTGTCAGCTTCGGTTCGAACTTCATACACTGAGTAACTGGTTTAGTAGACTAGCTACCTACTGATATTACTTTGTTTACTGTATCGGTTTACTTTATGTTCTGTTTATCAAAACCTGTGAACTCACCAACCTTGTGTTGACACTTTAGCATGTTTCTTTCAGTTCACAAGACGCGCACGATTAGGAGCATTCATCCATGCATTTATTATCTCACGTGGCTTATTTAATATTTTTCAGTAACTTCATTTATTCGGTTTGCGCGTGTTGCGCCATTTAAACAATTAAGATTTATTATGCTTCCGCAACTTCTGTTATGTTTACTTTAAAACTTGGTCTTTGGTAATATCAACTTCAAAATGAATTATGTTTTACAATTAACGTGTCGTTTGGTGTAACTAGTGGCTGAGATCCTGGAAGTCACACACGCCTAACGGTAATACCCCGTTTGTGGAAATTGAGGGTGTGACAGATTGGTATCAGCCATTGGTTAGTAGCGAACTAAATGACATTGCATCTCAGTTGCATTGCATTTAGACTATAGCCGTTGCCGTAGTTACACGCATATAGACACGTTTAGTTTTGTTAGCTGGTTTTGTTGCATGCCTTACTGGTTTTTATCTGCTTGAGAACTGTTTGCTTTGGTGTCTTCCTGTAAGTGTTCGTCTACAGGGAGGGTGACTCCGAGTTGCGTGAGTCACGGGAAGGATTACTTACGAGTAACCTGAAAACTTTTGCTTTAACATATCCCTGTGAGCATACGACTACAGGGATGGTGACTCCGAGTTGCGGTGAGTCACGGGAAGGATTACTCGAGTAACCTGAAAACTTTTGCTTTAACATATCCCTGTGAGCTTACGACTACAGGGATGGTGACTCCGAGTTGCGGTGAGTCACGGGAAGGATTACTTACGAGTAACCTGAAAACTTTTGCTTTAACATATCCCTGTGAGCTTACGACTACAGGGATGGTGACTCCGAGTTGCGGTGAGTCACGGGAAGGATTACTTACGAGTAACCTGAAAACTTTTGCTTTAACATATCCCTGTGAGCTTACGACTACAGGGATGGTGATTCCGAGTTGCTGAGTCACGGGAAGGGTTACTTACGAGGTTTCCCAAACTTTTGATTACCTGAAAACTTTTGCTTTAACATATCCCTGTGAGCATATGACTGACTACCGATGGGCTCCAAGTTGCTGTGAGTCACGAGAGTTTGTGTGCATTTGACATCGCCTAAATGTTCTTCGTGATTTGTGTGACACATAGACACCTGTATTCTGGATTTCCCGCAAAAGCCCCTCGGGCTAAGGCAAGCATATCGCATATATCTCATTGCTAGACCTGGTATGCTTACCTGGGGATTTCTGGGATGAGTGATAAACTATGGTCAATACACAGGTCTCTAAGGCAAATGGGTCAAATTACCTTGGCGTGTCAATGATTCCCAAAACTTTACTGATCCTTTCGTATACTTTGATTAATCAACCTCGATATAATACATACATACTTGGTACTTCTATCGTTGATGACCACTGTACATGACAAGCTATGTTAGCTCGGATAGGAGGAACCAGGGGTGACCATGCAAAGCAAATTACCATTACGGGTGCACACGTAATGGTAGTTTGTCGTGCATGAGAAACTCCCGGAGACCCTATCTTGCCTATGTCCTAAATAACTAATCAGCTTACTCACTGACCAGCTTGCTTGCTAGTAGTTCGTTAACACGTGTGTTCTAATTTTCGGACGAAAATTTCTTCAACAAGGGATGATGTGACAACCCGAAATTTTTTTTCATGATTTATTAAAATTTTTATGTGAATTTACAATTTATTTTTAATATTTTATTATTATTTAATGATAATATTAATAATAATAAAAATAATGATAATATATAATAATATTATTATTAAAAATAATAATGATAATAATGATAATAATAATAATAATAATAATATAAACAATAATAATGATAATAATATGTTTTATAGGTTTAGGGGTTAAAATGCAAAACATAAACTACTTTTAAGAATATTTTACATGAAATGATAAGTTCTAAAACCACAGGGACTAGTTGTGTAATTTTCCCAAACCACCCGCCCCTTCCCCGATTTTCCCTCCGGCCACCTTCGCACCTCTCTCTCCGGCGAGAGCCAGAACCGTCCAAACCGCGGTTTTACCTATTAAAGTTTCCGACTTTTCAGTGGGTGATTCGATCGTGGGGCAACTTTCAAATTAAATTTGCAGTGCAATTACCACTAAACCCGATATCTATTTTTTTTCGGCGACCACACCCCCAACATCACGCATTTTGCTATAATTATCGGAATAAACGTGTATATAATACCATATATCAGTTCCTAATAGGATGCAACTTTCAATCGCATCTGAAACAGCTTAAAACCTTTATTGATCACCACCTTCGGCCCGCGACCTGCACCTTAGTCGAACACAACCTTCTGGCCTTTCTAACTCGAAATTACAGAGGGCCTTCAACCATTAGAATCATTTGAAGCTATCTGCAAATTAATTCGAGTTTCATCAGTGTTTGATCCACATTCGAATTCAAGTTGAACCGCGACCTGTTCTTGACTGTTTATATCATCAAATCGATTCAAATCAGGTAATTAATACATCTATATGTTCGGTATATCATGGGGATTAAAGCCCTAACCTTAATCTGGTTATTAACATCGAATTGATCTTCAATTGAATCAGTTTCGAACTAGGGTTTCTTCGAAATTGGGGGAAACTAGAAAACATAATATAAAAGAAATTGGAATGGGATTATATTGCTGATAGGTCCTTGGTTCACTGGTTCGGTGTGTGTGTGGGCAGGAGAGGACCCGGTTCGACCCCGGCAGCCTCTTTTTATTTGTTTTATTTTTTAAGGCTTTTTAAAATACTTTAAAAATATGGAAAAATTCCTAAAATTATAAAAATAAATTTTATAAGTTTCCCTTATTTTAAATCTTACAAAACAGTTCCTGCAAATTTATTTTATTTAAAACTTTAATAAAATTTTATAAAATATTATTTAAAAGTACTAAAAATACTTATTTTTGTAAAATAAATTCTAAATCGTGTATAACTATGCAATAATCATAAAAACCATAGAAATTATACATAAATTATTTATAAATATTAAATAGTTATTGCTATAAAATAAACATTATATTAATAAGATAATATATTTAATCAATTCACAATTATTTACAAATGAAATTGTGGGATATTTCTTGTAAATATATAAATACCTTATTATTAATCAAAATACTATAAATGTGATTATCCTTATTTGTAAATATTCTGGATAATTATTTATTAATACAAATCTATAAAATATTGTAACATATATATACATCTAATTGTGTGTGTGCCACGTGTTAAATCAAATCGACCCAAACCTTACCAAATATATTCGTATTATATTAAAGACTCCATTACAAACAATAATAGGTATTGAACGTGTTTGATCGTGCATTGCCCAATTCTTTGAAGTTCTTGTTCATATACATTACATTGATCCAAGGTGAGTTTACAGCCCCACTTTACTTTATACTATTTTTGAGGGAGAGAAACATGCTGTTTTCATAAACGTTACATTATATTGGATTGTTGTGATACTGCATATACATGATACTATGTTCGTATACTTTGCTCTTCGGTCCGTTACTACGCAAGTAGAAACGTAGAAACAATTTCATTCGGTCCGTTACTACGCAAGTAGAAACGTGGAAACATTTCATTTTCGTTGATCAGTATTATTGTAATATCACCGGTTTACTAGTGTGATACCACTAAAGTCCTCACTCTCGAACCGTTAATGTATGTAGTATAGCGAGGCAATTCTGAGTAGATCTACTGGGTTTGACAAACCCCACCCGGGCTAGTCGCGCTAGCACAATGTTCGTCAAACGGTGTTTAATTGACCTAAGTTCGGTTGCTGTGACCTGGTATTCACAGCCGAGGCGTTCAGTTTCGATTATCAGCTTCGGTTCGAACTTCATACACTGAGTAACTGGTTTAGTAGACTAGCTACCTACTGATATTACTTTGTTTACTGTATCGGTTTACTTTATGTTCTGTTTATCAAAACCTGTGAACTCACCAACCTTGTGTTGACACTTTAGCATGTTTCTTTCAGGTTCACAAGACGCGCACGATTAGGAGCATTCATCCATGCATTTATTATCTCACGTGGCTTATTTATATTTTTCAGTAACTTTCATTTATTCGGTTTGCGCGTGTTGCGCCATTTAAACAATTAAGATTTATTATGCTTCCGCAACTTCTGTTATGTTTACTTTAAAAACTTGGTCTTTGGTAATATCAAACTTCAAAAATGAATTATGTTTTACAATTAATGTGTCGTTTGGTGTAACTAGTGGCTGAGATCCTGGAAGTCACACGCCTAACGGTAATACCCCGTTTGTGGAAATTGAGGGTGTGACAAAACAGTCCTGACACTCTCAAACCGTTAGTAATGTGTAGCGAGGTAATTCTGAGTAGTACTACTGGGTCTGACAACCCCGCCCGGGCTAGTCGCGCTAGCTTGATTGGAGGTCAAACGGGTGCATTATTGACCTAACATTTGTCACTTTCTTGCGAGACGTGACGGGGAACAACAAACATATAGAACACGCAAACAGTCAGCTTCGGTTCGAAATGCTAAGTAACATGATTATAGGCTAGCTACCTATCGATATGCTTTAATTACTATACCATTTGGTCAGTTACAAACATTCAACAGTTACAACCATTCGAACAGTACAAACATTTTTATCTGTGATAAAACCTGTGATGTCACACCCTCAATTTCCACAAACGGGGTTTTACCGTTAGGCGTGTGACATACCAGGATCTCAGACACGGTCATATCAAACAACACTATATGAGTTTAAAATAAACGTTTGACTTGAACATAAATGAAATGAATATCAGTGCGGAAGCGTAAAACTGAAATGTAAACAATACTGCAAGTCTAAAAATGCTATGCCAAAACAAATGTCCAATGTAAAATAAATATGTCTGAATGCATGCATGTCCTGAGTGCGTTCCTTAACGTGCATCACGCCTAAGCATTCCTGTTACCTGAGAAAACATGCTAAAGTGTGTCAACATAAAGTTGGTGAGTTCACAGGTTTTATCACAGATAAAAAAATGTTTGCACAGTTCGAATGGTATAGTCATTTAAAGCATATCGATAGGTAGCTAGCCTATAGTCAAGTTACTTAGCGTTTCGAACCGAGGCTGACTGTTTGGATGTTTGTTCTTTGCCTTCCCGTCACGTCTCACCAGACAGTGACAAATGTTAGGTCAATAGTGCACCCGTTTGACCTCAAATCAAGCTAGCGCGACTAGCCCGGGCGGGGTTTGTCAAACCCAGTAGTACTACTCAGAATTACCTCGCTACACATTACTAACGGTTCGAGAGTGTAAGGACTTTTCATAATGTTTGCACTAACGTAACAGGCGATATCAATAATACTAAAACCATTTATAAAATATGTTTGCATGTTTTCTCCCCAAAAAGGAAAGAAAGTAAAATAGGGGCCGTGAAGACTCACCTTGATTGCGCAGCAAAGTAATAATGTTCGCACAACTGTTAGAGTTTCGGTTAACCTGAATTTCATTTAATACGAATATAATTAATGTTAGTTATTATTTACGAATGTAAGAGTCGTACGGTTTCACGTTCGTATCATAGTTCGGTTCGATGTCGGTTATCAACGATTTTTCATTCACACGTAAGCACACCAGAATGCATTAACACCACAAACATACACATTTGCAAGACACATGTGTTTTTATGAAAATATATATTACCAGACTTTGTGTAAATAATAGGTGTTACGTCACATAATATATATTTATTAGTTTCCCAAATATGGTTTTCCCAAATCTAACCGTCTTCTATATTATATATATAATATATATATCTAAGTACTCTATATACACGGAATTAATTATAAGGCGTTTTCTAATGAACCCTACGTTTATGCAACATACTTCTCGGGAGGTACACATACATACAATCACATACACATGCATCATATCCATGCATCCACCAAGTCATGCGCCCACTATATACCCCCATGCGCCCAACATTGTTAACACACACACACACACACACATAATTTTGCCGTACCCGAGGGCTACAACCACCACAGAAATAACATACACACACATAAATTCCTATACGCAGCAACAGTACACGCTCACACATCATAAGCATACATACATATATACTTATGAACACACAACTAACAACAACAACAAGCCATCGACCTTCATTAAACCCACAGTCACGCATATATATATATATATATATATTATATTATTATATATATATATATATATATATATATATATATATATATATAATATATATATATATATATATATATATATATATCTATATATATATATATATATATATATATATATATATATATATATATTAACGATCACACAGCACCTACCACTAACATATATATATATATATATATATATATATATATATATATATATATGTTCTTACAATGAATCCACACACACTGTCGCAACACCCATATATACATGCATATACACCGAAAACTCATACATATATATTTCGCAATTCCTTTATATATCTATATATATAACCCAGATCATACATGTATATGCAAGGTAGGACACACCTATCTGTATACTCCACAGAACCTGTATATATACAAATAAAGCACACACACACTACGCAGAATGCATACAAAACCGACCACGCAACCCCCAACGAACCCAACGAACACAAGGTTGAAACCGTAATCGAAACCGTAGCCAATCGCACAAGGTAATGAACGTACCGTATCGATAGTTAAAGGCTGCAATCGGTGGGACAGGCTTCGCCGGGGAAGGAACGGTCGCGTGCGGGAGGGAAGGGCTGCCGGAGTGCGTTGTTGTGGGAAGGGGGGTGGCTACCGGTGGTTGATGCTCTCGGCTGCCAAAACGAAACCGTGAAGCGAACCGTCGGAGTAGGTGCAGCCGCGAACCCGAGCGGTGAAGGGTTGTCGCCGGAGATGGTTTCAGCCGGCTGCAATGGTGGTTTCGGAAGTGGACGACGGCAGGGGCTTCAAGGTTGGAATTAGGGTTGTGGAATGAAGGTGATCAGTTGTGAATGAACCGTGAATGAGTTGGTTTATTTAAACAATAGTTAGTTTGATAAATGGCAGTTTTGGTCCCTCCATTTAACGTTAATTGCCTATTATTAGTAATAAATTGTTAGTTAGTTTGAAGTTTAAATAAATATAATGATAACAATTATAATTTCATTCATACAATTTGAATTTAATAATATTAAGTGATGGATGATTTAAATGTTGGAATGATGTTAACCTGAAGAAACACGGGGGTCACATCATCCCCTTGTTGAAGGAATTTTCGTCCCGAAAATTAAGTAAGATACTACGCTCGGTTAAATGCATGAGATTCAATGGGTTCAATCGTATGAGATTCAGTTAGGGTTGATGGTTTGTAACGTGTTTGACATGTTTGACAGAGTTGTGACATCATCCCCTTGTTGAAGGGAATTTCGTCTCGAAATTAAAGGAAAGGTATCTCAAGAATGAATACCTTAAGAAGTAGGTGTCTGATCGTTGAACAGTTGTGGGTACTTCTTCTTCATTTGATCTTCGCGTTCCCAGGTAAACTCTGGTCCACGCTTTGAGTTCATCGGACTTTGACAATGGGGATACGACTGTGTTTGAGTGTTTTGACCTCTCGGTCCATAAATTCCACTGGTTCCTCGATGAATCGTAGTTGTTCGTCAACATGTATCTCGTCTAACGGAACGACGAGAGTCTCGTCTGCAAGGCATTTCCTCAGGTTTGAAACATGGAACACATTGTGTACTCCACTGAGTTCTTCGGGTAAGTTCAGTTGATAGGCTACGGGCCGCCCGTTTGACAATCTCAAATGGTCCCACGTACCTAGGGTTTAGTTTTCCACGTTTCCCAAAACGAATTACACCTTCCAAGGTGACACTTTCAAGAGCACTTTATCACCAATCTGAAATTCAACGGTTTACGACGCTTATCAGCGTAACTCTTTTGTCGGTCACGTGCTGCTGCCATACGATTACGAATCTGCACAATCTTCTCAGTCGTCTCGTGCACAAGTTCAGGACCGGTAAGTTGAGTTTCTCCAACTTCCGCCCAACAAATAGGTGATCGGCACTTACGCCCATACAGTGCCTCGAATGGAGCAGCCTTGATTGACGTGTGATAACTATTATTGTATGAAAAATCCACTAACGGTAAGTGAGTTTCCCAACTGCTGCCGAAATCAATCACATAGGCGCGCAACATGTCTTCCAAGGTCTGGATCGTACGCTCACTTTGGCCGTCAGTTTGAGGGTGATATGCCGTACTCATGTCTAGCCGTGTACCCAATGCTCGTTGTAATGATTGCCAAAAATGTGAAGTGAATCGAGCGTCACGATTAGAAATAATAGAAATTGGCACACCGTGCCGAGAAACTATTTTCCTAAGGTAAATACGTGTTAACTTCTCCATTCTGTCAGTCTCCCTAATTGGTAAGAAGTGTGCGGATTTTGTCAAACGATCTACAATCACCCAAATGGTATCGCAGTCCGCTGGGAGCCCGAGGCAGTTTCGTGATAAAGTCCATAGATATCTGCTCCCACTTCCATACGGGAATTTCTGGTTGTTGAAGTAAACCAGATGGTCGTTGATACTCCATCTTAACCTTAGAACAGGTTAAGCATCTGCTTACGTAAGTGGCAATGTTAGCTTTCATGTTCGGCCACCAGTAAAGGACTTTTATATCGTGATACATCTTGTCTGAACCCCGGATGAATAGAATACCGTGACTTGTGAGCTTCGTCCATTACCAGCTCTCGTAGGTCTCCATACAAAGGAACCCATATTCGGTCCATGAAGTAACGAATTCCGTCAGTTTTGGTTTCCAGTTGTTTCTCCATGCCTCGTAGTGATTCAGCTTTAGATTCTCGTCTTTCAATGCCTCAAGTTGAGCATTACGTATCTGATCGGGTAATCCGGTGTGAATAGTGAGTTGTAAGGCTCGTACTCGCTTCGGCTTAGGTGTCTCCTTCCGACTTAAGGCGTCAGCTACTACGTTGGCCTTACCTGGATGATATTTGATCGCACAGTCATAATCGTTTAACAACTCGACCCATCGACGTTGTCTCATATTCAACTCCTTCTGTTCGAAAAATATGCTGAAGACTCTTGTGGTCGGTATAATGGTGCACTTGGTACCGTACAAGTAGTGTCTCCATATCTTGAGAGCAACAACAACGGCTCCCAGTTCTAAGTCGTGTGTCGTGTAATTCTTCTCGTGAACCTTTAACTGTCGGGAAGCATATGCGATCACCTTCTCGCGTTGCATTAGCACACAACCGAGACCTTGAATCGAAGCATCACAATACACCACGAAATCTTCCGTTCCCTCGGGTAGAGACAATATAGGTGCTGTGCAGAGTTTCTGTTTTAAGAACTGGAACGCTGATTCCTGCTTGTCACCCCAACTGTACGCAGTGCCTTTTTGAGTCAATGTTGTAAGCGTTGGACGATCTTCGAAAAACCTTCGATAAATCGTCGGTAATATCCAGCCAATCCAATAAATTGTCGTACCTCCGTCGGAGTCTTTGGCGTAGCCCAGTTCTTGATAGCTTCTATCTTTGCCGGATCGACATGGATGCCCTTCTCGTTGACTACATGACCCAAGAATTGGATTTCCCGAATCCAGAAGTCACACTTCAAGAATTTGGCGTATAGCTGTTCTTGTTTAAGTAATTCCAAGATCAGTAGAAGGTGTTCCTCGTGCTCTTCCTTGTTCCTTGAATAAATCAGAATGTCATCGATGAAAACGATAACAAACTTGTCCAAGTAGGGTTTGCACACTCGGTTCATGAGATCCATGAAAACCGCTGGTGCGTTGGTCAAACCAAATGGCATTACCAGAAATTCATAGTGACCGTATCGAGTTCTGAATGCCGTCTTTGATATGTCCTCCTCTCGGACTCTTAGTTGGTGATACCCTGATCTCAAATCTATCTTCGAATAAAGCTTGATCCTTGAAGTTGGTCGAACAGGTCGTCAATGCGAGGTAGAGGATAACGGTTCTTAACTGTCACTTTGTTCAGCTCGCGATAGTCGATACACATGCGAAAAGTTCCATCCTTTTCTTGACAAACAGGACTGGAGCTCCCCACGGTGATGAGCTAGGTCTGATGAATCCTTTATCCAAGAGTTCTTGCAGTTGAGTAGATAGTTCTTGCAGTTCCTTCGGTGCTAGTCGGTATGGTGCTCTAGCTATCGGTGCAGCTCCAGGCGTCAAATCAATCTGGAACTCGACTTGACGATGCGGTGGAAGACCAGGTAGGTCTTCAGGGAACACTTCAGGATAGTCACGAACGATAGGGATATCTTCGATCTTCTTTTCTTCAGTGGTCTTCTCGGTGATCATAGCTAGGATAGCGGTATGGCCTTTGCGTAAGCACTTCTGGGCTTTCATATACGAAATGATGCCAGAAACGACACCACTTTTATCACCCTGAACGGATAAGACTTCACCACTAGGGAGGGGTACACGAACGATCTTCTCGCGACAGAAAATTTTGGCTTGGTGTTTCGATAACCAATCCATGCCAACGACTATGTCAAAACTACCAAGGGTAACAGGCATAAGGTCTATCTCGAATCTGTGTCCCGATAGCTCTAATTTACATCCTCTGAGAATATGAGTTGCCTCGATCACTTTACCGTCAGCTAGTTCTAACCGTATAACTAGGATCCATCTCAGTCAGGTTACATCTAAAAGCTTACTAAACTTAGTAGATATAAAACTCTTATCAGTGCCGGTATCGAATAACACAGAAACAAAACAATCGTTTAGACGAAACGTACCGGTAACCACGTTTTGATCATTTCTTTGCCTCGCCAGAACCAATCACGAAAGCTCGACCTCTGGCGCCATTTCCATTGTTTCCCCTGTTTCCATTCTTTAGTTGTGGGCAATCCTTCCGGTAATGGCCCTCTTTACCACACTCAAAACAGCCTCGTGTCGCTTCACCCTGTCGTTGTTGCTGAGGTTGTTGCTTGGCCATGAGTTCACCCTTACAGTCTCTAGCAATATGCCCCATCTTTCCACACCTTAGAAAACGAAATCAATCACACTGGCCATGATGATGAAAGTTGCACTTGTTACATTTTGGATACTTGCCCACATAACCGCTCGATCCCTGACCATTGTTGTTGTTGTTGTGCTGATTGCTGTTGTTGAAGCTTCTGGATGAATCAAACTTTCTGGTCTGTTGTTGCTGAGTGTTGTTGGAGTTTGAAGGTTTGTTATTGTTACCATCCCATTTCCTTTTGTTTTCAGATGATCCAGAGGCAGCACCACGTTTAGGCAAAGTACCCTGTGCCACTGCCTGATCGGTGAGCTTGTGAGCTAGTCGGATAGCCTGCTGAATAGTAACAGGATCAGCAGCCATAACACTAGCTTGGATTTGAGGAGCTAGACCATCAATGTACTTCTCAATCCGCTTGTAAGCCGGGGTCACCATCTGAGGACATAGAGCAGCCAACTCGTGTGAACGAGTCCGTATATTCCTCAATTTCGGAGCCAACCATTTTGAGATTCCAAACGTTTCAAGTTTCTGGACTTCGTTTCGGGGTCAGTACTCTTCCTTCATCAAAATCTTGAAATCATCCCAGGGCATACCATTTGCAGCATCAAGTCCTAGGGTCTGGACCTGTGAGTTCCACCATGTCAAAGCTGGTCCTTCCAGTGTGGCCGGAGGCGTACTTGACACGACTTCCAGCAGGACAGTTGCACATGGCAAACACTGACTCGAGCTTCTCCAGCCAGCGAAGTAGTGTGACAGCACCCTCAGAACCACTGAAAGAGTGAGGCTTACAGTCCATAAACATCTTGAAGGTACAGGTAGCTGGACCTGAATCAAAAGGACATATAAATTTTAAGAAACAATACGTGTGATCGCAGGGAAAACTAATGTATCTGTCGATTCTAGATTACCTCCTTGATTCAGATTCTGATTGTTCTGGTTCTGATTGCGGGTCTGTTCATAAGCTGCAAGTGCGTCAGCAACACGCTCGTTGATGATAGCATCCAACTCAGCTTGAGTCATATTGATGTTTCCTCGTCCACTCGGGCGTCCAGGTCTTCTTCCAGACATGATTCTTCAATTAACAAGACACAATAATCACTAATCGAATAATAATTATTGATATAAATAAATTGCGTCTGCATATCTAAGTCTGATTCTCTGATAGACTCGAATCCCTTGTTTGTCCCACGTTTACTGTTCTGACTAGTGAAGATGATAGGGCATGTTGGAATAGAAGCAAGTACCATAGAGTTTGAAAAATATTATGCGTTTGTTCTCATTGTTCGTCGTCGTTAGGTTTGTCGTGTGTTAGAAAAGTGTTTCGTGGTCCAAGTGTAATGTTAGATCCAAGTCGTCGTGCTTCAACAACGGGAGTGAAGAAACATATGTAAATGTTGGAAGTGAGCAAGCGGGACTCTCCGCCCCTCTGTTCGTCGAGGATGATGCAAATGATGTAAGTGTCATAGGCAGCGCAAATGATGTTATGTTCGTTCAGTAATATAATGTTAGCACGTCGGGAAAATGTTCGTTCAACAGTTGTAATCATGTAAGAGTGTCTGTGCAATACTAGTGTTGTGTCTACGGCTATAGTCTAGATGCAAATGCAATCCTAGTTCTCTATAACAGTGGCTCTGATACCAATCTGTCACACCCTCAATTTCCACAAACGGGGTTTTATCGTTAGGCGTGTGACATACTAGGATCTCAGACACGGTCATATCAAACGACACTATATGAGTTTAAAATAAACGTTTGACTTGAACATAAATGAAATGAATATCAGTGCGGAAGCGTAAAACTGAAATGTAAACAATACTGCAAGTCTAAAAATGCTATGCCAAAACAAATGTCCAATGTAAAATAAATATGTCTGAATGCATGCATGTCCTGAGTGCGTTCCTTAACGTGCATCACGCCTAACGGTAAAACCCCGTTTGTGGAAATTGAGGGTATGAATCTGTCACACCCTCAATTTCCACAAACGGGGTTTTACCGTTAGGCGTGTGACATACCAGGATCTCAGACACGGTCATATCAAACGACACTATATGAGTTTAAATAAACGTTTGACTTGAACATAATGAAATGAATATCAGTGCGGAAGCGTAAAACTGAAATGTAAACAATACTGCAAGTCTAAAAATGCTATGCCAAAACAAATGTCCAATGTAAAATAATATGTCTGAATGCATGCATGTCCTGAGTGCGTTCCTTAACGTGCATCACGCCTAAGCATTCCTGTTACCTGAGAAAACATGCTAAAGTGTGTCAACATAAAGTTGGTGAGTTCACAGGTTTTATCACAGATAAAAAACTGTTTGCACAGTTCGAATGGTATAGTCATTTAAAGCATATCGATAGGTAGCTAGCCTATAGTCAAGTTACTTAGCGTTTCGAACCGAGGCTGACTGTTTGGATGTTTGTTCTTTGCCTTCCCGTCACGTCTCACCAGACAGTGACAAATGTTAGGTCAATAGTGCACCCGTTTGACCTCTAATCAAGCTAGCGCGACTAGCACGGGCGGGGTTTGTCAAACCCAGTAGTACTACTCAGAATTACCTCGCTACACATTACTAACGGTTCGAGAGTGTAAGGACTTTCATAATGTTTGCACTAACGTAACAGGCGATATCAATAATACTAAAACCATTTATAAAATATGTTTGCATGTTTTCTCCCCCCAAAAGGAAAGAAAGTAAAATAGGGGCCGTGAAGACTCACCTTGATTGCGCAGCAAAGTAATAATGTTCGCACAACTGTTAGAGTTTCGGTTAACCTGAATTTCATTTAATACGAATATAATTAATGTTAGTTATTATTTACGAATGTAAGAGTCATACGGTTTCGCATTCGTATCATAGTTCGGTTCGATGTCGGTTATCAACGATTTTTCATTCACACGTAAGCACACCAGAATGCATTAACACCACAAACATACACATTTGCAAGACACACGTGTTTTTATGAAAAATGTATATTACCAGACTTTGTGTAAATAATAGGTGTTACGTCACATAATATATATTTATTAGTTTCCCAAATATGGTTTTCCAAATCTAACCGTCTTCTATATATATATATATATATATATGCGTGACTGTGGGTTTAATGAACCGTTTGTGGAAATTGAGGGTGTGACATACCAGGATCTCAGACACGGTCATATCAAACGACACTATATGAGTTTAAAATAAACGTTTGACTTGAACATAAATGAAATGAATATCAGTGCGGAAGCGTAAAACTGAAATGTAAACAATACTGCAAGTCTAAAAATGCTATGCCAAAAAAATGTCCAATGTAAAATAAATATGTCTGAATGCATGAATGTCCTGAGTGCGTCCTTAACGTGCATCACGCCTAAGCATTCCTGTTACCTGAGAAAACATGCTAAAGTGTGTCAACATAAAGTTGGTGAGTTCACAGGTTTTATCACAGATAAAAAAATGTTTGCACAGTTCGAATGGTATAGTCATTAAAGCATATCGATAGGTAGCTAGCCTATAGTCAAGTTACTTAGCGTTTCGAACCGAGGCTGACTGTTTGGATGTTTGTTCTTTGCCTTCCCGTCACGTCTCACCAGACAGTGACAAATGTTAGGTCAATAGTGCACCCGTTTGACCTCCAATCAAGCTAGCGCGACTAGCCCGGGCGGGGTTTGTCAAACCCAGTAGTACTACTCAGAATTACCTCGCTACACATTACTAACGGTTCGAGAGTGTAAGGACTTTCATAATGTTTGCACTAACGTAACAGGCGATATCAGTAATACTAAAACCATTTATAAAATATGTTTGCATGTTTTCTCCCCCAAAAAGGAAAGAAAGTAAAATAGGGGCCGTGAAGACTCACCTTGATTGCGCAGCAAAGTAATAATGTTCGCACAACTGTTAGAGTTTCGGTTAACCTGAATTCATTTAATACGAATATAATTAATGTTAGTTATTATTTACGAATGTAAGAGTCGTACGGTTTCGCGTTCGTATCATAGTTCGGTTCGATGTCGGTTATCAACGATTTTTTCATTCACACGTAAGCACACTAGAATGCATTAACACCACAAACATACACATTTGCAAGACACACGTGTTTTTTATGAAAAATATATATACCAGACTTTGTGTAAATAATAGGTGTTACGTCACATAATATATATTTATTAGTTTCCCAAATATGGTTTTCCAAATCTAACCGTCTTCTATATATATATATATATATATCTAAGTACTCTATATACACGGAATTAATTATAAGGCGTTTTCTAATTGAACCCGTACGTTTATGCAACATACTTCTCGGGAGGTACACATACATACAATCACATACACATGCATCATATCCATGCATCCACCAAGTCATGCGCCCACTATATACCCCCATGCGCCCAACATTGTTAACACACACACACACACATAATTTTGCCGTACCCGAGGGCTACAACCACCACAGAAATAACATACACACACATAAATTCCTATACGCAGCAACAGTACACGCTCACACATCCATAAGCTACATACATATATACTTATGAACACACAACTAACAACAACAACAAGCCATCGACCTTCATTAAACCACGCATATATATATATATATATATATATATATATATATATATATATATATATATATATATATATATATATATATATATATATTAACGATCACACAGCACCTACCACTAACACACCACACCACACACACACATATATATATATATATAATATATATATATATATATATATATATGTTCTTACAATGAATCCACACACACTGTCGCAACACCCATATATACATGCATATACACCGAAAACTCATACATATATATTCGCAATTCCTTTATATATCTATATATATAACGCAGATCATACATGTATATGCAAGGTAGGACACACCTATTTGTATACTCCACAGAACCTGTATATACACAAATAAAGCACACACACACTACGCAGAATGCATACAAAACCGACCACGCAACCCCCAACGAACCAACGAACACAAGGTTGAAACCGTAATCGAAACCGTAGCCAATCGCACAAGGTAAATGAACGTACCGTATCGATAGATAAAGGCTGCAATCGGTGGGACAGGCTTCGCCGGGGAAGGCACGGTCGCGTTCGGGAGGGAAGGGCTGCCGGAGTGCGTTGTTATGGGAAGGGGGTGGCTACGGTGGTTGATGCTCTCGGTGCCAAAACGAAACCGTGAAGCGAACCGTCGGAGTAGGTGTAGCCACGAACCCGAGCGGTGAAGGGTTGTCGCCGGAGATGGTTTCAGCCGGCTGCAATGGTGGTTTCGGAAGTGGACGACGGCAGGGGCTTCAAGGTTGGAATTAGGGTTGTGGGAATGAAGGTGATCAATTGTGAATGAACCGTGAATGAGTTGGTTTATTTAAACAATAGTTAGTTTGATAAATGGCAGTTTTGGTCCCTCCATTAACGTTAATTGCCTATTATTAGTAAATAATGTTAGTTAGTTTGAAGTTTAATAAATATAATGATAACAATTATAATTTCATTCATACAATTTGAATTTATAATATTAAGTGATGGATAATGATTTAATGTTGGAACGACGTTAACCTGAAGAAACACGGGGTGTCACATGTGAACTCACCAACTTTATGTTGACATACTTAGCATGTTTTCTCAGGTAACAGGAACGCTTAATCTCATGATGCACGATTAAGGAATGCACTCAGGACATGCATTCATCAGATCCATTTATTTTGCATTAAACATTGTTTTGACATAGCATTTTTAGACTTTCAGTATTGTTTACATTTTGTACTTTTGCTTCGGCACTGTTTTTTATTATTTTATGCAACTCTGATTCAAGTCAGACGTTTATTTTAAACTCAAATAGTGTCGTTTGATATGACCGTGTCTGAGATCTGGTATGTCACACGCCTAACGGTAAAACCCGTTTGTGGAAATTGAGGGTGTGACAAATCAATTTTGATCAATGGTTTAAAAGTGGTTTCTTGGTTTTCTTATAAATAGAGGTATTCTTAGGAACCCTCCTCTATGTACATATATATATATACACATTTATATGTATATATGTATATATATATATATGTATATATACAATATATTACATATATATATATGTATATATATATGTATATATACATATATATATGTATACTATATGTATATATACATATATGTATATATACATATATATACATATATGTATGTATACTATATGTATATATATATATACATATATGTATGTATACATATATATACATATATGTATATATCATATATGATATATAGGGTATATATACATATGTATATATACATATGTATACATATATATAGATATATATGTATATATATGTATATATACATATATATGTATTATACCTATATATACATATATATGTTATATACCTATATGTACATATATATGTATATATACATATATATAGATATATATGTATATATACATATATAGAGCTATATATGTATATATATGTATATATACATATATATGTATATATATACCTATATACATATATAGTATATATACCTATATGTATACATATATGTATATATACATATGTATACATATATATAGAATACATATGTATATATATGTATATATACATATATATGTATATATACCTATATATACAATATACCTATATATACATATAATGTATATATACCTATATACATATGTATATATACATATATAACATATGTATATGTATAATGTATTATATGTATATATACATACATATACATATGTATATATACATATATATACATATGTATAATACATATGTATATGTACATATATATACATATATATATACAAATATATACTATATATATATATATAGATATGTAACATATATATATAGATATATATACATATATATAGATATATAACATATATATAGAGATATATATAGATATATATATATATATATATATATATATATATATATAATATATATATAATATATATAATATATATATATATACATATATATAACATATATACATATATATATACATAGGTATATACATATATATATACATATATACATATATATACATATATATATATATACACATATGTATATAGATAATATATATATACATATATATATATAATATGTGTATATATATATATATACATATATATAGACATATATTATATAACATATGTATATATAGATATATATATGTATATATATATATGTATATATAGATATATATATGTATATATATATATATGTATATATATATATATATCTATATTGTGACAACCTGAAAATTTTCATGATTTAATATAATTTTTATGTGAATTTATATTTTCTTTTTATATTTTTATTATTATTTAATGATAATATTAATAATATGAAAATAATGACAATAATAATAATAATATTATTATTATTAAAAAAATAATGTTAATAATGATAATAATAATAATAATGAAAATATTATTATAATAATAATTATTTATAAAATTTATTAAATTGGATTTAATAAGTCCAGGGGCTAGTTTGTAATTTTGAAAACTGTTTTAAAAGGTTTAAAACATGAAATAACAAATTAGTAAACCGCAGGGACCAAAAGTGTAAATTATCTAAACCCAAACCCCCTCCCCGTCGACACTGTTCCGGCCACATCTCCGGCGGACTCCGGCGAGAGCCACAAACCACCAAAACACGCGGTTTTAACCCAATTAAACCACCCGACCGTTTCTGGAACAAGATTCGTACTGAACACCCACGATAATTAAACAAACATGAGTGCGATCGATCCAACCGATCCACGTTTCTTGTCGACAACTTTTACAGAACCAAATCGCACTAACGCTCTATTTTGTTCTAATTAATCGAACCTAAACGATCCTATAAATGTTCCTAATCAACTACAACTTCGAATTACATCTGAAACAACCACATTCAACGAATTTGAATCTTTCCTTCTGCGCGACCTGCAACTCAATCGAATTCTACCTTACGAGTTCCAATTCATGAAATTGATAGAGGGCTTTCGATCATTAGCCTCACTAGAAACTACCTGTGAAATTAATTTGATTAATATCACCATTGGGTACCTAACCAACACCACGAAAGCCGCGGCTTGTTCATCGAGTGTCCAGCATCAAATCAACTTCGAATCAGGTAATTGAATACATGACCACATTCGGTTTGACATGGGGAGCAAAAGCCCTATGTCTATTGTAATGATTGTTCAAGTTCTAAGCTTCAATTTGATCGATTACAGTCCTAGGGTTTATGTGATTTGGGGGAAACAGGGTTTAAGATGTTAAAAGGTTTTGGAACCGGGTTCTTGTGTGAATTAGAGCCTTTGGCTCACTGGTTTGTGCGTGGGATTGTGGGGAGGAGGTCACGGGTTCGAACCCGGCCACCTCCCATTATTTTTTTTAATGCCTTTTAAGCCTTTTAAAAATATACAAAAATTTCTAAAAATCATAAAATAACTTTTAAAAACATCTTTTATTTTAGAAGCATTTAATTAATTCCTGTAATTTATTTATTTAAAATACCTTAAATAAAATTTATAAAATAATATTTAAAATATTATAAATAACCATTTTTATAAAAATAGACTTTAAATGATAATTTAAAGTATTAATCCATTAATTGGACACCATATTATTTTTAATTATGGATAAATCATAATAATCGTGGAAATTTATTTCTTTAAAAACCTTAATTACTTATGTAAATAATTATTACATATGTTATAAATTATGATCCTTATAAAAATGGATTTTTAATAATAATTAAATCATCAAATTATTTATGGATGTTATATTATTTATGGATTTATCCTGATAATATAAATACAAATTAGATTTTTATTAATTAAAATATTTATAAAATCTTACAAAATTAAATATAAACCTACATGTTTAAATAACGTCTACAATTTAATTAGGATATATGATATGTTAAAAATCATTATTAAACTAATTAAATTTTACATAAATCTTTAAATGATTTAATTATATGTTTATAACAATCCCAAAAAAAACCAAACCCTAGATCAATTGAACACCAGGTTCAAGATCTAACTTATTTAGGTTATGGATTTGTATATATTTGCTTATGTGAATTATAATTCTTTAGGAGGAATTTACTAGCTTGTTAAACTACACAAAGACCGAGGTGAGTTCATACTTAACTTTCCCCTTTTAATCATTTAAATATTTGGGGATGGATACATGTTGTAATTAAATTTTTCAAATTATTTTTGTGTATTATGTTGAATAATAATTGATCACATTTATGATTACATATGGTTATTATGAAAATCCTTCTCTGTATACTGGACTATAAACAAGCAGGATCTTTTGGATAGTACTATCGGGGAGTGACTTACCCCTACAAAGGTTTGGACATGTGGTCCTTATCAGATGCAAAAAGATCTTGTTATCATTCGGGATGACTGTTTCTATAGTGAGAAGGCAGATGTGCACTATATATAGTTTGCAATATAGTTCCACTTACAACCCATATGAGGATAAATGTAAAGGAGGATTTGCTCCCTCTGATTTGAAATTATTATGATAATATAATATGCAATAAAAGGATAATTAACTAAGATACATGGACAAATTCAATGTGAAGGATTTGTTGGGCTTGTACTTAGTAGGTATGTAGGATAGCGGGTTCACCTTATTAAAAAGGGTTCCGACAGGCTATTCATATACCGGTGAGTAATTTAAACTGACACTTTTACAGTAAATCCTATCTGATGATAACTGATGATTTATCACAATGTTTTACTTACCTGTGAACTCACTAACCCTGTGTTGACACTTGATTTACATGTATTCTCAGGTATCTATTAGGAGCTTATGGACACGCACGTAGGATCATATAAGAGCTCAAGATACACATTGCTTATTATTGGAGATATGAATAGACGTGTTGTTAACAAACAATTATCTTTTACTTCCGCTACGCATAATATTTATTACTCTGATATCAATGTAATGATTATCTAAAACTATCATATAGATATTTGCATCTCATGTGTGACTACTGTGTTCGATCTTGTTTGCTCACCCCTTCGTGATAAATTCCAGACCCGGAATTTGAGGGTGTGACATATATATATATATATATATATATATATATATATATATATATATATATAGTATATATGTATATATAGGATTGGGTTCAAGAGTTAACCCTCAATAATGTGAGAACCCTTTAACTCTTTGAGTCAATACTAGTCTGCCACGTCACCCATCATTTTTCAAACATAGAAGGGTATTGTTGTCATTTACCTCTTACACCCTATTTATTAGATGTACCAATATCAGTGTACTTTTATTATTTTTTAAATCATTTTCTCTCTCTTATAGTTATATCAAGATTATCTTCATATTTCTCTCTCTTTCTCAAATCCATAAAAAATCTGATTAACATCTCATCTCTCTCTATTCAATGTGATAATCCCCCATGAATCAAATCTAACAAAAGAATCAAAGATGAAGAATGAAAAATCAACAAAAACGGAATCGTTCAACACCTTCCTACTCATGTGATGGAGACGATGGTTGTAGATCCATTAGCACAAGCTTCGGTAAGCAAATGGGTGTTGATTGCAACATTAAAAACATTATGTTAGAACACCACCCTTCCCTTTAGATATGGGTTCAGATAAAGGTTCATACTATGGTCCAGATCTGGGTTCATCAACCATCTAAGATTGTATGTTAGGTTAATCTAGTAGGCCAACCAACATCATGTATATGTATTTTCTTGTATTATATTGTGTTAATCTTGATGTCTTGTATTATATTGTATTTTTAAATGGTGTTTTTTTGTTACAGTGGTGTGTATATAGATATTTTAGTTTAATTATTTTTACAATAGTATAATTACAGTGATGTTTTTGTTACAGTATTGCAATTTAGTTAATATGGTTTAATTACAATGTTGAAATTTCTTTGTGGTGGTATAGTTCGTGGTTTAATGTTGTTTTGGTTGTTAGTTTTCTGAAATCATGGAGGCGTAGTTACATGGTTTAATATCATTTGTTTTACAGAATGATTTACATGGTTAATATAATTACAGTGATGTTTTTTGTTACAGTATTGCAATTTAGTTAATATGGCTTAATTACAATGTTGAAATTCTTTGTGGTGGTATAGTTCGTGGTTTAATGTTGTTTGGTTGTTAGTTTTCTGAAATCATGGAGGCGTAGTTACATGGTTTAATATCATTTGTTTTACAGAATGATTTACATTAATTACAGTGATGTTTTTGTTACATTATTGCAATTTAGTTAATATGGTTTAATTACAATGTTGAAATTCTTTGTGGTGGTATAGTTCGTGGTTTAATGTTGTTTTGGTTGTTAGTTTCTGAAATCATGGAGGCGTAGTTACATGGTTTAATATCATTTGTTTTACAGAATGATTTACATTGGTTAATATGGTTTACATCAATTTACATTAGTTTACATTGGTTATATTGGTGTAATGTCGTTTGGTTGTTATAACTATATTATTACTGTTAGTTGGAGTGGTGTAATATTGGGTATTTAACATTGTAATATTGGGTTATATCAATTTACATTGTTTTACATACTGATTTATATTGGTTAATATTGGTTTACATCAATTTACATTAGTTTATATTGGTTTAGTATTGGGTTTTTCGTTGTGCAATTTGATGTTTCATTACAACTTTGATAAATGTTGCATTAGTATAATAGTAATTCATTACAATTGTTTTACAATTGTAAAAAATTATTTATATTAACGTCATAGTAAGTTGCATCAGCTTACAATTGTTTTACAGATTAATTATATGGGTTTACATCAATTTACATTGATTTACATTGGTTTAATATTGGTTAATATTGGGTTTTTCGTAGTTACATTGTTTAATGTCGTTCGGTTGTTAAATTGTTGACTGTTATTCATATGATATAATTAACTGTTCTTCAATGTAATTCACTGTATTATGTATGATTTTATGTTTAACTCAATGTTTTTTGTTGTTAATACAACATGTTTCTTTGATGTAATGTAACACCCGTATTTTTGAAGAGAATAAAAAGACAAAAGAGAAGGAAAAAGAATAAAATGAAAGACAACTCAAAGTTGAGGGACCAAAAGTGTTAAAAGCTCAAAAAGCAATAAAAGTTGGTAAAAAGGTGGCATGGCCGCCCATTACCTCTGCACACTCTTCTTGTTCGGTTTTTAGGGAGAGAAAGCAGAGAAACTCTCAGATATTTGAAGAACAAGAAGAAGAATTCGAGTTTAAGGTAAAGTTTAGTGTTTTTGAGTTGTTCTTGGCTAAATTAGCCTCGGTTATGTGTTCTTATGTGCATATGTGCTCGTGTGTGTGTGTTTTGGTGTTGTTTTTAGGCGTGTGAACTCATTACCCGAAGGTTAGAGAAGAAGAATCACCCAAGTAGCAACTAAGGTGAGTTTCTAGGTTCCCCTTTTTTACATGTTTTATACGATTTGGGGCTGGAAAATGCATGTATGTATGTTTTTATGAACTTGGGTATGTTACCCGTATGTTTATGTGCATGTGTATGCAGGTGGGGTATGTTTTGGGCTAATGTACGGTTATGGTTATGTTGAGTTCATGCTTAGTTTAGTATGTGTATGCTTAGAATCAGGTCATATGATGTTTGGGACTGAAAACAACTTAGAAGCAGGTGAACAGACTGCTAATACGCCTAAATAAGGCTCATAAGTCTGAACAGTCCTCAAACTACCAGGAACTTGACAGAAACTTTAAGTGTTGTGTGACAACCCGAAAATTTTTCATGATTTAATAAAAAAATTTTCATGTGAATTTACAATTTATTTTTATATTTTAATTATTATTTAATAATAGTATTAATAATAATAAAATAATAATAATAATAATAATAACAGTAATTATAACAACAACAATAATAATAATAATGATAATAATGATAATAATAATAATAATAATAATAATAATAATAATAATAATAATAATAATAATAATAATAAATAATAATAATAATATAATAATAATAATAATGAAGTCCAGGGGGTTATTTTGCAATTTTTGAAACTTTAAATAAAGTTTAAAAACATTAATTAACAAAACATAAACCATAGGGACCAAAGTGTAATATTTAAAAACCCAAACCCCCACTCGCGTAATCCCGGCCAGAACTCCGGCGAGTCTCCGGTGACTCTCCGGCGAACCA
The DNA here is from genome assembly GCA_024085815.1 of Flaveria linearis. NCBI lineage: Eukaryota > Viridiplantae > Streptophyta > Magnoliopsida > Asterales > Asteraceae > Flaveria > Flaveria linearis. Next base: position 13,055,013 of record CM044010.1, read on the forward strand.
AATCAACCAAAACTAATCAATTCTAACCCAACTCAACCCTCCCGACAGTATCACATGCAAGATTCGAACGCGTGCCATGTGATAATTTGAAAAAGCTGAGTGCGATCCAGAACCAATCTCAACCACCCCATTTCGGCCGATATCCAGGCTGAAATCGCAATAACACACTATTAAAATCAAATTAATTCAATCAGATCGAACTTTACTTAGATATAAATTGAATACAACTTGCAATTCTAATAGAAAACCCACAAACATCACACTTCGGTCATCATCTTCATATTCGACCTGCAACTTAGTCGAAGACCACCTTCGGGACTTCAAAACCTCAAATTGTTTGAGGGCTTTGGATTAAAAGCTCAATCCGAAGCTTCCTGCAAAATTAATTCGAATAAGAACAACAATTGCTACAAGAATCAATTCTCACATAGTCGCGACTTGTTCTTCGGGTGTTCAAACATCAATCCAATAACAATTCGGGTAATTAAAACTATCTTCATGCTCGATTTCATGAGGGGATTAAAAGCCCTAAACTTATTTCTGTTATCATAATCATTGGATGGTCAATTGGATCGAAATCGATCTAGGGTTCTTGATTGGGGATTTGCTTGAATTGGTGTATAAAAATAATTAGAACCGAGAACCATTGCGGCTTAGGCCTTTGGTTCACTGGTCCCTGCGCTCCTTGACATCCGGGAGGTCCCGGGTTCGAACCCGGTCACCTCCACATATTTTTTTAAGCCTTTTTAACCCTTTTAAAAATATACAAAAATTTTCAAAAATCATAAAAATAACTTTTAAAAACTTCTTTTATTTTTGAAGCATTTACTTAATTTTCTGAAATTTATTTATTTAAAAACACCTTAATAATATTTATAAAATAACATCTATAAATGTTATAAATAGCCATTTTTATAAAAATGGACTCTAAATAATAATTTAAATTATTAATTCATTATTGGACACTATACTAATTTTAATTATGGATAAATCATGATAAATGTGGAAATTATAGGGATTTTATAAATTTATAAATTATTTATGAACGTTATTTATTTCTTGTAAAATACATTTTTAACTAAAGGTATGGATTAATACCTTATTATTAATCAAAATACTATAATTATGATTATCCTTATTTGTAATTATCCTTGGATAATTATAAATTATATAATTAAACCTCAACATTTTTATTTAATTCTAAAAATATTTAAATACATATATGAAACCCTTTTAATTGAATCAAAATGTAAATAATTATTTAGTAAATTTAATACTTATTGATAATTATACAAATATAAAATCTGTAAAAACATTGTAAAATATATACAATTATGTGTGTCACGTATTAAATCAAATCGATCCAAACCTTACCAAATATATTCGTATTATATTAAAGACTCCATTACAAACAATAATAGGTACTGAACGTGTTTGATCGTGCATTGCCCAATTCTTTGAAGTTCTTGTTCATTTTATTACATCAGTTCAAGGTGAGTATTCACGGCCCCTATTTTACTTTCTTTCCTTTTTGGGGGGAGAAAACATGCAAACACATTTATGAATGGTTATGGTATTATTGATATCGCCTGTTACGTTAGTGCAAACATACAAACAGTCCTGACACACTCGAACCGTTAATAATTTGTAGCGAGGTAATTCTGAGTAGTACTACTGGGTCTGACAAACCCTGCCCGGGCTAGTCGCGCTAGCTTGATTGGAGGTCAAACGGGTGCATTATTGACCTAACATTTGTCACTGTCTTGCGAGACGTGACGGGGGAACAACAAACATATAAGACACGCAAACAGTCAGCTTCGGTTCGAAACACTAAGTAACATGATTATAGGCTAGCTACCTATCGATATGCTTTAATGACTATACCATTCGACAGTCAAACAGTCACAAACAGTCGAACAGTTACAAACATTTTATCTGTGATAAAACCTGTGAACTCACCAACTTTATGTTGACACACTTTAGCATATTTTCTCAGGTAACATGGACGCTTAATCTCATGTCGCACGATTAAGGAACGCACTCAGGGCATGCTTTCATCAGATCCATTTATTTTGCATTAGACATTGTTTTAACTTAGCATTTCAGACTTTCAGTATTGTTTACATTTCGTTATTCGCTTCCGCACTGTTATTCGTTTCATTTACGTTATTCTAATTCAAGTCAAACGTTTATTTTTAAACTCATATAGTGTCGTTTGATATGACCATGTCTGAGATCCTGGTATGTCACACGCCTAACGGTAAAACCCCGTTTGTGAAAATTGAGGGTGTGACAGATTGGTATCAGAGCCAAAGGTTATAGAGAACTAGGATTGCATCTGCATCTAGACTATAGCCTTAGACACAACACTAGTATTGCACAAACACTCTTACATGATCACAACTGTTATACGAACATTTTCCTCGGCATGCTAACGTTACAATACTGAACGATCAAACATTATCCATCTGTGTGACACATAGACACCTGTATTCTGGATTTCCTGGCAAAAGGCCTTCGGGCTAAGGCAAGCATATCGTATAAATCTCATTACGAGACCAGTTATGCTTACTTGGGGATTTCTGGGATGAGTGATAAACTAGGTCAATATACACAAACATCTATGTCACCTGTATCATCCTAGACTAACAGAGGGGCGGAGAATCCCGCTCGCTCACCTCCAACATTTATAGTTGATTCTTCACTCTCGGAGTTGAAGCAACAATGAAGTGAACCAAACATTACCATGATGGAACACGAAACTCTTTTCTAACACAAACCTAGTACAACCACAGTTGCTTGACTCTTGATATAACAAATATATCCTTGATACCTCTACCATTAATAACATTCGGTACTCGACAAGGTAGGTGATCACAAATAGGAGGAACCATGAATGACCATGCAAAGCAAATTAGAATCACGGGTGCACACGTAATTGTGATTTGTCGTGCATGAGAATTCTGACAACTCTATTGGGTGATAACGGTCCTACTCAGTACAATTTTCATACTTGGAGACATGAGGTCTCGATTCTCATAAAAACCTCACTATCGATATGCAAACAAATCCTCCATTCCTACTAGTATGAAACAATTTATTATTCGATAGTGACTGTCGTGTATTGTGAATTGACGAATCATGTCTGGAAGAAGACCTGGACGCCCGAGTAGACGAGGAAACACCAACATGACGCAAACTGAATTGGATGCCATTATCAATAAGCGTGTAGCTGACGCACTTGCAGCTTATGAGCAGACCCGAAATCAGGACCAGAACAACCAGAGTCTGAACCAAGGAGGTTAAACAGTCTGTACGTTCAAGACGTTATGGACTGTAAGCCTCACTCTTTTAGTGGTTCTGAGGGTGCTGTCACACTACTTCGTTGGTTAGAAAAGCTCGAATCAGTGTTCGCCATGTGCAACTGCCCTGCTGGAAGTCGTGTCAAGTACGCCTCCGGCACACTGGAAGGACCAGCTTTGACATGGTGGAACTCACAGGTCCAGATCTTAGGACTTGATGCTGCTAATAGTATGTCTTAGGATGATTTCATGTCAGGATCTCAGCCTCTCTCGTTGATCAATTAGATTATGTTTGCAGCGGATTTAGCTCATTAATTAGCAATTAAGCAAGAACATAAAAGATATTTCAAATTAAAGCATGAACATAGAGAGAAGGGTTTCTGCAAAACAATAAATTTCTATTGGTTCGCACGTTTCGGCAATTAAAACAGTATGGTTGCCCATCCTTTTATAGGCGGCAAAAGGATGGGCGTGATGTCCTTTTCTGACATCACGGAATATTCAAATTACAACTGACAAAACATAAAACTACTGAAGATGTCAACAACTGACATCTTCTTACAAAAGTTCCTAAGTACTGACAAAAGTAAACTACTGAAACTATAACAGCTGAAGAACATTCTCTTCAACTGTTGTACAACTACTGACACAAAATAAACTTCGGAAAAGGAAAAACCACCACAACAACTGAAGAGGACTTCTTCAGTTGTTGAGACAAACTCTGTCTTCAGTACTTGGTCTTCAGACGGCTTCGGAAGATGAAACTTCGGAAGATGTTACTTCGGAAGATGTAACAACTGATGACTTCAGTAGATATCATCAGTTGTTGTCTTCAGTCTTTTTCTTCAGACTTTGCTTCGGAAGATAGAAGAGCTTCGGAAGATGTAACAGCTGATGACTTCAGTAGATATCATCAGTTGTTGTCTTCAGTCTTTTTCTTCAGACTTTGCTTCGGAAGATAGAACAGCTTCGGAAGATGTAACAACTGATGATCTCAGTAGATATCATCAGTTGTTGTCTTCAGTCTTTGTCTTCAGACTTTGTGCTTTGGAAGATCTTCAGTTCTTTGGATCTTCAGCCTTTTGATATCTTCAGCTGATGATCTTCAGTTCTTTGTTCAGAATTTGTGCTTCGGAAGATCTTCAGTTCTTTGGATCTTCAGCCTTTTGATATCCTCAGCTGATGATCTTCAGTTCTTTGATCTTCAGAATTTTGTTCTTCAGACTTCATCATCTCAGCAGAGAGCTGGCACTAAGATGCTCTCAAGCCTGACATTCAAGCAAGAGAACACAATAGCTGATGAGAGTCCTCAGTTCCTCTCTGACCTTCCGGCAAGAGAACACAATAGCTGATGAGAGTCTTCGCTTGTTGTTGTAGTGGCATGTGGGACTTAGAGGTTTTCCTGATCTTGGCTCATTGGTTCTTTTGGTCCAACAAACTCCCCTGAACCAATGCAGCCAAAACCTCTAATTATTGGATGTCCCACTTATTGGTGGCATAAAGATTGGTCTATTTCCTCCTAGATCAGATTAGGAGTTGACCCAGATAAGCACTGGCCGGAGATGTAGTCTCAAATGTTTGTTAGGCTAAGTATGGATGGGAGCTCTGTCTTGGGGAATTGGACACAAAGCTGTTACCCATCCATGAGATCTACACCCCATGTACAAGCCGGTAGGATTCTCGGGTGTAGGCCTGAAGAAAGATCATTTGTTCTTCTTTGGACATGTCTTCAGGCTCACCATCAAATAATCCCTCCCGACCGTACACCTCTGAGAGATACTTGACCTGTTTTCCATTTTTGAGCTCAAGTGTTGTGATTTGCCTATATGCAAACTCATCAGGGTGTATACCCTCTAACAACAAAGTGAGCTCATTCCGATGAAAATTCTCAAGCTTCTTATAGACCAGACCCTTCCTAACCACCCTATTATCTAGCATTGAAAAGGGGGGTTGGCCGGCTCTATAAGCTTTCTCGAATTCATCTACTATTTCCCAGGGTGTTATTACAATAGCCACAGAGACCTCTTCATCTACGATTCTCTTTAGTTGGCTTTTGTATCTCACAGGCATGTCCTTCTTGACTATCCTGTGAGCCACCCTTGGGTCAGGCCAAGTTCTCACCCTCTCCCTTTTATATTGAAAGGTTTGGCTGAGGGTGAATAATCTCAGAGCTTCTCTCTGCATATTTATTATAGAGGTCGAAGCAGCATAACATTTGTCAATGCTTTTCAGCATTTCCTCATCATGTCGCTTTTGCTGCTCCTCCTCTTCTAACTTAGCCCTCACAGTGTCCTGCTGTGAGGTGAGAGTGATGGTTTGTGATTTGGCTTTGGGTAAAGGTATGACTGCTGAGAGTGGCAGACTATCCTCCTCATCATCCTCTTCTTCATCTTGCAGCCTCAGCACCCTTCTCTTCTTCTTCAAGGGTGGATCATTGGCTGCGGGTTTTGGTGGTAAAGGAGTTGGTTTTGTGGGTTGTGGTTTGGTGGTTGGTGTGGGAATGTTGGCAGGCACTGCTAGCAGCCTAGAGATAAGGGCTGGTTTGGTTAGCTTGACTAGCAGTGTCCTGTTCCCAGCACCGGCTTCAGATAGGGCCTCTGCGACCAGTCCCTTGGTAAAATCACCAGCTGAACAGATCTTGGTGGTTATTGCCAAGAGTCTGTCCCTGGTCCATGCCTTGACATCAAGGACTGGTCTGCCCAGGTACTTCGAAGTGAACCTACTCATAGCCTCAAGTTTTTGTCTTTCCTCTTGGCTAAGAGTAGTCCATCGGTACTCAATCTCCCTCTTCTCCATATTCCTGATCTCTTGATCTAGCAAGGCAGTGTCCTTGTCAAAGCCTTGCCTGAACAGCTGTTCAATGACTTTGTTCATTGAACGGGTATGTTCAGCATCAGCCTCCTTGACAAGGGCTGCTAGATCAGGATCAGCCACCTTCTTTCCCATTCCCTTATTCTTATCAGTGACACTGAAATCCTTTTGGATGTCAGTCACTTTTATTGGCTCTACCTCCCTCTCTTTCCTCTTCCCCTTCTCCCTCACCTTCCCAGTCTCCTCAACCAACTCCCTCTCAACCACCACCTCTTTCTCTGCCTCTCCCTCTTCCTCACCCCTCTTCCTCTTGGCTTGCACTGATGTCTCCCCTTTTTGGGTGCATTGGTTGGGGTTTGACTATCAGCAAGCACCTTAGAAACGGCAACCTCCACCAAGGGTTGTATGTATGTGGGAAGCCTCTCATCAAGGGTCTGAATTACTATATTTTGAAGTATGGGTGTGATGAGAGGTAGGGATTTCTGGAAGATAGCATCCAGCTGCTCAGGGGGGTTCTGACCCTGAGAGCTAGTGCCAGAAGCAGGGGCTGGTGGCCGAGTTTGTGGGGTTGGCTCAGTGTTTATGAGACCTTCGGGTGAAGGTGCCATCTGTTGGGTAGTGGTGGCAGATGGACTTCTATCCTGAGTCATCTGAGCAAGCAGCTCTTTGAGTCTGCTTATCTCATCCTCTAGGATAGTGTTTTGAGCGACTACATCATAGAAGAAGCTCAGGTCATCATCAGCATGAGCTGAATCACCTGACCTCCTGACAGTGTCAGGATGTACATGTCCTGAGTGTGGCTCAGTAATGACATGTGCCCCTTGTTCATGGTACTGGGGACTTCTGGCCTCAGGATTAGATCCATCATCGGCCATTGCCTCTGGTGAGGTCTTAGAGATGTTACCAGCTTCACCCAGCTCAGATGTTGATGCAGGGGAAGTGGCAGCCTCACCAGATTGTTCTCTCTCCCTAGCCACACTGGGAGAGTGAACTGATTCTCTGTGCTGTGGGCTCTGATCAGCACTTGTGCCCACCCCTCTTCGGTTGGAGTCTCCCCAGTGGTAATAGGTTTCTGGGGAGAGGGTGGAGTGCTTAGATCAGTCAGCACTCTGGCTATTACCAGTGTTGGGCTTAGTGGGGCAGTCTCCTCAGTATGTGGGCTAGAAGCAGTATGCACATGGGGAGGACTGTGCTCTTCAATGGCAGCCTCCTCAAGTGAGGAAGACCCCAGTAATGTGGTTGCCCCAAAATTGGTTACATCAGGCTCCTGTTGAGAGGAAGCCTGTGCGGTTGTGGTGGGTGGAGTCGTGGTACCTGCTGGGAGAATCGAACCAGCATGCACATCCTGCCTTTGTGTGGCAGGGGCATCCTCAGGGGACTCATCTCCCTGAGTAGCCTTTGTGGGCTTCTTTTTGGCTTTTGGCTTGGTGGGGACTTTGGATTTGGAGGTGGAGGCTGTGGGTTCCAGCTGCGTGGGTTTTCGCAGCCGGCCAGCCTGTTTGAGTGTGGGGTCAGTGTTGTGCCTGGAGTATACCTCAGCTTGAACAGCCATGGCAGGGACCCCAGTGCCAACTAGTCCCTCAGCCAGAAGCTGGTATTCGATCATGGCCATTATGAACCGTGGATACAAGTTCCAACGGTTAGAAAAAGATTTTGTGGCCATGTCCTTGAGTTCCAAAAATAAAATATCAGTAAAATTTAGTGGTTGTTTCTCAAGGATAGAATACAATACCTGTTGCCACCTTGTTGACATCTGGTCCCATGAGGAGGTTTTGGGAGCCAGACAAACATTTACCATGTGGAAGATTAATCGTTGAGGGTCAGGGAAGTGTTTCTTCAACAAGGTAGAGGCTGATAGGTTACCCTGATAGTCATGAGATGTGAAGGAAAGATCAAGGGTACCTTTGGGGTAGGAAGTTGGGTGAGTGGCATCATCCAGCTCTAGGGTTTGGCGTAGAATAGCTGGGGTGATAACCACCGGTTTGCCGTTGACGGAGGACCGGAGAGAGACCTCGCCATCATGCTCTCCAGTGTGGACGGTCACATTTGTCCAAAACTCCGTCAAGGAGTCGGTGTATATGATGGGGTTGATGAGAAATGCCGTTTTGTATGGGGAGTCGTGCATGAGACGACGGCATTGTGAAACTTGGGCCATAATGGCGATTTAGTGAGATGTGCGACACAGTTGTGTCTAGGCTTTATGTGCAAGGACGCCATTAATGGTGGATTTTCAGAGGGTTTGGTAAGATTAGGGCAAGTGAAGTAAATGCTCTGAAAGTAAGATATTTATAGGGTAGGCTAAAGGTTGAAAGAGAACTACGGAAGGTTTTGGTGTTAGTCATCAGTTGTAATAATACCTGATGACGTGGTTTTAACCTTCAGTGTTTGTAACTTCCGAGGACTTGGTATTAGTCTTCAGTAGTTGAAACTACTGAGACCTTGGTTTTGTCCTTCGGAAGTTGTAAACGTTGGAAGAATTACTATCTTCAGTAGTTATGAACTACTGATAACCTAGTAGTCTTCTTCAGACGTTGTAACAACTGAAGACTTGGTGTTAGCCTTCAGTAGTTGTGAACTACTGAGATCAGTAGTTGTGAACTACTAAAGACATGGTTTTGTCCAGTTGTTTGTGTATGAAACATCAGCTGTCGTTATCAGCTGATGAGAAATTACTCATCAGCAGTTTCCGTCAAATCAGTTGTTTCATACTAGCCTCCACATTTACTCATCAGCTCTTTGGCTGACTTTCAAATGTTTCATTGACCCTTCAGCTCTTGGGAATATGCCTTCAGCTCTTGGGAACAGATGTTCACAAGTGCTGAGGAAATAGTCTTCCGAGCTGGTGAACAAATTTTGCAGTACTTGTGTAAGATTACACATCAGTACTTATGAACAAAATTCGTTCTTCAGTACTTATTTATTGAAAATCATACATCAGTAGTTGTAATCCACCTCACTACATCAGTTGTTTACAATAAATTAAGTACATCAGTACTTTGAGTTATTTTAGTCTTCAGTAGTTGTGAAAGAGCTGAAGACTAAATAACTCATAGTACTTGTATTTGACCTTTGCTCTTCAGTAGTTGTGAACTAAGAGTACCAGCATAGGTCAAATCATTCAAGCTGCAGCATACCAAGCCTTAGTACCAAATTTTGGAATGTGGCACTATCTAAAGGCTTAGTAAAAATGTCTGCAAGCTCATCAGCACTAGGCACAAACTTAGGATCAATCAGACCTTTTTCATAGCAATCCCTGATAAAATGATGTCTGATCTCAATATGCTTGGTCCTAGAGTGCTGGACTGGATTCTTAACAATACAAAGAGCTGAAGCACTATCCATTAATAATGGAGTCTTAGTCTCAGTAATGCCATAATCCAGAAGTTGGTTCTGAAGCCAGAGTATTTGAGAGGTACAACTTGCAGCAGCAATATACTCAGCTTCAGCAGTGGATGTAGCAATTGATGTTTGTTTCTTACTCTGCCAAGAAACTAAACAATTGCCTAGGAATTGGCAACCACCAGAAGTGGATTTTCTGGTGACTTTGCATCCTGCATAGTCACTATCAGAGAAAGCAACTAATTTGCATGAATGCCCAGCTGAATACCAAAGTCCTAGTGATTGGGTACCTTGCAGATATCTAAAGATCCTTTTGACTGCAATCAAATGGGATTCTTTAGGTGCAGCCTGAAATCTAGCACAAGCACATGTTGAAAACATGATGTCTGGTCTAGAAGCTGTAAGGTACATCAAGGACCCAATCATACATCTGTAAAGGGTTTCATCAACCGCTTTACCTTTCTGATCGACATCTAGTTGTGTGATGCTGCTCATGGGAGTAGAACAGGGCTTACAGGACTGTAAATCAAACTTATTCAGCAACTCTTTGGTATACTTGGACTGATGGATGAAGATTCCATCATCCAGTTGTTTGATTTGCAATCCCAGAAAGTACTGTAATTCTCCCATAGCACTCATTTCAAATCTCAGCTTCATAAGCTTTGTAAATTCATCACACAACTTTGGATCAGAGGATGCAAAGATGATATCATCAACATAAATCTGAACAAGGAGCTTATGTTGTCCCACAGTCTTGATGAATAAGGTTTTATCAATGGTGCCTCTAGTGAACTTGTTCTCTAGAAGAAAGGTTGAGAGTGTCTCATACCAGGCTCTAGGTGCTTGCTTCAGCCCATAAAGAGCCTTATCAAGCTTGTACACCCAATCAGGATGTTTATTGTCCTCAAAGCCTGGTGGTTGACACACATAAACCTCTTCTTTGATTTTTCCATATAGGAAGGCACTTTTGACATCCATTTGATAAACCTTGAGACTGTGAAAGGCAGCATAAGCTAAGAACAGTCTAATTGCTTCTAGTCTGGCCACAGGTGCAAAGGTCTCATCATAATCGATTCCTTCCTCCTGTGCAAACCCTTGAACAACCAGTCTGGCCTTGTTCTTGACAATTTGGCCCTTCTCATCTGTTTTGTTCCTGAATACCCACTTGGTGCCTATAGCACACTTACCTTTGGGTAATGGAACAAGCTCCCACACTTGCTGTTTCTTGAATTGAAGTAGCTCAAGCTGCATAGCTTCCACCCATCCATTGTCTCTTAAAGCAACATGATAGTTCTTTGGCTCTTGCTGACTGATGAAGAGAGCATAGAAGCAGAAGTTGGACAATTGATTTCTGGTTGAAACTCCAGCATGAATATCACCAATGATTTGTGAAGTGGGGTGATTCTTGAGCTCTTGATAAACTATGATATCTGTGCAAGTGTTTGTAGACCCATCAGCAGCAACAGATGGTGATGGAGTTTCCTGAAACCATGTAGAGGATGGCAGCTCAAATGAAGTAGAGCAAGCAGAAATCTCATCAGCATTTGTAGTGGATGGAGCTGCTGAGGCTACAGGAGCATCAGGTTCAGTGGAATTAGGCAGGTTGTCACTGAACTTGAAGAGGTGAGTACTAACTTCATCATCTTCAGTACCACCAGGTGGAGATCTGTTGACAGGCTCAACAGATGGAGGTTGATAAGGAACATATTGCAGTATGTCCAGATCAAACAGCTCCACAGGGTTTTGTGGAATCTTGTCCTTGGAGATTCATTGAACTTAACATGCAAAGTTTCTTCAACCCCTTTGGTTCTACAGTTGAAGACTCTGTATGCTTTGCAAGTTGATGAATAACCAACAAAGTACCCTGCATCCACCTTACTAGCAAACTTATGGAGTGGGTTGCTAGTGTTGAGAATGAAACAAGGACACCCAAAGGCTCTGAAGAATGAAATAAGAGGGGCCAAATGATGAAGAACTTCATAGGGAGTCTTCATCAACCTCTTATTTACTAAGGCTCTATTTTGCACATAGCAAGCTGTATTGACAGCTTCAGCCCAAAAGGTCAGTGGCAGCCCAGAGTCAGCCAACATTGACCTTGCTGCTTCAATGAGGGTCCTGTTCTTTCTCTCCACCACTCCATTCTGTTCAGGAGTTCTTGGAATGCTAAACTGCCTTCTAATTCCCTTGGACAGGTAGAAGTCATCAAGTGTGTGGTTTCTAAATTCTGTTCCATTGTCACTCCTCACACACTTGACCTGTAGGGAATACTGCTTTTCTACTTGTAACACAAAGTTCATTATTGTCTTTGCTGCTTCATCCTTGGAGTGCAAGAAGAAAGTCCATACAAACCTGGAGTAATCATCCACAATTACCAGGCAGTATTTCTTCTTTGCCATGCTCATTACTCTGACAGGACCAAAGAGATCCATGTGCAGAAGTTGTAAGCAGGCAGTGGACTTAGGTTCTTCTATTGAAGGGAATGAAACTTTGTGTTGTTTTCCTTTCAAGCAAGCAGTGCAGTCATCTTCACACTTGAACTCCTTCAGAGGCAATCCTCTTACTAAACCATGGCTTATAAGCTGATTCATGTTCTTGAAATTAACATGACCCAGCCTTCTATGCCAAAGTGTAGACTCTTGAGGAGATGCCTTGGAGAATAAGCAAGGATGGCCTTTTAGATCCATCTTTTTGGAAAGATCTAAGGCATACACTCTTCCTGTCCTGTTGGCCTTCAGGAGAGTGTGTTCATCCAATGCTTTGTCAATCAAACTCAGAACTTTGGATGACAGAATCCTACAGTTCTGGCTTGTGAAAAGGGCAACATGGCCTTTGTCACACATTTGACTGACACTCAAGAGGTTATACTTGAGATTCTCCACATGGTTAACATCATCAAACCTTATTTCCCCATTGGAAACAAAGCCTTTTCCGATGATGTAACCCTTTGCATCGTTGCCAAAAGAAACAAATCCCTTCTTTCCTTGAGAGTAGTCATTAAGAAGGGAGCTGCTTCCCGTCATGTGCATGGATCCTCCACTGTCTACATACCAGATGCTTCTTTGGCATGTTGAAGAACCCTGCAAACACAACCATGTGTTAGTTAGTCTTGGAGACCCAAACCTGCTTGGCCTTGGGTCTGATCTCAGCTACAGATGTAGCACTAACAGGTGTGTTATGTGTGACAGCTTGAGGTGAAGAAGATGGTACAGAAGAGGAAGCTTTTGGCTTGGACTTCCTTTTCTGTGGTTTCAACATAGGAGCATCTAAGTGGTTGACTCTTCCCACTAGTGCTGAACCATCATCACCAACTGTGTCTGGTTTTGTGATAAAGCCTTCAGCTCTTCAGACACATTGGAGTTTACTGATGATGAGTTCCTATGTTGTACCATCTTTTTCTGAGCAACCTCAGCTGTTGTCTGAGAAATCCCTACCTTAGATTTAGCTTTGGGCTTAGGGATTTCAGACTTGGATGTTGCCAGTACAAACTTGGTTTCAAACTCACTCTTCATTTTATTGATGCTCTCAGAAATTTTCTCCTTCTGCTTGAGTTTGGAACCCCTTTTGTACCAGCAATCATCAGTAAGATGATTGAACAAGCCACATATCTCACATGGCTTTTTCTTCATCTTATGCTGATCATCAGCTGAAGAGGATTTAACTGCTGAAGACTTGTTCTTCAGCTGTTTGTCATCAGTACTAGCAGTTTTCTTCCTAGTGCCTGCTTTCCTGGTATCCTCTTTAGCTGTCTTCAAACCTTTCCTACTGTTAGTTTTCTTCTCTTTAGTGCTAACAGTATTTGAGGTTTGAACTTCAGATGTTGTCACTTGCTCTCCAGTACCTTCAGTACTTCTAGTGACAACTTCTGAGTTGATCAGCCTTTTGGTCATGTGATAGTCTATCTCTGATGATGCTGATTCAGAGGATAGTAAGTCACATGATGAGAAGGATTGGTTATTGCTCTCCCCATCAGATTCAACTTCTGCTCTTGAAATGAAGTCTGTGGGAGGAGCAGTGTGATTATAACCAATTCCAAACTTCACATTGGAAGCTGTTTGCTTGCTAAGAAGCATTTCAAAACCCTTGCATGATTGCACCCATCGATCACACTCAACTTGGGTGGAAGCAAGAGTTTCCTTGAGATCTTTGTACTTCTCAAGAAGTACATCTTCCCTAGCTTTAGCATCTTTGATTTGGCAGTTAAGCTTGTAAATCTCATCATTTTTATCTTTTAGAACAACCTCAAAATCAGCTTTTCTTTTGGAAATAATGTGCTCAAGCTCAAGATTTTTATTTATTAAAGCTACATTTGCTTCTCTAATAGAAGCAAATGCTGCTATGCATGACTCTGAACAAAGCTTGGCTTTTGCCTCAGTGGATACCTGAGATGAGGCATTGGATGATGACCCTTCAGCAGAATCAAGGGCCATCAGAGCAAGATTTCCAAAAGGTTGGTCACCACCATGTTGACCAGCACCTTGGAGTAGTGGTTCCTGACCAGATAGCTCTTCTGGTAGACTACTCCAGTCAACAGCAGTTGGGGTGAAAAAGCTTTGTTGTTGAGGTTGTGTGTGTTGATGAGATTGGGAAGAATGAGGCTCTGGAAGAGCATGAGGTGGTTGAGCGAGGGTGCTTGAGTTTGACCAGGCTGAGGCATGTAGTAACAGGGGTAAGAATAAGGCATATGACCCTGTGGCACAAAATAAGCAGGTGGTGCTTGTGCTTGAGATGGATGGGGAGAACTGTAGGAAGGTTGCCCTTTGTGCTGTGAGCTATTGCTGGGAAAAGTCACAAAGGGTGCAGATGAGTTAGATCCAGATGATCTACACTCTCTTGCAAAGTGTCCAAGCCTTTGGCACTTGTGACACCTCAACTTGCTCTTGTCAAAACCAACTTTGGTTTGCCAGAGAGTCCTGGGAATTTCCTACCAGTTCTTTTGTAGAACTTCTGAGATCGGATATTTATCATAGCCATTTGGTTCAAAATATCCATCTCTTCCAGATCATCATCTGGAATGCCCTTCAAATCCTCCATCAGAAAGCACAAGTTGTCACCACCACCTCCTGAACTACTAACACCAACAAAAGCTTGTCCTGAGTTGGTAGAGAAATCGATATGCTCATCATAAGAACTTTCAGATGAAGCATATTCTGACTCATGACTTATCAAGGCAGTGTTACCTTGGACAAAGTCATCAGCAAGTTGCCAGAAGATGACAACTTCCTCTTTTGCTCTACTTCTCTCTCAAAAGTGAGTAGCTTCCCATGAAGTTGGGTGAGAGATAGAGTGTCAAGGTCAGCACTAGAGCGTAGGACAATGGTATATGTGTCCCATCTCTCAGGTAATGACCTGAGGAACCTGTTGTTCATCTGGCTTTTGGAGTACTCTTGTTTAACCATCTTTAGCTCAGAGATTAAACAAGAGAACCGTTCATACTGCTGGGTCAGAGTCTCACCCTTTCTATATGAGAAAGTCTCATATTGTTGGGCAAGGATTTCCCTATTGTTTGCTAAGACCGAGTCAGTTCCTCCAAATTGTTCCTTTAGAGCAACCCATAGGTCATGAGCAGACTCATGATGCAAGAGTCCTGAATATATCTCGTTTGGAATGGCCATGGCTAAAATTCCATGGGCTCTGGCATCAATTTCGAACAGCTTTAGATCTTCGTCCGAATATTGTTCAGGTTTCTTGGCAACCTGTTCATTAGACTCCAGGACGTTCACCATAGGCTTGTATGGCCCATGCACCACTGACTTCCAACAACCAGCACTGTTGACAGCCAAGTGGTGCAGCATACGTCTTTGCCATATGTTATACTCGTTCCTAACCAGCATCGGAGGCTTGGTTGCGGAACCAGTATTGTGAGGATCATTAGTTGGTGTTGTCATCTTAGGTTTTAGTCAAAAACAAGTTTAAACCAGACAAATGTGACTCAGAACCACCGAAAGACCTCAAGGTTTTGGCCGGAAACAGCAGAAACTCACTCTCTATGACTAACTCTTGCAAATTGCTAATTCGATCAAACTGAGAGATCAAAAGAGCAGTTTCAAATGATCAATGGTAAGATCGATCAATGATTAACCTGCTCTGATACCATTTGTCAGGATCTCAGCCTCTCTCGTTGATCAATTAGATTATGTTTGCAGCGGATTTAGCTCATTAATTAGCAATTAAGCAAGAACATAAAAGATATTTCAAATTAAAGCATGAACATAGAGAGAAGGGTTTCTGCAAAACAATAAATATTCTATTGGTTCGCACGTTTCGGCAATTAAAACAGTATGGTTGCCCATCCTTTTATAGGCGGCAAAAGGATGGGCGTGATGTCCTTTTTCTGACATCACGGAATATTCAAATTACAACTGACAAAACATAAAACTACTGAAGATGTCAACAACTGACATCTTCTTACAAAAGTTCCTAAGTACTGACAAAAGTAAACTACTGAAACTATAACAGCTGAAGAACATTCTCTTCAGCTGTTGTACAACTACTGACACAAAATAAACTTCGGAAAAGGAAAAACCACTACAACAACTGAAGAGGACTTCTTCAGTTGTTGAGACAAACTCTGTCTTCAGTACTTGGTCTTCAGACGGCTTCGGAAGATGAAACTTCAGAAGATGTTACTTCGGAAGATGTAACAACTGATGACTTCAGTAGATATCATCAGTTGTTGTCTTCAGTCTTTTTCTTCAGACTTTGCTTCGGAAGATAGAAGAGCTTCGGAAGATGTAACAGCTGATGACTTCAGTAGATATCATCAGTTGTTGTCTTCAGTCTTTTTCTTCAGACTTTGCTTCGGAAGATAGAACAGCTTCGGAAGATGTAACAACTGATGATCTCAGTAGATATCATCAGTTGTTGTCTTCAGTCTTTGTCTTCAGACTTTGTGCTTCGGAAGATCTTCAGTTCTTTGGATCTTCAGCCTTTTGATATCTTCAGCTGATGATCTTCAGTTCTTGTCAGAATTTGTGCTTCGGAAGATCTTCAGTTCTTTGGATCTTCAGCCTTTTGATATCCTCAGCTGATGATCTTCAGTTCTTTGATCTTCAGAATTTTGTTCTTCAGACTTCATCATCTCAGCAGAGAGCTGGCACTAAGATGCTCTCAAGCCTGACATTCAAGCAAGAGAACACAATAGCTGATGAGAGTCCTCAGTTCCTCTCTGACCTTCCGGCAAGAGAACACAATAGCTGATGAGAGTCTTCGCTTGTTGTTGTAGTGGCATGTGGGACTTAGAGGTTTTCCTGATCTTGGCTCATTGGTTCTTTTGGTCCAACATTTCAAGACACTAATGAAGGAAGAATACTGCCCGAGGAATGAAGTCCAGAAACTGGAAACAGAGTTTTGGAATTTAAAGATGAGTGGTTCCGAAATTGAGGAATATACGACTCGTTCACACGAGTTAGCTGCCTTATGCCCTCAGATGGTGACCCCGGCTTACAAACGGATTGAGAAGTACATCGATGGTTTAGCTCCTCAAATCCAAGCTAGTGTTATGGTTGCTGATCCTGTCACTATTCAGTAAGCTATTCGACTAGCTCATAAACTCACTGATCAAGCCGTGGCACATGGTACCTTGCCTAAACGTGGCGCTGCATCTGGCTCATCTGACCATAAGCGAAAGTGGGATGGTACCACTAACAAGTCCTTAAACTCCAACAACGCTCAGCAACAACAGACTCGAAAGTTCGATTCATCCAGAAGCTTCACCAACAACAATAACAACAACAATGGTCAGGGATCGAGCAGTTATGTGGGCAGGTATCCAAAGTGTAACAAGTGCAATTTTCATCACCACGGTCCATGTAATCGAATCCGTTGTCAAAGGTGCGAAAAGATGGGACACGCAGCTAAAGACTGCAGGGGTGAACTGATGACTCAGCAACAACCCCAACAGCAACCACGCCAGGGCGGAATGACCAGAGGCTGTTATGAGTGTGGTAAGGAGGGCCACTATCGGAAGGATTGTCCACAACTGAAGAATGGCAACAGGGGCAACAATGGAAACAACAACAACGGAAATGGCGCCAGGGGTCGCGCCTTTGTGATTGGCTCTGGTGAAGCGAGAAACGATCAAAACGTGGTTACCGGTACGCTTCCTCTGAACAATTGTTTTGCTTCTGTGTTATTCGATACCGGCGCTGACAAGAGTTTCATATCTACTAAGTTTAGCAAGCTTTTAGACGTAACCTTGACTGAAATGAACCCTAGCTATACGGTAGAACTAGCTGACGGTAAAATAATCGAGGCAATTCACATTCTTAAAGGATGTAAATTAGGGCTATCAGGACACAAATTTGAGATAGATCTTATGCCTGTTACTCTTGGTAGTTTTGACGTAGTCGTTGGCATGGATTGGTTATCTAAAAACCAAGCCGAAATTTTCTGTCACGAGAAAATCGTTCGGCTACCACTCCCTAGTGGTGAAGCCTTATCCGTTCAGGGTGAGAAAAGTGGTGTCGTTTCTGGCATCATTTCATATATGAAAGCCCAGAAGTGCTTACGCAAAGGCCATACTGCTATCTTAGCTATGATCACTGAGAAGACCTCTGAAGAAAAGAAGATCGAAGATATCCCTACCGTTCGGGACTTTCCTGAAGTGTTCCCTGAAGACTTACATGGTCTTCCACCGCATCGTCAAGTCGAGTTCCAGATTGATTTGACGCCGGGAGCTGCACCGATAGCTAGAGCACCATATCGACTAGCACTAAAGGAACTACAAGAACTGGCTACGCAACTGCAAGAGCTCTTGGATAAGGGATTCATCAGACCTAGCTCATCACCCTGGGGAGCTCCAGTCCTGTTCGTCAAGAAAAAGGATGGAACTTTTCGCATGTGTATTGATTACCGTGAACTGACAAAGTAACGGTTAAGAATCGTTATCCTCTCCCGCGTGTCGATGATCTGTTCGATCAACTACAAGGGTCGAGTTTCTATTCTAAGATAGATTTGAGGTCTGGTTATCACCAACTACGGATTCGAGATGAAGACATATCAAAGACTGCCTTCCGAACTAGGTATGGCCACTACGATTTTTTGGTTATGCCATTCGGGTTGACCAACGCACCAGCGGTTTTCATGGATCTCATGAACCGAGTATGCAAACCCTACTTGGACAAGTTTGTTATCGTCTTCATCGATGACATTCTAATTTATTCAAGGAATAAGGAGGAACACGAGGAACATCTTCGACTGATCTTAGAGCTACTTAAACAGGAACAACTATACGCCAAATTCTTGAAGTGTGACTTCTGGATTCGGGAAGTCCAATTCTTGGGTCATGTAGTCAACGAGAAGGGCATACATGTTGATCCGGCAAAGATAGAAGCTATCAAGAACTGGACTACGTCAAAGACTCCGACGGAGGTACGACAATTTCTCGGATTAGCTGGATATTACCGACGATTTATCGAAGGGTATTCAAAAATCGTTCAACCGCTCACAACGTTGACTCAGAAAGGTATCGCGTACAGTTGGGGTGACAAGCAGGAATCAGCGTTCCAGTTCTTAAAACAGAACTCTGCACAGCACCAATATTATCACTACCCGAGGGAACAGAAGATTTCGTGTGTATTGCGATGCTTCGATTCAAGGTCTCGGTTGTGTGCTAATGCAACGCGAGAAGGTGATCGCATATGCTTCCCGACAGTTAAAGGTTCACGAGAAGAATTACACAACACATGACTTAGAATTAGGAGCCGTTGTGTTTGCTCTCAAGATATGGAGACATTACTTGTACGGTACCAAGTGCACCATTTACACCGATCACAAGAGTCTCCAGCACATCTTTGAACAGAAAGAGCTGAACATGAGACAACGTCGTTGGGTCGAGTTGTTAAACGACTACGATTGCGCGATCAAGTATCATCCGGGCAAGGCTAATGTAGTAGCTGATGCCTTGAGTCGAAAGGAGACACCTAAGCCAAGACGAGTTCGAGCATTACAACTCACTATTCACACGGATTACCCGATCAAATACGTAAAGCTCAACTTGAGGCATTAAAGGAAGGGAACGTGAAGGCCGAATCGCTACGGGGCATGGAGAAGCAAGTGGAAACCAAATCTGACGGAATCCGCTACTTCATGGACCGAATATGGGTTCCTTTGTATGGAGACCTACGAGAACTCGTAATGGACGAAGCTCACAAGTCACGGTACTCTGTTCATCCGGGTTCAGATAAGATGTATCACGATCTCAAAGTCCTTTACTGGTGGCCGAATATGAAAGCTGACATTGCCACCTATGTAAGCCGATGCTTAACCTGTTCTAAGGTTAAGGTGGAGTATCAGCGACCATCTGGCTTACTCCAACAGCCAGAAATACCAGTATGGAAATGGGAGCAGATATCTATGGACTTTATCACAAAACTGCCTCGGACTCCCAGCGGATGCGATACCATCTGGGTAATTGTAGACCGTTTGACGAAATCCGCACACTTCTTACCGATCCGGGAGACTGACCGCATGGAAAAGTTGACTTGTATCTACCTAAGGGAAATAGTCTCCCGGCACGGGGTGCCAATTTCCATTATCTCTGATCGTGATGCTCGATTTAACTCACACTTCTGGCAATCCTTACAACGGGCATTGGGGACGAGGTTGGATATGAGCACCGCATATCACCCTCAAACCGATGGCCAGAGTGAGCGTACGATTCAGACTCTAGAAGACATGTTGCGTGCTTGCGCCATAGATTTCGGCAGCAGTTGGGAAACTCACTTATCGCTAGTTGAGTTTTCTTACAACAATAGCTATCACACATCGATCAAAGCTGCTCCATTCGAGGCGTTGTATGGGCGTAAGTGCCGATCACCAATTTGTTGGGTGGAAGTTGGAGAAAGTCAACTTACCGGCCCTGAACTTGTGCACGAGACGACTGAGAAGATCGGGCAGATCCGTAACCGTATGGCAGCAGCGCGTGACCGACAGAAGAGTTACGCTGATAAGCGTCGCCGACCGTTGGAATTCCAAATAGGTAACAAGTTGCTTTTGAAAGTGTCACCTTGGAAGGGCGTGATTTGTTTCGGAAAACGTGGAAAACTAAGCCTAGATACGTGGACCGTTTGAAGTTGTCAAACGGGTTGGCCCGTAGCCTATCAGTTGAAACTACCAGACGAACTCAGTAGAATACATAATGTGTTCCACGTGTCAAACCTAAGGAAGTGTCTTGCTGATGAATAACTTGTTGTTCCATTAGAAGAACAGGAAGTCGATGAAAGCTTTGTTTCATTGAAGAACCAATAGA
This sequence comes from Flaveria linearis, assembly GCA_024085815.1. Classification (NCBI taxonomy): domain Eukaryota; kingdom Viridiplantae; phylum Streptophyta; class Magnoliopsida; order Asterales; family Asteraceae; genus Flaveria; species Flaveria linearis. The sequence continues at coordinate 13,075,713 of CM044010.1, forward strand.
GATATGGATCGAGAAGTCAAAACACTAAAGCGTAGCAAAATTCCCATTGTGCGCGTTAGATGGAACTCCAAGCATGGACCAGAATTTACCTGGGAACGCGAGGATCAAATGAAGAAGAAATATCCACAACTGTTCAACGATCGGACACCAATTCCTTAGGAAACCGTCAGAAAACTTAGCGCGTTTATGTTTGGAATAACTGACATGTTGCTCACCACTTGTTCGTTAACCTTAGCGTTTTAATTTTCGGGACGAAAATTCCTCTAACAGGGGAATGATGTTACAAACCGAAAATTTTTCATGATTTAATAAAAAAAAAATTTCATGTGAATTTACAATTTATTTTTATATTTTATTATTATTTAATAATAGTATTAATAATAATAAAAATAATAATAATAATAATAACAGTAATTATAACAAAACAATAATAATAATAATAATAATAATAATGATAATAATGATAATAATAATAATAATAATAATAATAATAATAATAATAATATAATAATAATAATAATAATAATAATGAAGTCCAAGGGGTTATTTTGTAATTTTGAAACTTTAAATAAAGTTTAAAAACATTAATTACAAAACATAAACCTCAGGGACCAAAAGTGGAATATTTAAAAACCCAAACCCCCACCCGCGTAATCCCGGCCAGAACTCCGGCGAGTCTCCGGTGACTCTCCGGCGAACCAAATCAACCAAAACTAATAAATTCTAACCCAACTCAACCCTCCCGACAGTATCACATGCAAGATTCGAACGCGTGCCATGTGATAATTTGAAAAAGCTGAGTGCGATCCAGAACCAATCTCAACTACCCCATTTCGGCCGATATCCAGGCTGAAATCGCAATAACACACTATTAAAATCAAATTAATTCAATTAGATCGAACTTTACATAGATATAAATTGAATACAACTTGCAATTCTAATCGAAAACCCACAAACATCACAATTCGGTCATCATCTTCATATTCGACCTGCAACTTAGTCGAAGACCACCTTCGGGACTTCAAAACCTCAAATTGTTTGAGGGCTTTGGATTAAAAGCTCAATCCGAAGCTTCCTGCAAAATTAATTCGAATAAGAACAACAATTGCTACAAGAATCAATTCTCACATAGTCGCGACTTGTTCTTCGGGTGTTCAAACATCAATCCAATAACAATTCGGGTAATTAAAACTATCTTCGTGCTCGATTTCATGAGGGGATTAAAAGCCCTAAACTTATTTCTGTTATCATAATCAATTGGATGGTCAATTGGATCGAAATCGATCTAGGGTTCTTGATTTGGGGATTTGCTTGAATTGGTGTATAAAATAAATTAGAACCGAGAACCATTGCGGCTTAGGCCTTTGGTTCACTGGTCCCTGCGCTCCTTGACATCCCGGAGGTCTCGGGTTCGAACCCGGTCACCTCCACATATTTTTTAAGCCTTTTTAACCCTTTTAAAAATATACAAAAATTTCCAAAAATCATAAAAATAACTTTTAAAAACTTCTTTTATTTTAGAAGCATTTAATTAATTTTCTGAAATTTATTTATTTAAAAACACCTTAATAATATTTATAAAATAACATTTATAAATGTTATAAATAGCCATTTTTATAAAAATGGACTCTAAATAATAATTTAAATTATTAATTCATTATGGACACTATACTAATTTTAATTATGGATAAATCATGATAAATATGGAAATTATAGGGATTTTATAAATTTATAAATTATTTACGAACGTTATTTTTTCTTGTAAAATACATTTTTAACTAAAGGTATGGATTAATACCTTATTATTAATCAAAATACTATAATTGTGATTATCCTTATTTGTAATATCCTTGGATAATTATAAATTATATAATTAAACCTCATCATTTTTATATTTAATTCTAAAAATATTTAAATACATATATGAAACCCTTTTAATTGAATCAAAATGTAAATAATTATTTAGTAAATTTAATACTTATTGATAATTATACAAATATAAAATCTGTAAAAACATTGTAAAATATATACAATTATGTGTGTCACGTATTAAATCAAATCGATCCAAACCTTACCAAATATATTCGTATTATATTAAAGACTCCATTACAAACAATAATAGGTATTGAACGTGTTTGATCGTGCATTGCCCAATTCTTTGAAGTTCTTGTTCATTTCATTACATCAGTTCAAGGTGAGTATTCACGGCCCCTATTTTACTTTCTTTCCTTTTTGGGGGGAGAAAACATGCAAACACATTTATGAATGGTTATGGTATTATTGATATTGCCTGTTACGTTAGTGCAAACATACAAACAGTCCTGACACACTCGAACCGTTAATAATTTGTAGCGAGGTAATTCTGAGTAGTACTACTGGGTCTGACAAACCCTGCCCGGGCTAGTCGCGCTAGCTTGATTGGAGGTCAAACGGGTGCATTATTGACCTAACATTGTCACTGTCTTGCGAGACGTGACGGGGGAACAACAAACATATAGGACACGCAAACAGTCAGCTTCGGTTCGAAACGCTAAGTAACATGATTATAGGCTAGCTACCTATCGATATGCTTTAATGACTATACCATTCGACAGTCAAACAGTCACAAACAGTCGAACAGTTACAAACATTTTATCTATGATAAAACCTGTGAACTCACCAACTTTATGTGACACACTTTAGCATGTTTTCTCAGGTAACATGGACGCTTAATCTCATGTCGCACGATTAAGGAACGCACTCAGGGCATGCATTCATCAGATCCATTTATTTTGCATTAGACATTATTTTAACTTAGCATTTTAGACTTTTAGTATTGTTACATTTCGTTATTCGCTTCCGCACTGTTATTCGTTTCATTTACGTTATTCTAATTCAAGTCAAACGTTTATTTTTAAACTCATATAGTGTCGTTTGATATGACCGTGTCTGAGATCCTGGTATGTCACACGCCTAACGGTAAAACCCCGTTTGTGGAAATTAAGGGTGTGACATGTTGGGGCTCATGCTTCCCAACAGTGCTCTTATGCCTGAAATTTGACTTAGAAAAACTAAGTACAGGATGATGAGCCTAGACAGTGCTCATACGCCTAAGAAGAAAACTGCTAAGTATTGGGGTGGAACGCCCGCACAGTGGTCAAACGCCAAACAGGGCTCATACGCCCAAACAGGGCTCATACGCCCAAACAGGGCTCATACGCCCAAACAGGGCTCATACGCCTAGACACTTAGAAATTTTTGGGTCATGAGTCCCAACAGGGCTCATACGCCCAAATAGGGCTCATACGCCTAAATAGGGCTCATACGCCTAGACACTTAGAAATTTTACAGAAATTTTCTTGGAGTCTGTGCAGTAGGGTTTCGCATGATTAATGACTAGGGATTTATTAAATGCATATGATTATGTCTGAATGTCATAATAACCCTTTTCTTAATATTTTAATTAATATTATGATTAAGGCTATTATTAATGTTATTATATTATTATTAATATGCTTATTAATAATAATATTGTATGACTCTACGTGGTATGATCATGATCTAGACAGGAAGTATTATCATTAATAAAGTGAAAGATTAATGATAAGAAAAGTGGAACGTAAATGAATGAACGAAAGTCTTGCAAGCAAATAAATGGAGGTGCACACCCCTGGCAGGTGTTAGCTCAACTGTGATGCGGGTTCGCTACCCCGAAGGATGCACACAGGGTCAATCCTTGAGATTGACATAGAGGTGAGCGACTCAGTGTCGCAAAAGACTCACAGGATGAAAGTCAATCTTTGTGATTGGCTTAGAGGTGAGCGACTTGGTGTCGCAAAAGACTCACAGGATGAAAGTTAATCTTTGTGATTGGCTTAGAGGTGAGCGACTCGGTGTCGCAAAAGACTCACAGCTTAAGTGCAATCTTCGAGATTGCCATAAGGTTAATGATAAAAGTACGAATTGAACGATGATGAAGATAATGAAAATACTACCTATGTGTACGTACAATGTATGATCACCTATGAAAATGAGGAACGGTTTTTGAATGAAAAGTGGAGTATTTAATTATAAAAAAACTAGAACTCACTCAGCAACGCTGACTTTTATGTATTTCCAGTTGGCAGTTAGCAGGTTGCTGATGATGGCATACGGGGATGGCTACTTGGCGGGCAAGACTGACATCCACTTACGTTTTGACGATACTGTTGTGTTGTAATTCATTCGACTAATCATTTTGTGACTTAAGAACTAGAATGTATTGCTTAACAACAGTGTTTTTAATGAATGAATGGTTTTTGTTAAAATTAATTCCGCTGCTTAAATTTATAACGTGTAATGTTTTATACTGTGAATGACCAACTGTGAGGTGCCCGGGGTCGGGGCCTTACAAGTTGGTATCAGAGCCAGGTTTAAGTGAAAAGGGTAAATTTTTCAAAATAAACCTTAACTTAAACTGAAAATGGGACAAGAAGAGGGATGTCAGCCCGAGTAGCCATGTGCCATCAGGTATTGTTTTTCTTAAAAGTTAATCAGTATTATGTGCATGTGCTATGTGATTTTTGTGTTCTTAGTAGATTTAGATGCTGATGTAGTTAGGATAGGAAGTGCTTGGGGTGTGGAGAGTAGAGTAAGTGGCTAATCACAACTGGCCACTGTAATTAGGGACTTACTATACTTGAAATAAACTGAGCTGTTTCCTTGAATGACTGTTTAGTGTTTAAATCTTATAGTACATAGGAAAATGGCTGGGAAGAAACCTTCTAAGGCTGCTAGAGGTAGAGGTCGTCCGCGTACGACTAGGAGCAGTGCTAAAGCTCCTAAGACAACTCCTGTGAACCCCGAGGTTATTGACCGGAATGAAGAAATTGAGAACGCGAGCCTGAATGCCTCAGCTAGGGAGGCGATTGCTGATGAGGTACACCAGGTCTTGCAGGCAGTTATGCCATCTGTAGTGACTGATGTTATTCGAGCGGTAAGGAATGAGGAGAGGAAGGAAAAGGAGGACGGGAGAGGGTCGACTGGAAAGGAAAGCAAGGGAGGAGAGGAACGACCAGATCCTGAGAGAGTAGTATCTGATGAAGAGGAAGATGATGTAGTAGGGGTGACGGCCAAAGGATGCAGTTATGGGGCATTCCAGAGGTGCAAGCCCCCGACTTTTGATGGAAATGACAATGCTACTGCCGCCCACCGTTGGGTAAGGGAGATGGAAGCGGTACTCGAGATCAGCGAGTGCCGGGAGGATCAGAAGGTGAAGTTTGCCACCCACTCCTTTACTGATTCAGCATTATGCTGGTGGGACAATATTGTCCAAGCTGAGGGCAGCAGGGCCATAGGCAAGATGAAATGGTCCGAGTTGAAGAAGCTGGTAATTGAGGAATTCTGTCCTCACAGGGAACTCGATAAGATCGAGAGGAAGTTCCTACAACTCGAGGCGGGGACCATGACCCACCAGCAATACATTGCCAAATTCAATGAGATGGCGAGGCTGGTGCCAGATCAAGTGACGCCGGTGTCCCGAAAGATTAACCGGTACATTCAGGGACTACCAGCCGACATTCGTAGACACATGATTGCTGCTTGGCCAAGCACTTTTAGGTCGGCAGTGGATTTGGCTGGAAGACTCTACGATGAGAGGGAGGTAGCAGATGCGGAGGTGAAGAAGGCTGGTGGTGGTGACCGAAACTGGAATGGAAAACGGTTCTGGCGTGGTGGTTTTACCCCAAACAGCAAGAGGATGAGAATGGATGACCGTAGGGTGGGGTCATCAAGCTCAGGGCCAAAAGGTGTGGCAAGTGCGGGAAGGAGCATACGGGTGAGTGTAGATCGTGGCTCAACGTGTGTTTCAAGTGCGGGAAGCCGGGCCACATCTTGAAAGACTGTAAGGAGCTGAGGTGTTACACCTGCGGTGAAGCGGGCCATATGAGCAAAGACTGCAGAAAGCCAAGGGTGGAGAGTTCCGGGACAAAAAAGACGACCGGGGCTGAAGGGCAGAAGGCAAGTGCCAGAGATTTCACCATGACCAGAGAGGAGGCTAGGACGGACCCCGATATTGTGTCAGGTACGTTTCTAGTAGATCAAACTCTTGCTTCTGTGTTATTTGATTCTGGTGCTAGTAGGAGTTTTATTTCTGCCAATTCTGTACTAAACTGCCCTTTTATAGTAAATGCATTGATGAGCCTTTTGACGTAGAGACTGCTATTGGTAAGCCCACTAGGGTTACGAATGTGATAGAGGACTGTGCCATAGAGTTAGAAGGCCATAGGTTTGCTGCTAAGTTACATGTGATGCCCCTAGGTGGATTTGATATAGTACTAGGGATGGATTGGTTAGCAACCTACGAAGCGAATATCGTGTGCCGTAAGAAGATGATTAGACTGACGGCGTCTGACGGAAGTCCGGTGACAATATACGGCGATCGGGTTACGACGATACCGAGGGTGATTTCGATGGCAGTGGTGGGAAAGTGCATGAGACGTGGATGTAGCGCTTATTTGGCCTACGTGAAGGACGTGGACACGTCAACACCCCAATTGTCCGATGTACCGGTGGTGTGTGACTTCCCCGATGTATTTCCAGAGGACCTATCAGGTGTGCCCCTGGATCGCGAAATTGAATTCCAAATTGACTTAATACCCGGTGCCCAACCTGTCGCCAAGGCACCGTATCGATTAGCTCCTACGGAGATGAAGGAGTTGATGGAGCAACTACAAGAGTTGCTCGATAAGGGTTTTATCAGGCCGAGTATCTCTCCTTGGGGTGCTCCGGTCTTGTTCGTGAAAAAGAAGGACGGTAGCATGAGAATGTGTATCGACTACCGTGAGTTGAACAAGTTAACAATAAAGAATCGGTATCCGTTACCGAGGATTGACGACTTGTTCGACCAGCTTCAGGGTGCCAATTGGTTCTCGAGGATAGATCTTCGATCTGGCTACCATCAACTGAAAGTAAAGGAACAGGACATTCCTAAAACAACTTTTCGTACGCGTTATGGACACTATGAGTTCTCTCTATGTCCTTTGGTTTAACCAACGCTCCAGCTGCTTTTATGGATTTGATGAATCGAGTATGCCGGCTGATGTTGGATAAATCAGTGATAGTGTTTATCGATGATATCCTGATTTACTCCAGGAGTGAAGAAGAGCATGTCGGTCATATTCGGGAGGTGTTGGAGACATTGAGGAAGGAGAAACTATATGCTAAGTTCTCCAAGTGTGCCTTTTGGTTACGCGAGGTGCAATTTCTGGGTCACGTGGTAAATGCAGAAGGAATAATGGTGGACCCAGCAAAGGTTGAGGCCGTGATGCAATGGAAGTCACCAAAAACGCCATCTGAAATTCGTAGCTTCTTGGGATTGGCGGGCTACTACAGGAGATTTATTCAAGACTTCTCCAAGATAGCCTCACCTTTGACCAAATTGACTCGCAAAGACGTAAAGTTCGTGTGGGGTCAAGAACAGGAGAATGCCTTTGAGGAGTTGAAGACGAGACTGACACAAGCTCCTGTCTCGACATTGCCCGAGGGAAATGAAGACTTAGTGGTCTATTCGGATGCATCTTATTCTGGGCTAGGTTGTGTATTGATGCAACGTGGAAGGGTAATAGCCTACGCATCCCGACAACTGAAAACCCACGAAGTCAACTATCCCACACACGATCTAGAACTAGCTGCGGTGGTTTTCGCGTTGAAGATTTGGCGGCACTATCTATACGGGACGAAGTGCACCATCTTCACCGACCACAAAAGCTTGAAGTACTTCTTTGAGCAGAAAGATCTGAACATGAGGCAGAAATGATGGTTGGAACTAATAAAGGATTATGATTGCGAAATCCATTACCATCCGGTCAAAGCCAACGTGGTGGTAGACGCCCTTAGCCCAAAGGAAAGGCCCGAGCCGATTCGGGTAAAGGCTTACCAACTAATCATGACCTCTGATGTGATGACTCAGGTTAAGGAGTTTCAAGCCGAAGCTTTGAAGGAAGATCGTCTTAACTTCGAAAGGATGTGAGGTCTAGTTACAGAATTAGACGAGAACACTCTTGGTGTTAAGACCCGATTCGGACGAATGTGGATTCCTCGGTACGGGGAGCTACGTGGAAAGATTATGGACGAGGCCCATAAGACTCGATACTCCATTTACCCCGGTGCAACCAAAATGTACCACGATATGAAGAAGGATTACTGGTGGCCGGGTATGAAACGTGACGTAGTGGAGTACGTGAGTAAGTGCCTGACTTGCTTACAAATAAAGGCAGAACACCAGAAACCTTACGGGAAGATCCAACCGTTGGATATACCCGAGTGGAAGTGGGAGCACATTACCATGGATTTCATCACGAAGTTACCACGTACCCTTAAAGGGTATGATGCTATATGGGTGATAGTTGACCGCTTGACAAAGAGTGCCCACTTCCTACCGATCCGCGAAACGTACTCATCTGAAAGATTGGCGGATCTGTTCATCAAAGAAATTGTAGCTCGTCATGGTGTGCCAGTTTCCATTGTGTCGGATCATGGCACCCAGTTTACATCGAAGTTTTGGAGGAGATTCCATGATGCAATGGGGACGAGGCTACACATTAGTACCGCATATCATCCTCAGACGGACGGTCAGTCTGAGAGGACGATACAGACGCTCGAGGATATGCTTCGAGCATGCGTGATCGATTTTGGAGGAAGTTGGGATGATCACTTGCCGTTAGCAGAATTCTCGTACAACAATAGCTATCATGCCAGCATTGGTATGCTACCATACGAGATGCTATACGGTAGGAGATGTAGGACGCCCGTGTGTTGGGGAGACATTGGGCAAAAAGAGTTAGGGGGTGTTGAGGTGATCGAAGCTACGACTGAGAAATTGGAAAAGATCAAAGCCTTCATGAAGGCGGCAAAAGATAGACAAAAGTCGTATGCCGACAAGAGGCGAAGACCAATAGAGTTCAAGGTTGGAGACCGAGTCATGTTGAAGGTCTCACCTTGGAAAGGGATTATCCGATTCAGGAAACGAGGTAAGCTAAGCCCGAGATATATAGGACCTTTTCAAATCATCGCACGTGTATGAGAGGTAGCCTATCGACTTGAACTTCCAGATGAGTTAAGTGGAATTCATCCCACGTTCCATGTATCTCATCTAAGAAAGTGCTTAGCTGATGAAGATACGATTGTCCCACTGGAGGACATTAAAGTTGATGAAAGGCTCAATTATGTGGAGCAACCAGTGGCGATCATTGATCGTAAAGAGAAGACGCTAAGGAATAAAGTGGTTCCTCTGGTGCGTGTACAGTGGAAGCACCGAAAGGGATCCGAGTCTACGTGGGAGACTGAAGAAGAGATGAGGCAACAGTACCCTCATCTGTTTGAGGAATAACAGGTTTCGGGGACGAAACCTATATAAAGGGGGTGGACTTGTAACACTCGTATTTTTGAAGAGAATAAAAAGACAAAAGAGAAGGAAAAAGAATAAAATGAAAGACAACTCAAAGTTGAGGGACCAAAAGTGTTAAAAGCTCAAAAAGCAATAAAAGTTGGTAAAAAGGTGGCATGGCCGCCATTACCTCTGCACACTCTTTCTTGTTCGGTTTTTAGGGAGAGAAAGCAGAGAAACTCTCAGATATTTGAAGAACAAGAAGAAGAATTCGAGTTTAAGGTAAAGTTTAGTGTTTTTGAGTTGTTCTTGGCTAAATTAGCCTCGGTTATGTGTTCTTATGTGCATATGTGCTCGTGTGTGTGTGTGTTTGGTGTTGTTTTTAGGCGTGTGAACTCATTACCGAAGGTTAGAGAAGAAGAATCACCCAAGTAGCAACTAAGGTGAGTTTCTAGGTTCCCCTTTTTTACATGTTTTATATGATTTTGGGGCTGGAAAATGCATGTATGTATGTTTTTATGAACTTGGGTATGTACCCGTATGTTTATGTGCATGTGTATGCGGGTGGGGTATGTTTGGGCTAATGTACGGTTATGGTTATGTTGAGTTCATGCTTAGTTTAGTATGTGTATGCTTAGAATCAGGTCATATGATGTTTGGGACTGAAAACAACTTAGAAGCAGGTGAACAGACTGCTAATACGCCTAAATAAGGCTCATAAGTCTGAACAGTCCTCAAACTACCAGGAACTTGACAGAAACTTTAAGTGTTGGGGTTCATGCTTCCCAACAGTGCTCTTATGCCTGAAATTTCACTTAGAAAAACTAAGTACAGGATGATGAGCCTAGACAGTGCTCATACGCCTAAGAAGAAAACTGCTAAGTATTGGGGTGGAACGCCCGCACAGTGGTCAAACGCCCAAACAGGGCTCATACGCCCAAACAGGGCTCATACGCCCAAATAGGGCTCATACGCCTAGACACTTAGAAATTTTTGGGTCATGAGTCCCAACAGGGCTCATACGTCCAAATAGGGCTCATACGCCTAGACACTTAGAAATTTTACAGAAATTTTCTTCGAGTCTGTGCAGTAGTGTTTCGCATGATTAATGACTAGGGATTTATTAAATGCATATGATTATGTCTGAATGTCATAATAACCCTTTTCTTAATATTTTAATTAATATTATGATTAAGGCTATTATTAATGTTATTATATTATTATTAATATGCTTATTAATAATAATATGTATGACTCTACGTGGTATGATCATGATCTAGACAGGAAGTATTATCATTAATAAAGTGAAAGATTAATGATAAAGAAAAGTGGAACGTAAATGAATGAACGAAAGTCTTGCAAGCAAATAAATGGAGGTGCACACCCCTGGCAGGTGTTAGCTCAACTGTGATGCGGGTTCGCTACCCCGAAGGATGCACACAGGGTCAATCCTTGAGATTGACATGGAGGTGAGCGACTCAGTGTCGCAAAGACTCACAGGATGAAAGTCAATCTTTGTGATTGGCTTAGAGGTGAGCGACTTGGTGTCGCAAAAGACTCACAGGATGAAAGTTAATCTTTGTGATTGGCTTAGAGGTGAGCGACTCGGTGTCGCAAAGACTCACAGCTTAAGTGCAATCTTCGAGATTGCCATAAGGTTAATGATAAAAGTACGAATTGAACGATGATGAAGATAATGAAAATACTACTTATGTGTACGTACAATGTATGATCACCTATGAAAATGAGGAACGGTTTTTGAATGAAAAGTGGAGTATTTTAATTATAAAAAAAACTAGAACTCACTCAGCAACGCTGACTTTTATGTATTTTCCAGTTGGCAGTTAGCAGGTTGCTGATGATGGCATACGGGGATGGCTACTTGGCGGGCAAGACTGACATCCACTTACGTTTTGACGATACTGTTGTGTTGTAATTCATTCGACTAATCATTTTGTGACTTAAGAACTAGAATGTATTGCTTAACAACAGTGTTTTAATGAATGAATGGTTTTTGTTAAAATTAATTCCGCTGCTTAATTTATAACGTGTAATGTTTTATACTGTGAATGACCAACTGTGAGGTGCTCGGGGTCGGGGCCTTACATGTAAGTCTCGTTATTCTCTCTAATTCTAATATGTATTTCGTTTTGGTGGTGTAGTTATATTGTTTAATGTCGTTCGGTTGTTAAGTTATTGACTGCTATTCATATGTTATTGGGTATTTAACATTGTAATATTGGGTTACATCAATTTACATTGTTTTACATATTGATTTATATGGTTAATATTGGTTTACATCAATTTACATTGATTTACATTGTTTTAATATTGGTTAATATTGGGTTTTTCGTTCTGTAATTTGATGTTTCATTACAACTTTGATAAATGTTGCATTAGTATAACAATAATTCATTACAATTGTTTTACAATTGTAAAACATTATTTATATTAACGTTATAGTAAGTTGCATCAGCTTACAATTGTTTTACAGATTGATTTATATTGGTTTACATCAATTTACATTGTTTTAATATTGGTTAATATTGGGTTTTTGTAGTTACATTGTTTAATGTCGTTCGGTTGTTAAGTTGTATGATTTTATGTTTAACTCAATGTTTTTTGTTATTAATACATCATGTTTCTTAATGTAAGTCTCGTTATTCTCTTTAATTCTAATATGTATTTCGTTTTTGTGGTGTAGTTACATGTTTAGTGTCGTTCGGTTGTTAAGTTATTGACTGTTATTCATATGATGTAATTAACTGTTCTTCAATGTAACTCACTGTATTATGTATGATTTTATGTTTAACTCAATGTTTTTTGTTGTTAATACAACATGTTTCTTTGATGTAATTCATAGTAAAAACTTACAATATGATGTAATTCGATGTAATATGTAACGTTCGAAAAAAAATTTAAAAAAATTCGAGACTATATTAGAATTAAAGAGAATAACGAGACGGGTTTAATGATGTAATTTTATAAAAAATAATAATGTATAAAAAAGTTATAAAGGTTATAAAAACAAAGGAGGTAAATTTTTAAATAGAAAAAAAGAATTAGGGGGAAGTCAAACCTGAAAGTCAAACCAATTTTCAAAAAAAAGTGGTTATGAGATTGATTGATTTGATGGTTACTTTTTGCATCTATGCGTTGGTACGGTTAAAATCTTGTGTTTGCAAAAAGAGGGGTTGGTAAGGTTTGACGGTTACTTTTGGAATCCACCGGTTGGTAAGGTTAGTACTTCACAGACCATATGAAATTACATAGATACCCCTGAAAGGAGAAGTCAAACCTACAACCCTTAATATTTTAATACGAAATATTCTTGGCTCTTAGATCAAAAAGTACTTTCTACATCAATGGTTAACATGGGGGTTAAAGAGTTTTCACAATAAGAAGGGGTTTTCAATTTAACCTCATCCTCTCTCTCTCTCTCTCTCTATATATATATAATATATATATAGATACATATATATATACATATACGTACTGATTTGTGTAACATTGCTGTTATTTTGCGAATGTACATTACTTTTTAGGTGTCTTGTGCTGTATTGTGCTGTATTCTTGATTTGTGCTGTATTGTGCTGTATTCTTGATTTGTGCTGTATTGTGTTGTATTCTTGATTGGTGCTGTATTGTGCTGTATTCTTGATTGTGCTGTATTGTGCTGTATTCTTGATTTGTGCTATATTGTGATTCGTGCGTTTTGTGCTGTTTTATGAAACACAGCACAGCCTTGTGCTGTTTTTTGAAACACAGCACAGCCTTGTGCTGTTTTTTGAAACACAGCACAGCCTTGTGCTGTTTTTTGAAACACAGCACAGCCTTGTGCTGTTTTATGAAACACAGCACAGCCTTGTGCTGTTTATGAAACACAGCACAGCCTTGTGCTGTTTTATGAAACACAGCACAGCCTTGTGCTGTTTTATGAAACACAGCACAGCCTTGTGCTGTTTCATAAAACACAGCACAGCCTTGTGCTGTTTTATGAAACACAGCACAGCTTGTGCTGTTTTATGAAATACAGCACAGCCTTGTGCTGTTTTATGAAATACAGCACAGCCTTTTGCTGTTTTATGAAATACAGCACAGCCTGGGCTGTTTTATGAATACAGCACTGCCTTGTGCTGTTTTCTGAAATGCAGCACAAAAACGTTAAAAATGTAGCACAACGTCACATAATTGATTTTTTTTTAAAAAAAAACTATAGTAATACTATACTCAAATTAAAGAGAAAAAATGCTTGATTTTATGGTGTAATTTATTTAAAAAAATAATGTCGTATGAAAAAGTTATTAGCATTTAAAAAAATAGGGGGGAATTTTAAAAAGTCAACAATTGTGGGTAATGTAATAAAATACCCAAATTACCCTTGATTAGTTATTTTTTCTACACTTTGATCTTAGCCCTTAATTAGATAATTAGAAGGCTAAGATTACTTCTTAGCATACTTAGGCAAACATTAATTTGTAGGGGAACCTCCCTCTATGTATATATATATAGATACATATATATGTATATATATATATATGTATATATATATAGATACATATATATATATACATATATATATATATACATATATATATTATATATATATATACATATATATATGTATATATATATACTATATATATATATGTATATATATATATATATATAATACATAATCTATATATATATATATATATGAATAGATATATATATATATATATAATATATATATATATATATACATATATGTATATATATATATATATACATATATATACATATATATACATATATGTATATATATATATATATATATATACATATATGTATATATATATATACTACATATATATACATATATATATATATATATATATATATATACATACATATATATACATATATGTATATATATATATATATATATATATATATATATACATATATGTATATATATGTATGTATATACATATATGTATATATATATACATATATGTATATATATACATATATATACATATATATATTATATATATATATATATATATATATATATATATATATATATATATATATATATATGAATTCTTCTTGCATATATGATTTCAAACTCAGAACTTACTCTCTACAGCTTCGGTTGACGGAAGTTGCTTTCTTTTCCTTAATCTTGTGAAGATACAAATGAAAGTGATTATTACGATGACAGTGACTATTGCAACAATTACTATTGTTATAACAATCATGCTTGTAGTACTTCCACCTGCAAGAATAGATATGCACTACGATATATTCATGTATATGAAAGACTAGGTTACAATCACGTGTGATATACGGACCAAATAAATTTACTGTTATGTGCTTTATAATATAAAAAGTTATGTCTGAAATATTATATATTATACGGATTGAATAAACTCATGTATTTGATATTTGAAAATTTGAAGTTAACATATTTGAAATTTTAATTATGGATAGTTATTAATTAATAAATAACTATTATAGCATTAATAAATTAATAATTATAATTAGAGGAGAGAGAAGCGGGAAAACCAATTTTTAGATAAACTATAATGGTGATAAGTGTCCGGATTCATTTTATTTATTAGTAAGAGATTTTGTAATATATTTACGATAGTAGTAAATAACAAAGACTATCATTATTATTACTGTTATTATTATTATTATTATTATTATTATTATTATTATTATTATTATTATTGATTATTATTATTGATATTATTATTAGTGATTATTATTATTACTTTTATTACAACGGTAATAGTATCTTAATACATTATTTACAGGTCATTTGTGAACAGTCACAGTCCTTGAAATGATATATACATCAAATCGTCATAACATTAATTTTTTTTTGTAACGGTCATAACTACTAGTTGAATCATCATGTCCTTTCAAGTAGATAACTTTATGTTTCGACCGCCAATTTTGCTACCTTTTCTACTATTCGATTTGATCACTAATTTTTCTACCTTTTCTTGGAGATAGCAAATATATATATATATATATATATATAGATATATATATATATATATATATATATATATATATATATATATATATATATATATATATATATATATAATATTATATATATATATAGGAGGGATCAAATGAAAAATAAGATTATAATTAAAAACCATGAAAACTAGCATCCACCAATCAGATTTATTCTAATTTAATTCAGAATTATTAATAGTAAAGGGTAAATTAGTAATTATAAATTTAGACTATTAATTAGATATTTACAAAACAAAACTAAATCCCTGATTATTCTCTAACAAAATACGGTTTCTAATTTGTTTTTCCAATCTTCTTCAATTATAGATCGATTCGTATTAAGCAGTAGTATTCATTGGATTGTGAAGTTTTTTTATTTTCTTAGTTTCGGAATCAATGAAATCAACAGCAGAATCATGTGTTGCAGAATGTTCCAATTCACGCAAGCACGCAGTTATTTCGAGTGGTCGTTTGGGAATTGAAGATGGTAATTGTTCAATTAAAGGTTCGACAGAGGATACTAGGTTAATTAGTCCTGATCGTCATCAGGATATTATACCTGTAGTGTAGAAGATGAAGTTGAAGGTATGTATTATGTTTCTTTAATTCAGTACATATATGTACCTACGACTTTAAAAGGTAGTTTGTATTATTAATTTGTTTTCTGTTTGTTACATATATGTACGACGACATTAGTAGTCACCTTGTGTTCTTTTGTTTTAGTAGTTTTGCAAAGTTTATAATTTGCAGGTCGTACAATTTTGAATGTAAATTGTCTTATGTATTATTTCTTGGAATTTTGTTGTTTATGAAGTCCAAGATTCTTAATTGTCATGTTACATATATTAAAATTATAAATTATGAATAGATTTTAATTATTTTTGTTCTTTTTTAGGGTACAATTGTTGATATTTGCAGATTGTTTGTTGTACGGTTTCTGTTTGTTAAGTAGATACATATATGTACCAATATTGTGTTATTAAGAGTAATTTGTTTATGATTGAGCAGATAACCCAGTTGATATTGATACCAACAAAAACTTTATACCAGAGAATGTGAATGAGGCCGTATTTTGACTGGTGTTGAAAATGAAGGTAATAGTAAAGCTCATTTTAAAATATTTAGTAATACTTTTACTATTTTTTGAGGATTTGATGATATGTTGTCTATGCAGATTCAATACGCAGCACTCTATACCAATCACCTAATGGTTCTAGGTACTGGACTCCTATTGTATCAGTAGATCTTAAGCCTGTTATTGGATCTAGATTTCAAAACTGGGATGACGCGAGAAGGATGTATGAGTCGTACGCGGAGATTGCCGGTTTCAGTACTCGTCTGGGTAACTTGAAAAAGAAGGAAGGTGTCATCACACATAGATATATTTTGTGTAACAAGGCTGGAATACCTAATGGCAAGGTAAATGACACATTGGATGTTAAGATTAAGTCTCGTGTCCGTAGAAGAAACTTTAAAGTCTGTGATTGTCGGGCTCGTATAAAATTCAAAGCTATTGAAGGAACAGAAGGTTTGAAGTGTATGGGTTTGTCGAGACACACAATCATGGGTTGGTCAATTTGGATAATTTAGACCTTACAAAAAGAAGCGCAAGCTAGAATTTGTAGACAAGGAGTTCATTGCTAAATGTCGGTTGGCTAGTGTTGGTCCTTCTAAAGCTCATAGGCTTCAAGTTGCATTAAAAGGAGGTCATCATATGGTTAGAGGAACCAAGATTGATTATAAGAATTTTAGTAGGGATATAGCCAACTACATTGGCGATAGTGACGGCCAGTTCTTCATTGATAGAATGGAACAACGCGTGTTATGTCAAAACAATTTCACATTCAATTTTTAGATGTTGGGGATGAGATTCGGAATTTGTTTTGGGTAGATGAGGTGTCAAAGATCAATTATCTTGCATTTGGTGATGTATTGGCCTTTGACGCGACATACCAGACTAACAAGTATGGCATTATTTATATAACCTTTAAATCTTATAATTTTTAAACAATTTCGGGTTTTTTTCAGGTACAATATGACTTTTGTTCCATTTACTGGTGTTGATCATCATAAAAGTTGTATCACTTTTGGTGCAGCATTGTTGTATGATGAGACCATCGAATCATACACATGGATGCTCAAATGTTTTTTGGATGCTCACAACAACAAGCAACCATCGTTAGTTCTAACTGACCAGGACGCTACCATGAAACAGGCAGTTCATAATGTACTGGACAAATCAATTCATAGACTTGTATGTGGCATATCACCAATAAGCTCCCTTGCAAGGTGTGCTATGATTCATTCTTATTATAATCTATAAAAGTTGTATAATACATAACAATTCTTTAAATTTTCAGAATTTTTAGATACATATATGTATCAATTAAGATACATATTTGGAATTATATGTTAAATGTTATTACATGTTTAATTTTTCATATATCTTCTATAGATTATAAATAAATGTTATTATTTATATCCAGGTGTCAGGTCATTTACTAAACAACACTAATCTCCGCGCATCAATTCATAAGCTCGTTTGGAATGTTTATCTACATCCATCCACCTTTGAGTCTAAATGGAAGTTATTAATGGAGAAGTATGACCTTCAAGATCATAAATGGCTATCTGATATGTTTTCAATAAGAGAACAATGGGTTCCTGGATATTTAAGGACATTCCAATGTGTTGTTTGATGAAAACAACATCAAGATGTGAAAGCTCAAACTCATATTTCAAGGTTAATTCCAGTCCATCAAACAATCTTGTTCAGTTTCTCTTGTGTTTTGACAACGCTTTAGATGGTCAAAGATACAATCAGCGTGTTCTTGAATTCAACACCACTACTATGTAACGACCCGAATTTCGTATTATGTAATTAAAATACAATTAATGTATCATGTGTTAAATATTGTAAATATTTAAGACTTAACTAGAAGATTTACTAGTTAGTTAATAGTGGTAGAAACATGAAAAATGATACTAGAGGGGTGGATCTTGCCAATTGATGAAACCTAAACATGGATATGTATGGCTTGCCATACATTTGGTGAGCATTGTCTTACTCACTCACGTTTCACACAAGAGAAGAGGAGAAGAAGGGTTTTTGTCATCTCATTTCTCAAATTGTTGGTGATTCAAGTGCAAGATCCGAAATTGAGCCCTAGAAATCATTCTTCATCTTATCAAGAGCTACAAGTAAGTGTTATTTGATGTTCTTGAGGTGGTAAAATCGTCACCCACATGATGGGTGTAGAAATTGGTGGTTTAAACATGAAACCCTAGTGTTATAGTGCTAGATGATCATGTGTATGTGTGTATTATGGTAACTAGATGTGTAATTGCTCCGTAATTGAAGATTTACATGAACCATGGAAATGGGTTTAGTTACTAGAAGGTTAAACTAAGGATTCTTCATGTAAACTAGTTGCTAGTTGTAGAATCCATGTTCATTCTTGTAGAAATGTGATTATGTGCCTAACATTTGGTGGAAATTGATGAATCACATGTGTGATATGTGATTTAGGTGTAAAACTAGCTTGATGATGTTTAAAAGCTAGTAAATAACCAATATGTTAAGTTATGCACATAAGGTGTTTGATGAAATGCCTAAATTAGATGAAAAACATGAATGAACTACTTAATTGCAAGAAATGTGCAATGTGAAAGCCTAGATTGTAGGTTAAATGTGATAAATGGTCAAATAGACCATATGTGTGATTAAATGAATGTTATGTGTTAAATGGGTCCTTAAAATGGTAATAGGAAGTGGTGTGGCAAGCGGATCCAAGGGAACCGGCAAGGAACACGTTTGATTGACCACTTAAACCTTCCGGACTCAAGGTAAGACATTCTTTAAATTGAGCATAACAAAGTAAAGGCATGAGTCACAATGTGTGTGACCATGTGCTCATAAGCTCAAACAAAATAAAAACCACGTTTAAAAAGGATAAATAGTTGACTTGCACCGTATGTGAGCTTCTATGACAAATGATTCACGATGTGCGTGAACATAAAGGAAAATAACACTTTAGTGTTATACCACATGGTTGTGGAACAGACGAGTCATGACGTGCGTGACCGTCCCATGGAAATGGGAAGAAAGGACAAACCCGGATTAAAGTGATTCACATCGTGTGTGAACACTAGGGTAAAGGGTTATCCCTACGATTTGCAATGTGTGTGGACGTTGGGTAACGCCAAGGAAAGCGGTCGTTCGCGAAAGAATGGCAAACCGCTCATTAAAATGGGAATTGACCCTATAAGGGGCAAATTCGGTATGAAAAGGAAAATTTGCGTTATGATAAGCAAATGGGATGGGTTGGGTCTAAGAACTCACCAAACATATGTAATATGTTATAATAGACCGGTTCCATGGTTGTCAGAACGGTCGGGAACTCTAAAGAACAAACGAACCATAAATGGGTTAATTAAGGAATTAAATACCAAACAAATAGAAAAATTTTGGTATATTGCCAAGAGTCGGGTTAGACTCGTTGAAACTCCATGGGAATCACGTATATGATAAAATATGTTATTTCCGGGTGTTTGGAACAATCGGGATCGAAAGGGGTGGTTCGGGAACGCGAAACGACCCTTAACGGGTCAAAAATAATGACCTTGCTGCAGGGTCTACCGTAGCTTACGGTGGTACCGTAAGTTACGGTAGGTCCCTGGGTGAACTGAGGCCATCGTAAGCCAGTGTATTACCACCGTATCAATCCTGAGGCTACCGTAACTTACGGTGGCACCGTAAGTTACGGTAGGGCCCAGTTCCCAGCTTTTGTCGATTATCGTTCAAATGCGTTTCGAGTCCGTTTAAACCCCCGTAAAGACCCGAAATGAATGTTAGAATGTACTTACTTAGTTCCTATGAACTAATGGATGTCTAAACGTGTGTTTTCAGGTGTTACGGGACCGGAAGGCTAAAGTGATCGATGGGGCATACAAGGATCGAACGGGACTTGCATACACGTTTCTTTTGTAGAAACTAACGCGTTAACATTATTTTGAAACTTCCTATCACGTGTGTATGTAAATGGATTGTTAAACTTCATTTTTGAGTGTCGGTTGACACGAAACACATATTTTGGGAGTCAAATGTTAATGAATTTTCTGGGACTAAATTCCGCATGTTTATTTAACTTAAACGGACTCTTTGGAGGTCCGGGTGTTACAAGTTGGTATCAGAGCCAACGGTTTGAGAGATTCAAGTGCGTCGCGAACACTTGGACTCAAACTTTTGAGCTCTAGATATGAGAAATGCAAACGTTCGATCCAAGAAGCCGATCACTGAGCCTAAAGGTACAGGGTTAGTGTGCCGTTTATAAACGTAACAAGCTTGACACATGTATGATATATGTATGATATGTACCATATGAATTGATTGAACCTAGCTTCTTGACTTAAGTTTGGAATAAGGGAACTAAGAAGACATCCGTGTGGTGAGCTTGTTGCTAGGCCTGGCCAGTTTAACAACAATCAAAGGCACGCGAATGGATTCTTAGGGATGTTGTTTTTAAACTTAAGGATGGAAATGGGTATTGTGTGAATAGGGTTAGGCCCTAGTGATAGTAGAATCATAAGCATCGGTGTATATGCTATAGATTACGTACATGGTACTAACGTAAAGTTAATTGTCACAGTCTTAAGTCATGGCTGGTAACGATCACGTGATCAATATAGAGAATCACGAGACCCATCCCGATGATGCAACACGGGAAATGGTCAAGGAGGAAGTTGGCAAGGCTTTTGAGGCTTTATTGCCGGGCTACATCGAGGATGTACGCAAAGATCTACGGGATCTCATTCAACAAGAGTTTGTGGCTCTGAAGG
This sequence comes from Flaveria linearis, assembly GCA_024085815.1. Classification (NCBI taxonomy): domain Eukaryota; kingdom Viridiplantae; phylum Streptophyta; class Magnoliopsida; order Asterales; family Asteraceae; genus Flaveria; species Flaveria linearis. The sequence continues at coordinate 13,096,915 of CM044010.1, forward strand.
CTGACAAAGAAACTGAAAGGCCAACAAAGAAAGTGACCTATAAGGAGTTTGTTGCATGCAACCCTACAACGTTCAAGGGTGAGGTCGATCCACTACTTAGTCAAAGGTGGATCAAAGATATGGAAAGTGCTTTTGAAACCTCACACTGTGAAGAATATGATGAAGTGAGGTTTGCTGCAAGCCAACTCCGGGAACGAGCTAAAGACTGGTGGGAATTGCAACGGGATGAGAAGGGGCGGGAAGGTATCAAAAGTATGACTTGGGAAGAATTTAAGAAGTTGTTCACAAAGCTGTTTTGCCCACAAGCCGCTATCAACAGAATAGCAGAAGAATTCCTACAGTTACGACAAAAAGATGAAAGTATTGATACCATCACGGCCATCTTCTACGACAAAGCCAAGTTTTGCCCACAGTTGCTCCAGGATGAAAGGATGTGGATTAACCACTACTATGGCATGTTGAGTGCCAAGTATCGAGAGTTTCTTACACCGTCCAAATGTGAAACTCTAGCAGAGCTTATCGATTGTGCTAGGGATCGAGAAGCGGAATTGAAAAGGCAAGTTGATCGTGGGGAGAAGCGTGCGGCTGAAATGGAGACGGGTTCGTCTAAGAAAGCCAAGATTTCATCTTCATCAAACAAGTCTGGGAATGACAAAGACTCCAAACATTGCAAGATTTGTAAAAAGAAGCATGGGGGAGTTTGTAGATACGAATCTAAAAATTGCTTCAAGTGTGGGAAGTCGGGTCATTCGACATCTCAATGCACAAGCCCGCTAAGTGTGTGCTACAACTGCTACAAACCGGGCCACAAAAAGAGCGAATGTCCGGAACTAAAGAAGGATGGTACAAGTCAATCCTCGGTTGCTCAAGGTTCGGGGAAAAAGGGTGATGGAGGAAAAGCTAAGGCGAGAACCTTCTTGATTACGGTGGAAGAAGCCAAATCTATAGCCGACGTTGTGACGGGTACCTTTCTCATCAACTCACTACCTGCTTATGTGCTATTTGACTCGGGTGCTAATAGATCGTTTGTTTCGGTTAAATTTGCGAGTCATTTTTCCATGGTGTTAGACAACTTACCTAGTCCTTTAGAGATTGAGGTAGCGGATTCAAAAACGTTCTTAGCGTTCAACGTTTATCGAAATTGCATACTTACCATCGAAGTTGAGGATTATTCGGTCGACTTAATACCCATGACACTCGGGGAGTTTGATGTAGTAATTGGTATGGATTGGCTTTCCATGTACCACGCCAATATAGTTTGCAATCGCAAGTGTATCCAATTGATATCTCCGAGTGGTTATGAGGTAATAATCCAAGGTGCAAAACGTGGTGGCGTAGCTTTATGTTCTTTGGTTAAAGCAATGAAATACATGAGCCATGGAGGACAATCGTTCTTAGCCTATGTAATAGACACGGAAACGAAAGTTCAAGTGTTGGAAGATATTCCGGTCGTTCGGGATTTTCCAGATGTCTTTCCGGAGGATTTGCCGGGAGTCCCACCGGAACGGGAGGTCGAGTTTCGAATCGACCTAACCCCGGGAGCTAAACCCATTGCAAAGGCTCCCTATCGCTTGGCGCCATCGGAGCTCCAAGAGTTAATGACACAATTGCAAGATCTTTTAGACAAGGGGTTCATACGTCCGAGTACTTCGCCATGGGGAGCACCAGTTCTTTTCGTGAAAAAGAAGGATGGAAGTCTTCGGATGTGTATCGACTATAGAGAGTTGAACCAGGTGACGGTTAAGAACCGTTACCCATTGCCTAGGATTGATGACCTATTCGATCAGTTGCAAGGTGCATCGTGGTTTTCGAAAATCGACTTACGGTCGGGTTATCATCAGTTGAAGGTAAGGGAAGAAGACATCCCCAAGACGGCATTTCGTACTAGATACGGGCATTATGAGTTCCTTGTGATGTCTTTCGGGTTGACAAACGCCCCGGCAGCATTCATGGATTTGATGAATAGGGTGTGCCGACCCATGTTAGACCGATCTGTCATTGTATTCATAGATGATATCCTTATTTATTCTAAAAATGAAGGTGATCATGCTTGTCACTTGCGTGAAGTTCTCGAAACGCTTCGTCGGGAGAAATTGTTCGCGAAATTCTCCAAGTGTGCCTTTTGGTTGCGAGAGGTACAATTCTTGGGTCATGTGGTAAACTCGGAGGGTATACACGTAGACCCCACAAAGATTCACGCGGTGACCAAATGGAGTCCACCCAAGACTCCCACAGAGATTAGAAGCTTTCTTGGGTTAGCCGGATACTACCGGAGATTCATTCAAGACTTTGCTAATATTGCTTCTCCTTTAACCAAGCTTACCAAGAAAGAGGTGAAGTTCCTATGGGGTGAAGAGCAAGAGAAAGCCTTTCAAGAGTTAAAGTCGAAATTGACCAAGCTCCGGTTTTGTCTTTACCCGAGGGAACCGACGATTTTGTGGTATACTCGGATGCTTCCTACTCCGGTTTGGGTTGTGTTCTAATGCAAAGGGGCAAGGTGATTGCTTATGCCTCGAGACAACTGAAAGTGCATGAAAGGAACTACCCAACCCATGATCTTGAACTAGCCGCGGTGGTGTTCGCGTTAAAGATTTGGAGGCATTATCTATATGGTGTAAAGTGTACGATTTACACGGACCATAAGAGTTTAAAGTACTTCCTTACGCAAAAGGAGTTAAACATGAGACAAAGGCGGTGGATGGAATTGCTAAAGGATTATGATTGTGAAATCCTATATCATCCGGGAAAGGCCAATGTCGTGGCTGACGCCTTGAGTCGAAAGGAGGATCATACTCCTATCAAAATAACCGCAATGAAGATAACCGTTATATCCGAAGTGGTTGAACGAATCAAGGAAGCACAAACTGAAGCGCTAAAGGAAAAAATTTGAATAAAAATCGAATCAAAGGTCAAACTCAAAACTTGGAAGATGATAGTCAAGGATTGAAAACAAGATGGGGTCGGGTTTGGATACCACCTACTTGTACCTTGAAGAATGATCTATTGGATGAAGCCCATAAATCCAAGTATTCAATTCACCCGGGAGCGACTAAGATGTATAGAGACCTTCGGTTAACTATTGGTGGCCGGGCATGAAACGCGATATTGTCAAATACGTGGAGAAATGCTTAACTTGTTTGCAAGTGAAGGCGGAACATCAAAAACCTCATGGTGAATTGCAACCGTTGGATATTCCGGAATGGAAATGGGAAAAGTTAACAATGGATTTGATTACTAAACTTCCAAGAACGAAGAAAGGGTACGATGCGATATGGGTTGTTGTCGATCGATTGACCAAGAGCGCTCATTTCCTTCCTATTCGTGAGACTTACAATTCGGAGAAAATGGCGGAGGTTTACGTGAACGAAATAGTGTCACGACACGGGGTGCCCGTGTCGATTGTGTCCGATAGAGACACACGGTTTACTTCCAAGTTTTGAAGGAAATTTCAAGCGGAGATGGGGACAAAGCTATTGCTAAGCACGTCATACCATCCCCAAACCGACGGACAAAGTGAAAGAACCATTCAAACATTAGAAGATATGCTACGAGCGTGTGTTCTTGACTTTGGGGGTAGTTGGGATGAGTATTTGCCTTTGGCGGAATTTTCTTACAATAATAGCTACCACTCCACCATCGAGATGCCTCCGTATGAAGCTTTATATGGCAGAAAATGCCGAACTCCCATTTGTTGGGGAGAAATTGGTCCGCGGGAACTCGCGGGCCACGATACGATAATGAATAGGATGAAAAGATTAAGCAAATCCGTGCTCGCATGAAGGCGGCGCAAGACCGTCAGAAAGCTTACGCGGATAAGCGTAGACGACCCATCGAGTTTGAGGTGGGCGATTTGGTTTTGTTAAAGGTTTCCCCATGGAAGGGTATTATACGATTCCGGAAGCGGGAAAGTTGAGTCCGAGGTTTATCGGGCCATTTAAAATCATCGCACGTGTAGGTAAAGTTGCTTATCGGCTGGAATTGCCGGAAGAGCTTCAAGGAATTCACAACACGTTCCATGTATCTTACTTGAGGAAGTGTTTGGCTGACGAGTCGGCCTATGTCCCGTACGAGGATTTGGAAGTTGATGACAGATTGAACTATATCGAGAAGCCGGTGGCTATCTTGGATAGAAAGGTCAAGCAACTGAGAAACAAGACACTCAATCAGGTGAAGGTGCAATGGAAGAATCGTAAGGGATCCGATGCCACTTGGGAATCGGAAGATGAAATGAGGAAGTCTTATCCTCATCTATTTGATTAGTATGTAAAGTTTCGGGGACGAAACTCTCTTTAGAGGGAGAGACTTGTAACGACCCGAATTTCGTATTATGTAATTAAAATACAATTAATGTATCATGTGTTAAATATTGTAAATATTTAAGACTTAACTAGAAGATTTACTAGTTAGTTAATAGTGGTGGAAACATGAAAAATGATACTAGAGGGGTGGATCTTGCCAATTGATGAAACCTAAACATGGATATGTATGGCTTGCCATACATTTGGTGAGCATTGTCTTACTCACTCACGTTTCACACAAGAGAAGAGGAGAAGAAGGGTTTTTGTCATCTCATTTCTCAAATTGTTGGTGATTCAAGTGCAAGATCTGAAATTGAGCCCTAGAAATCATTCTTCATCTTATCAAGAGCTACAAGTAAGTGTTATTTGATGTTCTTGAGGTGGTAAAATCGTCACCCACATGATGGGTGTAGAAATTGGTGGTTTAAACATGAAACCGTAGTGTTATAGTGCTAGATGATCATGTGTATGTGTGTATTATGGTAACTAGATGTGTAATTGCTCCTTAATTGAAGATTTACATGAACCATGGAAATGGGTTTAGTTACTAGAAGGTTAAACTAAGGATTCTTCATGTAAACTAGTTGCTAGTTGTAGAATCCATGTTCATTCTTGTAGAAATGTGATTATGTGCCTAACATTTGGTGGAAATTGATGAATCACATGTGTGATATGTGATTTAGGTGTAAAACTAGCTTGATGATGTTTAAAAGCTAGTAAATAACCAATATGTTAAGTTATGCACATAAGGTGTTTGATGAAATGCCTAAATTAGATGAAAAACATGAATGAACTACTTAATTGCAAGAAATGTGCAATGTGAAAGCCTAGATTGTAGGTTAAATGTGATAAATGGTCAAATAGACCATATGTGTGATTAAATGAATGTTATGTGTTAAATGGGTCCTTAAAATGGTAATAGGAAGTGGTGTGGCAAGCGGATCCAAGGGAACCGGCAAGGAACACGTTTGATTGACCACTTAAACCTTCCGGACTCAAGGTAAGACATTCTTTAAATTGAGCATAACAAAGTAAAGGCATGAGTCACAATGTGTGTGACCATGTGCTCATAAGCTCAAACAAAATAAAAACCACATTTAAAAAGGATAAATAGTTGACTTGCACCGTATGTGAGCTTCTATGACAAATGATTCACGATGTGCGTGAACATAAAGGAAAATAACACTTTAGTGTTATACCACATGGTTGTGGAACAGAACGAGTCATGACGTGCGTGACCGTCCCATGGAAATGGAAGAAAGGACAAACCCGGATTAAAGTGATTCACATCGTGTGTGAACACTAGGGTAAAGGTTATCCCTACGATTTGCAATGTGTGTGGACGTTGGGTAACGCCAAGGAAAGCGGTCGTTCGCGAAAGAATGGCAAACCGCTCATTAAAATGGGAATTGACCCTATAAGGGGCAAATTCGGTATGAAAAGGAAAATTTGCGTTATGATAAGCAAATGGGATGGGTTGTGTCTAAGAACTCACCAAACATATGTAATATGTTATAATAGACCGGTTCCATGGTTGTCGGAACGGTCGGGAACTCTAAAGAACAAACGAACCATAAATGGGTTAATTAAGGAATTAAATACCAAACAAATAGAAAAATTTTGGTATATTGCCAAGAGTCGGGTTAGATCGTTGAAACTCCATGGGAATCACGTATATGATAAAATATGTTATTTCCGGGTGTTTGGAACAATCGGGATCGAAAGGGGTGGTTCGGGAACGCGAAACGACCCTTAACGGGTCAAAAATAATGACCTTGCTGCAGGGTCTACCGTAGCTTACGGTGGTACCGTAAGTTACGGTAGGTCCCTGGGTGAACTGAGGCCATCGTAAGCCAGTGTATTACCACCGTATCAATCCTGAGGCTACCGTAACTTACGGTGGCACCGTAAGTTACGGTAGGGCCCAGTTCCCAGCTTTTGTCGATTATCGTTCAAATGCGTTTCGAGTCCGTTTAAACCCCCGTAAAGACCCGATATGAATGTTAGAATGTACTTACTTAGTTCCTATGAACTAATGGATGTCTAAACGTGTGTTTTCAGGTGTTACGGGACCGGAAGGCTAAAGTGATCGATGGGGCATACAAGGATCGAACGGGACTTGCATACACGTTTCTTTTGTAGAAACTAACGCGTTAACATTATTTGAAACTTCCTATCACGTGTGTATGTAAATGGATTGTTAAACTTCATTTTTGAGTGTCGGTTGACACGAAACACATATTTTGGGAGTCAAATGTTAATGAAATTTTCTGGGACTAAATTCCGCATGTTTATTTAACTTAAACGGACTCTTTGGAGGTCCGGGTGTTACATACTACTGTTCCTAACTTCCTAACAAGTTTATTAGTAGAACGACATGCTTCTGAGATTTACACACGGAATATTTTCCTGGAGGTGCAAAAGGAGATCAACAAGTGTCAGACTTTATGTTACATTGTCAACCGTGAGATAGCCGGTCGAATTTTCAACTACATTATGCACATCAAGACAATAGGTCTGATGTCCTTAATGAATTTAAGGTATATAAGTGTTTGTTTTATCTGATACTGATTACATGCATGGTTTTCAAAATTAAAACCTCTAAATTATTTTATAAAGTGACTTTTTTATAAATATACATATATGTACCAATGCTGGTTAACCATGTATGTAATCAGTTATATGTACCAATGCTGGTTAACCATGTATGTAATCAGTTAAATATACATTATTGTTCATATATGTACCACTGCTGGTTAACCATGTATGTAATCAGTTAAATATACATTATTGTTCATATATGTACCACTTTGTTCATTGTATCACTTATATTATCAAACTATGTTAATGCTCAAAAACATATGTAACCTGATAGTTTTATTCACCTTTGTTCATATATGTACCACATTTTGTGTATGTTACTGCTGGTTAACGTTGAAAAGGCAGCAGCTATGTTTTCAAAAGTTCATATATGTACATTTTGTTGATAAGGATTTCTTAATTACGATTTTTAAGGAAAAGTTGACTTTCCTGTCAATCTAATGGTTCAACCCTTTTTATATCAGTGTTTGTTTTATCTGATACTGATTACATGCATGGTTTTCAAAATTAAAACCTCTAAATTATTTTATAAAGTGACTTGTTTATAAATATACATATATGTACCAATGCTGGTTAACCATGTATGTAATCAGTTAAATATACATTATTGTTCATATATGTACCACTTTGTTCATTGTATCACTTATATTATCAAACTATGTTAATGCCCAAAACATATGTAACCTGATAGTTTTATTCAACCTTTGTTCATATATGTACCACATTTTGTGCATGATACTGCTGTTAACGTTGAAAAAGGCAGCAGCTATGTTTTTCAAAAGTTCATATATGTAACATTTTGTTGATGAGGATTTCTTAATTACGATTTTTAAGGAAAAGTCGACTTTCCTGTCAATCTAATGGTTCAACCTTTTTTTATATGACATGTGCAGGTTACCCTTAATTTGTCGGATTTTTCGGTTTCATGTGCCTGCATGTCATTCACACGTATGGGATATTTATGCAGACATGTGTTCTGCGTATTCCGACATCATAAAATTGAAAAAATTCCCAATCAATATATTCAAGGAAGATGGCGGAAGGATGCGCTACCAAGAAGCGTGTTTAGTATGGAATACAGATACTGTGTTAACCGATCTGAAAATTATTTACTGAGATCTCGTTTGATGGACAATATCCAGCAATGTGTTGATAGGTTAAGGTTGAATACAGACAAGTTAAATGGCTAGATGAGCATATTGAAAAGCTGAAGACGGATATCTTCAATGAGTTTCCACATGATCCCTCGTACAATAATAAAGGTGTTGTATTTGAGGAAGTATTACATCAACCTCATCCAACTAAAGTAATGTTCAAACCATCGAGTGGAATAAGGAACAAAGGTTGTGGGAAGAACAGGCGTTTGATTGGTCCTGGTGAGAAGGCAAAGTCCAAAAGAAAGAAGCCCAAAAGGTTGTGTAATTTTTTTTCGGAAATATGTTCGTGGCCATGACTCTCGCAATTGCCCTTTAAAATTAAAATTAGCTAATAAGGAGGAGTGCCAAGAACACATACAACAAGAAGTAGATTCATCTGATCAATCATCAGATTATAACTCTAATTATGAAGACGAGAGTGAAGATGGAAATGATCAAGATCAATGTGAAGAGTATGACGAAGAATAGATTTTTTAAATTGTTTTTGATTTAATATTAATGGTAACTTAGTAGATTTTATTTCATTTCAGAATAAACATAACTTACATTTCTCGTAACAATTTTACACTTTTGGAATACATAGTTCGATCGTATTTGTTTATGCAGTGGTATGTATATATGTGGTTACCTAAAAAAAATACATATGTGCATATATGTATCACTTGTTTTACAATAGTTAATTATAAGAATTTATGTTTTAGTAGTCCCGTTTCACAACACTTATGGATAAATGTGCATATATGTAACACTTGTGCATATACGTGCATATATGTAACACTTGTGGATATATGTGCATATATGTAACACTTATGTGTATGTATGTGTGTAAAGACAACATTTGCAAGGATATATGTGCAGATACGTAACAATTATGTGTATGCATGTGGGGTGTGTGTTAAGAAAACACTTGTAGATATATGTGCTTATATGTAACACTTATGGTTAAGAAAACACTTGTGGATATATGTGTTTATAGATGTTCATATATGTAACATTTGTGTTATAGTAGTCATGTTTCACAACACTTGTGGATATATGTGCATATATCTAACAGTTGTGTATATATGTGCATATATGTAACACTTATGTGTGTGTTTGTGTGTAAAGACAACATTTGCAAGGATATCTGTTTATATATGTAACAATTATGTGTATGCATGTGGGGTGTGTGTTAAGAAAACACTTGTCGATATATGTGCTTATATGTAACACTTGTGTTTAAGAAAACACTTATGGATATATTTGTGTTATACCAGTCATGTTTCTCAACACTTGTTGGCACAGGTGCATATATGTAACAGTTCTGTATATATGTCCACATATGTAACACTTATGTGTGTGTATGTGTGTAAAGACAAAATACACATACCAACTAATTCCAATATTTATAATGAATAAACATTCCAACCCACTCATATCTTAAATCACATAACTTTCCATTTCCAAAAAGAAATTATCATATTTTAAAACATTCTAATCAGTTTACTCTAATCTAGAACATTAGCATAACTACGCGAAGTCCAAGTTTATAAAATAAACCATTGTACGTTATACACACCCTCAAAACCTAACCATATTCGTTCAAAGATTCCCTTTTGATTCTTGATCCAAGTCTTCAGATTCTTTCATCACCTTATCCTTATAGATATTAACTTCTGATGTAAGGATTTTGAATGCGTATTTCTTTCGCAAATTCCTGAGTTTTGTCTTCATTTTCTTCTCTTCAGATGGAAAACCACAATCCCAATTCTTTACATGTCTTCCCATGAAAGTTTCCATATGGCGCATAAGAAATACTCCACAATCGACCGCGTTATTTCTTGTTGACCAGCTGATTTTTAACTTTTCTGGTTTCGCAGCTTCAAGTTCCCCCCATTTCGGATGTCCCAATGATCTCAGATACGCAACAACAATATGTTTCTGCCATTTATAGGTTAAACGTCACGTCAAAACTTCATATATGCACAGTATCAAGTAGCAATGATAACATATAATATACAAACTAAAATTACATCTTACCACTTTAAAAGGTGTTCCTTTATTGTTGTAGGAGGATCATCCTCAAGTCTAATGAAACTATGATCATCAGACATATTGTCAATCAACGTGATGGCCGGGTACTTCAATTCAAAACATATCAGGTAAAAATGATTCTTCTCTAAAATGGGGAAAAATAAGATGTCACAATTTTTTAATGCAACATCTTTCTCGTTTCCTTCCAAAAAGTTTTCAAAGTGTGTCTTGAATTGGGTTAAACGTTCTTCTTCTGTTTCTATATCGCTGTCAATTATCCATCCAAGCTGTAAAAATAATTAAGATTATGGCACACAGGTTAGTATATGACAAATCACAAGATATTAATGGTATGTTAGAATTTATGACTATTTTAAGGAAAATTGTGCATATATGCACCACATTAAGCATAATCTGTAATTGACTTACAAATGAATTTATCCCGCTGAATATTCGATAAGGTGAGTTGGGGCTTCTATCCTTTTCATCATGGTTTAAAACTTTTGCCCAGCAATCAATAACATCATTATAGATTTGTTACCCAGGTGTGAGGCTAACAAGAGTGTACAGAGTTGTTCCAGCCCAATTTTCGGGGAACATCTTCATTGCTCCTCTGATTGCTTTTTCAAATTTCTTTTTCACTTCAATGTTTATGGAACTAATTTTCTCAAGAAGTGCTATATTCCCCTGAAAAAAAAATGTATGTTAGTTTGTTGATTAACAATTCTGTTTGCTACATATATATGATAAATTAAATTAAGTTACATACCTCTAACGTAGTAACATCAAAATCATCATTGAATAGAATATCTTGGAACTTTTGTTTTCCAATACTTTTTAATTCATTTTCCGACAAGGATTCTCCATCTTCTAAATCTTCATCTTCTTCAAATTGTTCCGTTAACTCTCCTAATCCAAAACCGCCAGATTTTAACAGCTCTTGTTCTTCTCTTTTTTTAGATTGTCCATCGTCCAGTAAGCAATAGGTGACACCTTTTTATCCTTTTCCATCGATGAGCATGTGACACAATCCACGTACAAAAGCTATGATGTAACACAAATGTATCAGATATAATACATATATCAAATTTATTAATGCGTCAAATATCAAATTATATACAAATTTACATAATACATATATGTACCAACACAAATAATTATTATTATTTCTTCCTCAATTCAGATTTTTTATCAATCAAACCTCAAATTAGTTTAAAGTTTATATAATACATATATGTACCAACAAACTATGTCATTTCTTTTAATATTTCATAAACGTACTAACTACAATATTAAAAGAAATAACATTGTTTGTTGGTACATATATGTATTATATAACATATGTGCATATATGTAACACTTGTTTTACAATAGTTAATTATAAGAATTTGTGTTTTAGTAATCCTGTTTCACAACAATTATGGATAAATGTGCATATATGTAACACTTGTGCATACACGTGCAAATATTTAACACTTGTGGATATATGTGCATATATGTAACACTTATGTGTATGTATGTGTGTAAAGACAACATTTGCAAGGATATATGTGCATATACGTAACAATTATGTGTATGCATGTGGGGTGTGTGTTAAGAAAACACTTGTAGATATATGTGCTTATATGTAACACTTGTGGTTAAGAAAACACTTGTGGATATATGTGTTTATATATGTTCATATATGTAACATTTGTGTTATAGTAGTCATGTTTCACAACACTTGTGGATATATGTGCATATATCTAACAGTTGTGTATATATGTGCATATATGTAACACTTATGTGTGTGTTTAAGAAAAGTTTTGCACATATATGTACCAGTGTTAATGCCATAACATATTTGCTAGAACACTTAAAAATATTTGCAAGAATGCAGTAAAAGACAATATGTAATGATTTAACATACCGTTAGAATTGTTAGAGGACCAACGAAGTGGCTTAATAAGTTGCACCTTATCCAGTTGTCTTTACACCTTCTTACAGCATCTTCAATTAAGCCACACCAATCAAACTCCTTTACATCAGATTCTATGGTCAAATGTTTCACTACTTGGCAGAAGCACTTGCCGTTTTTTTCGGCTGAACACCATTGTGTAGTAGAATAGAACCAAAAAATCTAACTTAAAATAGAAATAGTCATCGTAATTTCCCTCAACTATCCTGTCCACTATTTCAGATGGTCCTACGTTCACTCCATTATAACGAGACCTCCATTTTTTATAGTCTTCACTCAATCCCTTACTATCACTGCTCAACAAATCCTTACCCCCATTTGGAATCCCAAGTAGTTTGTGAACAGAGTGTCTATCAACCTTTACATTGCCTTTACTTGTTTTAATAATTAATTGTTTTGGATCCAACATGTCAACCACATAATGGCCCAGTTTTGATGGGATACCATCTACCTTGAACTTTAACAATCTTCCGAATCCCATGCTTTTAACCAAGTCTTTCTGGGTTGTATCTAATTTCGATACAGCTGAAAAAAATTGTTTGGGGGAGGAACGTGTACGTATCCCAAACCATTTGCGTTGGACGTTAACCCGCTTATCCATCTCCTTTTTTACCTTTTCCTCCAAAACTCCTTCAAAATAATTAAAAAATATGTATATTACACAATCCATAATGATAATTCCTTTACTTTAAATTCTAAAAAACAATTTAAAATATCCATATTACCTTTGCTAATTCTTTTCTTTTTCTTTTGACTATTATCTTCTAATATAACATCATCATCACTAGTCACTGCTCGTTTTCCTGTTTTCATTTTATATATAAAATAATTTAGTCACATATCAATTGATTTAAGGATTTATATACATAATTAATATGTGATGTATGTATTTGATGTTTAGTAGTGTGCGTATAAAATATTGTGCATATATGTACCACTAAGTCTTTTATATGAAATATTGTGCATATATGTACCACTAAGTCTTTTATAGTTTAAAAATACCCCAATTCCTGATATTCTTTATGCATTGCAACATATTTATATCAATTATTCCAATATATTATGTTAACTACGAAAATAATAAATATTGAACAGTTAAAATCGTAATTATATAACATTTAAAAAAAAACTTACGCAATCTACGTTTCTTCTTTATAATATCCACCTTCATTCCAATGTTATCATTCCCTTCAGTTTCTTTATTACCTACAAAATTTATGGTCATTTATATTATGATTACAAAGCATCATCAAATTTTTAAATTTTTAGAAGAACGTCTTATGAATAAGTAAAGTAATCGCTTACCCTTCTTCAAATCATCAGTTTTTTTAAACAATTCACTGACTTTAGGGTTAACATTTTGATCAACAACGTTAGCATTTTTTTCACTTGAAGTCAATGTATCTGCAATAACCAGAACAATGCCATAAAATTGTTAAGGCTGTTCAACATTTTTAATATAATCATTAAACAAAATACCTTGATTTCTTGAGCCTTTTTCATTTAATTTTCTAAAATTCTCCTTCACTTCATTTATTATCTTCAACTTCTCACTAACTCTCTTGCGACGTTTAACCACTGTAAAATATACAATTAAATTTTCATTAATAATTTTCGAAGATAACACACACATACCAGATATTATATAATCTCAAAAAAAAATATACAACTACACCACTAAAATAGGTTAGAAAAAAAATTTACTGTCATGTTTTCCTTTCTTACCCAAATTTGTGTCTTTTCAAAGTACATATATGTACCTACTATATTTAAAACCACAACAGCCCAAAAAAAAAATCCACAATGATACCATATACATTCATATTTGTTTTTCATGTAATAATATAAATTAAAAATTAATGAAAATGTAATACCTTCTGATTGAGGTAATGGTTCTGGGGTGTCCTCTATTTCGATGGGTTCGTCAACAGTGTTGGTGAACTTACTAAAACTAGAATTCTTGGCGATTCTTTCACTTCTCTTTCTACCTGCATACATAATTTACTTGTAAAATATTGGGCAAATTCAGTACATAAAGTATAACAACAGTTTCAATTCCCCACTTACTTGTTGACATTTTAACTTGAGTAATTTTCTAAACAGGTTCACTACCTGCACAATCATTTTGTATATATAAATGATACTAGTATACTAGACAATAGAAGAATTCAAAACAATAAAACAAAGTATTGAAATCAAACTGCTGAGCTTAAAGGGAATTCACTGCATTCTAACACACACCATTTTATTAAGAGAGTAGGTTTATGCAGTGGTTTATTATGTGAGTAGGTTTATGTAGTGGTTTATGCATATATGTAACGCTTGTTTTATAACATTTTATTATGAGAGTAGGTTTATACAGTGGTTTGGTATAATCATAACACATAACTATGCATATATGCAAAAATCAAACTGAAATCAATTTTTTATTTATAATGTTCTGAACTGGTTTATGCATATATGTAACACTTGTTTTACAACATTTTATTATGTGAGTAGGTTTATGCAGTGGTTTAGTATGATGCTAACACATAAATGTTCATATATGTACCATTTCTGTTAGAGTAGTTCTCTTTGAAAATTTTTGTTTTATGTAGTGGTGCGTGTGTGAAGACAACACTTGTGGATATATGTAAATACATGAGAAGATAACACACACATTTGCATATATGTAACACTTGCATAAGAGTAGTTGATTTTTCCAAGTTCATATGTGTACCAATTATGTCAAAACACATATACTATCAAAGTATTGTTATTCTTAAGCATTACACCTTTTAGATAATTCTGTACACATATGAACATGTAATCTAACCCACGAAGATAGTACATTAAGGCTCGCTGTTAGTAAATTGAGTCAACTACTTTTGATTCTGTCACAGATACATATATGTATCACAAACCCTCACTTATTGGGTTACACAAAACTCTGAACTATACATATTTCTATCATATACTTCGGTACATATACGAACAATTATAATATAACCCACATACATAACACATTATCATTCATTGTTGATTAGACCTTGTTAAACCCTAAGCACTATGAATTTTGCACATACATCAGACGAAATCATAACCTATACAAGCCACATACCCTTAATCTAAAGGCTAATTTCACAAATTGGTCCGATTAATGCTACAATAACACGATTTCATCAAAATACTCTTCAACAATCTCAAAATAATATCGAATTTCAACCCTTTAAAAACCAGATTTCATCACATTAACTGCTGGTTATGAAAGAAGAACGAACCTTCAACGTCGGTTTTTGGGGTAATTCACTATCGTCGGCCGCCTCCAAACACCCAAATTGTGTGAAATTTTCAATCGATTGAACCAATGTGAACGATTAAAACTTCTAAATATTTTGCAAGATTTCAATCGGTATCTTTGAATTCGATGGTTTCTCTGCTTGATTTTAGGAAACAATTATCACATTCAGTTACATATAAAGGTATTTTACCAAAATACCCTTCCTAAGGGATTTGCTATTTTTTACTATATTTTTTTAATTAACTTAATCACAGAACATTAATAGCCATTGATCTCACTAATCAAGGGTTAGATTTGATTTGCATGGTTTTCAACATAAGTCTAGTTTACATTGGAACCCCCCCTATATATATATAATATATATATATATATATATATATATATATATATATATATATATATATATATATATATATATATATATATATATATATATATATATATATATATGTAACCATTTAACATGACTTTGAAAGTAGTGTGTAGTGAGATTAGATTTTTGCTGGTGTAAAGATAATTTTATTTAGCTCGCTTGAAATTCAAAAATAATAATAAAATAAAATAAATGTATGACATGTTTTGTAATGCATGTAACTTGTATTACATACTAGGTTAATATCCCGTGTATTATATGAGTTGAATAAAAATATTAAATATTTAGTTTTAAAATTTTATTAGTTATAAAACAATATGATTGAAATTAAATATGAGTAAGAATATAAGTAATAAAACATAATATCATTGTTTTAAACTTTTGTTTTTGAACCCATATTGCTTTTTTTTAAATAAACATTTTATTGCAAAATAAACTGTTTTAAAATATAAACATTAAAAACTTTCTTATTATGACTCATAATTTTAGTTATTTTGTTTTATAACAAATCATTAAAATATTTTTAAAATATTTCATATTTTTAAAAATGTTTGTTGTTTTATAAAAATTTCTTATTTTTTAAATTTTGATTAACATTAGTAAAAGCATCTCTTTATTAATTTATTTGAAAAATAATTTTTAATCTCAAAAGAAAATAAATAATATAATTAGTATTTAATGTAGTTATTTAATAAGATAGACAAATGTAAATAATAAAATTAAATAGTTTAAAATTTTGTGAAGTGTTATATTAAAACATTCTTTATTATAGAAGACAGATTTACATACACGTTACCAATTCACGTTGTGTAACATCTCGTAAAATATTTATTTATTTATTTATTTATTTATTTTTATTTATTATTTATTTATTTAAAAACTAAATTTTAAGTTAAATAATTATAATAATAATAATAATGATACTAATAATAATAATAAATAATGATACTAATAATAATAATAATAATAATAATTATAATAATAATAATAATGATACTAATAATAATAATAATAATAATAATAATAATAATATATAAAGTCCAGGGGGTATTCTTGCCATTTTTAAAACTTCAAAAGAAGTTTAAAACATAAAACAATAAGTTTAAAACCGCAGGGACCATTTGTGTAAATTTTAAATTTACACAAACAGCCCCCGCCCACCCCCGTGAATCCGGCCAAGCTCCGGCCACTCTCCGGCGAGTCTCCGGCGAGGCCAAAAACACTCGATTTCACACGGTTTTAACCCAATTAAAACCCCCGACACCTTCACATGCAAGATTCGAACTCAAACCCCACAATAATTTGAAAATCAAATCGGTAATGCGATCTAAACCGACCCACGTTCATTGTCGGTACCTTTACAGGTTTGAATCGCACTAAACACACAACAATAATCGAATTAATCAAGCCTAAACATGTTATAAATAGTACAAATCGGTCTACACTTTCAATTGCATCTGAAACACACACAAACACCCAATTCGATCATCGTCTTCATCATCGACCTGCAACTCTATTGAACACCACCTTCGGGACATTATAATCAGAAAGTAACAGAGGGCTTTTGATCATAAGCATCACTTAAAGCTACCTGTACAATTAATTTGATTATAATCGAGGTTTGATCATCATTTGGTTTCAAGTAAAGCCGCGACATGTTCTTGATCATCTATATCATCAATTCGATACCAATCAGGTAATTAAATACATCAATAGATTCGGTTTATCATGGGGATTAAAAGCCCTAAGTTTAATTTGATTATTAATAGCGATTTGATCTCCAATTTGAATCAAATCGAATTAGGGTTCTTCGAGAATTGGGGGATTTCTGGAAACAGTGTTTAAAACTAATTAAAACCAGGTTTATTCGCGGCATAGGTCTCTGGTTCGCTGGTTCGGGCTGTGTGTGTATGGGTGTGAGGTCCCGGGTTCGAACCCGGCAACCTCCTTTTTATTGTTTTTATTTTTTTAAAGCTTTATAAATACTTTAAAAATATGGAAAAATTTCTAAAAATTATAAAAATAAATTTTATTAATTTCCCTTATTTTAATCTTACAAAACAATTTTATGTAAATTTATTTTATTTAAAAACTTTAATAGAATTTTTATAAAATATTATTTAAAATATTAAAAATACTTATTTTTCTAAAATAAATTCTAAATCGTGTATAATTATGCAATAATCACAAAAATCATAGAAATTATACATAAATTATTTATAAATATTATTAATAGTTATTTCTATAAAATAAACACTATATTTAAAAATAGATTAAAATATTTTATAAATTCACAAATTATTTACAAATAAATTGTGGGTTATTTCTTGTAAAATATATCTTAACTAAATGTATAGATTAATATCTTATTATAATCAAAATACTATAAATATGATTATTCTTATTTGTAAATATTCTTGAATAATTATAAATTAGACCACATCACTTTTGTATTTAATTCCAAAAATATTTAAATACACGTATGAAACCCTTTTAATGGAATCAAAATGTAAATAATTATTTAGTAAAATTAATACTTATTGATAATTGTTTATAAATACAAATATAAATCTATAAAAACATTGTAAAATAAATACATCTGATTGTGTGTGTCACGTGTTAAACCAAATCAACCCAAACACTTACCAAATATATTCTTTCGTATTAAAGACTCAATTACAATCAATAATAGGTGTTGAACTTGTTTGATCGTGCTTGCCTAATTCTTTGAAGTTCTTGTTCATATACATTACATCAATCCAAGGTGAGTTTCGTGGCCCCTTTTTATGTTTATACAAGTTTTTAATGTTTACAAACTTGGGGGAAAAGTATGCTTACCCGTTTTCAATGCTGTTCAGTCTTACATACTATTTTCATACTTGGAATCAACGTGAAACGTACATACTTAGTGTTATTCTATGAATCATTCTTACAACCATTAGTTCCGGGTTTGGAACCAACGGATAGGTATTGGTAGTACTATTGGGTTGACAACCCCACCCTCGACAGATTGGTTAACTTGTGAGTTACCAACACAGCTGCCAGCAATCAGGCCATGGGTGAATATGTTCCGACGAATTTATATGCATAACTGTCATTAGGTTTGGTTGTCTATAACACATGTTATGTGATTCATCATCAAATTCTATACAGCATCAATTACATGTTTTTAATTTAAACCTACGGAACTCACCAACATTATTGTTGACATTTTTGAGCATATCTTTTCAGGTGATCATAATCAAAGAGGATAGCTAGTGCCGATGCCTTAGCAGAGACCCTCAGGATTTTAATTGATTTGTATTTGTATTGTCAATCATTCATTTTCATGTGTGAACTTTGTGTATGTTGGATTTTCTTTGAATTAATAGACTATGATAGTCGTGGAACTGACTAACCACGACATAAGTCACCATTGTGTCGGGCGACGTCATGACACGTGGATCATTGCATTTATTATGTCTCTGTAAATAAATCAAGTGTTATGACGATCCCGTCCATCGCATCCTCGTGTTTCCGCTATAAGCGGGGGTGTGACAGATTGGTATCAGAGCCTTGGTTATAGAGATTTAGGTGGAGAACTCGACCTAGACTATAACCTAAGAACCTTCATATAGATGCATGCTAGGGATTGTGTGCATTTGATATTACCTAAATGTTCTTCATGATTTGTGTGACACATAGACATCTGTATTCTGGATTTCCTGGCAAAAGGCCTTCGGGCTAAGGCAAGCATATCGTATAAATCTCCTTGCGAGACCAGTTATGCTTACCTGGGGATTTCTGGGATGAGTGATAAACTATGGTCAATACACAAGTCTATAGGGCAAATGGGTCAAGTATATTAAGTTTATGGATTTAATATACAAGTATGTTCCTACATACCTGATTTTATACATATGTGTTTGCTACCTGATCATTACTCTTAGTCTTCCTCTATGGAATACCTAAACATAAGGGAACTTAGGTGATCACGCGGAGCGTTGATCTCAGATATTAAATCCGACCCTATCATGGTTACGACTGAAATCCTGAAAGTATGACGGATATGCAGTTATCATTTAAACATATTGTGCTTATATGCTTGGAAATCTATTTGCTATTACATGCTAATATTGGAATACTATGGGTTCATGGACATAGGACATCACATAATCTATGCTCAATAATACTATGGTGTTAACTTGGGGTAAGTGAAGCTAAGGGTGATCATGCAAGGCATTTCCATTACGGGTGCAACGTAATTGCAATTTGCCATGCATGAGAATTCTGGCTAATCTTATCGTGAGGTAACGATCATGAGTATCACTAGTCTCTATTCTATACCCTAGGGTGCTAGAATCATAATTCTAGTAAGATCCTGTTAAGGGTGATCAAACTCAAGTCCTGTCCTATTTAGAGCCTTCATAGTAATTCCGATCATGATAATGACCTTATGAGACATTCCTCCACTTAGCATTTCAATAACTATTGAATGCTAAATAAAAGTGGGATACATGAATGTAGAGGAGTAATGATACTCTCTACACATACATAACATTATTATTTGAATTAATGCTAAGGAAAATTGAGAAGTTACGTAAGTAGTTTAAGTGTCGTTCAAGGTATATCGTGGATGTGGTGGGAACGCTGCGGGGAACCCTATATATAAACATCACCAGTATACTGAGAATATGCTTAAACTGGGCTACGTGATGATCTTGATGGACCGAAGTATGGGCTATTAGTACTTGATGAGTGGAAATCATACGTATATCTTAAATAACCAAGGTTTACATGTTTACTAAAATTACATGTTTACACCTTTCCATGATTAGAACAATGCCACCTCGAAAGTCACATTTAGTATGCATAACGGGATTATGTACACAACAACATACATGTGAATACTTTAAGTATATTATTGTAGAGGAGCAACGATACTCCCTACACATACATAACATTACTATTTGAGTTGATTGCTAAGGGAAATTGGGATGTTATGTAACTAGTTTAAGTGTTATTCAAGGTATATTGTGGATGTGTTGGGAATGCCGCGGGGAACCCTATATATAAACATCACCGGTATACCAAGAATGTGTTTAAACTGGGCTACATAATGATCTTGATGGACTGAAGCATAGATTATTGGGAATTAACAGTGAAATCATGCATATATCTCAAGATGAATAAAGTATTCATCTTCCTGTGTCTAGAAAATGGCACCTAAGAGAGCCACCCGTAGAACCAACCAAGAAGGTGAGGCCCCGCAAAACAGGCGTAGGGGCAGACCATCAAGGGCGGGTGCTACTCCAACTGGCAATAATCAGGGAACCGACAACCCCGACATAGCTGCTATGATTGCTCAGCAGCTAGCCACTTTGATCCCAACCATTGTAACTCAAGTAAGCGACACCCTGCTAAATCAACCTCTTTACGATGATCACAACACTAATGGTCAACACAACCATGGAGTAGGGGATAACGCTGGAAACGAAGTTGGAATCAACCAGGCTAAACGGGGATGTTCCTACAAAGAATTTGTGGCCTGCAAACCCCGAGATTTCGATGGAAAAGGCGGAGCGATAGCCCTGACTAGATGGTTGGAAAAGATGGAGGCAGTCATTGACATTAGTGAATGCCTCGATAGTCAATGAATCAAATATGCCACATGCTGATTACAGGGCAAGGCATTAACCTGGTGGAACACCCAGGTATAGGCAAGAAGAAGGGAATCCGCAATGCAGATGACCTGGGATGAGATCAAGGCGTTGATTTCTGAGGAATACTGTTCTCACAATGAGATGCAGAAACTTGAGCAGGAATTCTGGAACCATGCCATGATTGGAGCTGGGCACGCAGCATACACCGATCGTTTCCACGAATTGGCAAGATTGGTTTCACATTTAGTGACACCAGAGTCCAGGAGGATCGAAAGGTATATTTGGGGACTTGCGCCTCAAATCCGAGCACTGGTGACTGCAGCTGCTCCTCCTACGATCCAGAGCGCAATTATGAAAGCTGGCACTCTTACTGACGAAATGGTGAGAATCGGATTGCTGGGGAAGGGAACCGAGAAGAGGAAGGAGTCCGGGTCTAATGCTGGAAGATCCGATAAGAAGACTAAGACAGCCTGAAACTTTGTGGCTGTGACGCAGGGAAGGAAGGAATACACTGGACCGCACCCCAAGTGCAACAAGTGTAAATATCACCATTCCCCAGAAAAGCCGTGTCGTGCGTGTACAAACTGTGGGCACCTGGGACACTGGGCGAAAGATTGTAGAACTACACCGAATCTGGTAGCACCTATCAACGCGGTTAACCCCGCCGGGAATGCAAGGGCATGCTACGAATGTGGAGGCCTCGACCACTTCCGGAACACATGCCCCCGACTGAATAGCACCAGGACAACAAGGGAATAACCAGCAGCAAGTGCTGGCTATAGCTGGTAATCCGAACCAGGGAAACCAAGGAAATGCTGCAAGAGGACGTGCCTTCGTCATCGGAGCTAATGATGCCCGTCAAGACCCAAATGTTGTCACGGGTACGTATCTTCTCAACGACCACTTTGCATCCATATTATTTGATACTGGGGCATACAATAGTTTCATATCTTCTGATTTTGCGCACGTGCTTGCCTTGAATCCTAGTAAGCTAGAAACCAGCTTTTCCGTAGAAATGGCCAATGGTAGATTTGTGCAAGCCGATAAGATTATTAGACAGTGCTCCATTATATTAGAAAACCATGCCTTCGACATAGATTTAATACCCTTCGAGCTAGGGAGCTTCGACGTGATTGTGGGAATGGATTGGTTGTCAAAACAAGGAGCCAAAATTGTTTGTCGGGAAAAAGTAGTACAAATCCCCATACCAAACGGGGAGGTACTCAAGATTCAAGGAGAACGACCGGGAAGGACTCTGAAGCTTATTTCCTGTATGAAGACGCGTCGATGTCTACGGAAGCAGTGCTACGCACTCCTGGCTCATATTGTAGAAAAGAAAGAAGAAGATAACAAATTGGCAGATATTCCTGTGGTGCGAGAATATCTGGAAGTATTTCCTGATGACTTGTCGGGTTTACCTCCTCCACGACAGGTGGAATTTCGTATCGAGTTGGTTCCTGGATCTACACCGGTAGCAAAAGCACCATATCGACTAGCACCATCCGAAATGCAGGAGTTATCCAGCCAACTACAAGAGCTATTGGAGAAGGGATTTATTCGACCGAGTCATTCGCCATGGGGAGCACCAGTTCTATTTGTCAAGAAGAAGACGGGTCATTCCGTATGTGTATCGATTATCGCGAGTTGAACAAGTTGACAGTAAAGAATCGATACCCTCTTCCCAGAATTGATGCTTTATTCGATCAATTACAAGGAGCTTCGTATTTCTTCAAGATTCATCTCCGATCTGGATATCATCAACTAAGGGTTTTCGAGGAGGACATACCAAAAACAGCGTTTAGAACTCGTTATGGTCATTATGAGTTCTTAGTCATGCCGTTCGGACTGACTAACACACCGGCTGTATTCATGGATCTGATGAATCGGGTGTGTAAACCCTACTTGGATAAGTTCGTGATCGTATTCATTGACGATATACTTATCTATTCACGATCAAAAGAAGACCACGAGAAACATCTTTGGGCTATACTAAGCCTATTACAAGAAGAGAAACTTTTCGCCAAATTCTCGAAGTGTGAATTCTGGCTTCGAGAGGTGAAATTTTTGGGTCACGTGGTTAACAAGATTGGGATTCATGTAGATCCTGACAAAATTGAAGCGGTGAAGAAATGGGATACACCCCAGACACCTTCAGTGTCACACCCCCGCTGATAGCGGAAACATGGGGGATGTGAGCTAGACGGGATCGTCATAACACATGGTATATGATAGAGTAGCAATACAATATGATGACAAGCGTGTCATGACGACACCCGAACACAAATGGAGACTCGTGTCGTGTATAATCAATGTTCACGACAGCATAGTCATAAGTACAACATAAATGATCACATAAACATTGATATTAGCTTGTAATGTAATATTCCCACAATTCGGGAACAAGTATACAAAAGATCATATTCATGTTCAAGCTTTACAAAAGTAATAACACAAAATACATCCTAGGGTCTCCACTAAAAGGCAGCACTCCTAGATTCTTCAATTACCTTGTTCACCTGAAAAGAATGCTCAAACGGTCAACATAATTGTTGGTGAGCTTCGCAGGTTTTAAGTAATAAAGTTATTAAGATGAACCAGTAGTTTAATACGGTCCACCGCAACTATACTTATGTATAGGCGGTTGTACCAGTTATAAATAGCTACAGCCAAACCTAATGTTCGGTTCCTCGCGGGAATTGATGACTGTAAAGAGAGAGTCCCAAAGTTTAAGTAGTTTATTAAGACGTAGCAAGATCCACACAGTGCGTACGTATAGTTTATAACCAAACCAATCCTTAGGTCCCATTACCGGGATTAATGGTTATATAGAAAGGGTTTTACATAGCATAATAAGTTTAACTTGACGTAGCAAGATCCACACAGCGCATACGTGTCAAGTTAACATGACGTAGCAAGATCCACACAGCGCATACGTATAGGTTACAACCAAACCAATCTTTAGGTCCCAATTACTGGAATTAATGGTTGCAATGGATGATCGGCATAGAAGAACCACACAGAAGATCCACACAGAAGAACCACATAGCCGAGAACATCCAAGGTCAATGGCATCCACAAGTAGTATAAATCAACACGTAACATCAATTATTAGTGCAGGGTAGTGTAAAACCCCTAAGTAACATACATAGGGTAACATAGCACATAGTTCAAGTTCATCTAGCAGCAAGCAGTCAGGATCATCATGTAACCCGGTTTGAGCATATTCTTAGTATACCGGGGATGCTTATGTATAGGGTCCTCCGCAGCATTCCCACCATATCCACAATATACATAGAATGATACCTAAACCCGTTACATGACATCCATTTAACCTTAGTATCAATCAACAAATTTAGCAAGGTAAGTTACTCATATAAGTAGTAGCCAACTTCCACTAAGGAAGGTGCCTGAAATTAAGTAATAAGTGAGCATTCTTTTCCCCCAAGTAGAAAATGTTCAAAAGGTTTTATAAGCGTAAAAAGGGGCCACGAAACTCACTGAATAGATGATAGGCACGTATGATGAATATTCCCAACGGTAGGATGCTATGAACAGTCAAACACCTATTGACAGTTACCGACAAGCATTAATAATGATCATAAGGCATAAAATGGTATCAATAGGCTCGGGCAGTTTCGGTTTGGTCGTGGATAGTACACACACAAGCGGTCACACACAACTCAGACTAGGTTATTTTAAATGGTATGTGCCTGTTAATAGCGTTGACTTTAATCTTTGTGGTCAAGCTATGACACTTTATTAGTATTACATTACCGTCGTGAGATCTCCGAAGAGGGGATCCATACGCACACACACATCCTTAGTCATACAACAGGACCGGACGCTCGACTGACACTCCATTCGCACGAGTGGACTTTCAGTCGTACGAATTAGCTACTTTCGTACGATTGAACCTTCATTCATGCGACTAAGCATTCAGTCGTACCATGCAAGACTTAGTCACACGACTCAACCTCCATACGCCCGATTGGTCCTTCAATCGTACGAATCAGCTTCATTCGTGCGATTGAACTTTCATTCGGACGATTGGCCTTTTAGTCGTACGACTCACACACAATCGCACACAATTTCATTCGCACTGACTCAATCGCATGACTCATTCGTTCGCACAGACTCATTCGCACATGCATTCAATCGCACACACCCATACGCCCGACTTAGTCGCACGATCTGCCCAATCGCACGGCTCAGTCGCGTGTCACACTCATACGCCCTACCCAATCGCACGGCTTACTCCAGTCGCACGACTCAGTCGACCGGATGGCCCAGTCGCCTTGCACAGCTAGTCGCGACTGCACAGACCATCGAGCAGCGCCCAGCTGCTCCGAGCATGGGTTTCACGCACCAAGAACCTCCAGAACACTAATCCTAACACGTCTAGACAAGGAGCACACTCAAGAACACGACATGCAAGTCCACACAACCTCTTGTGCTCGGATGAACCCGAGCACCCGAAAGCCCTAAAAACACAGCAGCTAAATCGAGCTAAATACGGGTCAAACGAGGTTATCTACCTGCTAGGAGTGAGTATTCACGATGATACTCAAGATTTGACGACGAAAACGCAACAAACGGGGTGGATTTTGGTGCTAGTTTGGTGTAGAAAGGAAGAGGAAGGAGATGAAGGTCGATGATGATGAAGATGAAAATGAAGAAAGAGGGCTGGGAAATGGGTATTTATACCCATCCCAGGTTTGCCAAAGTGTGACTTTTAGTCCCTGTACTTTGCCCCGAGTTCCTACATTTTGTTTCGGTTAAAAGCGTTATAATTTAGTCTCGTTTTATTGAGGATAAAATGTTTTTAATGTTATTTACAAATTAAAAATGATTTTATTGTGACAATTATTTTATTATGAAAATGACGTGTTTAGTGTTAACGGGGCAACTCTGGAAGAGACGTCTTAAGATAATTACAAGTTGAACAATCATAACACGCATATAAGGGCAATTAAGTAAAACAAGTATGGTATTCACGTAGTTGGTTTATCAAAATGAGGAATGATCGATAACAAGGTCAAATCAAACACGCTAAATGACGGACCTTTGGTGACGGATGTCACATTCAGAGATACGGAAATTCTTAGGAGTAGCCGGATACTATCGTCGCTTCATTGCAAATTTCTCAAAGATTGCCCAACCGTTAACACTATTGACTCAGAAAGACAAGAAGTTTGATTGGGGAGAAGCACAAGAACGGGCATTTCAAACATTAAAAGAGAAGTTGTGCAACGCACCGATATTGTCCCTCCCCGACGGGACGGATGATTTTGTGGTATACTGCGATGCTTCGCATCAAGGATTAGGTTGTGTGCTAATGCAGAAGGACAAGGTGATTGCTTACACCTCGCGACAACTTAAGGTGCATGAGAAGAATTATACAACTCATGATCTGGAGTTGGGCGCTGTAGTATTTGCACTTAAGATATGGAGACACTATCTGTATGGAACTAAATGCATCATCTATACCGATCATAAGAGCCTTCAACACATCTTGAATCAGAAAGAACTCAACCTTCGACAACGACGATGGGTAGAACTACTTAGTGACTACGATTGTGAAATCCGGTATCATCCGGGGAAAGCAAATGTAGTGGCTGATGCCCTAAGTCGTAAAGAACGCGTAAAGCCACTACGTGTTCGAGCTTTGGGTCTGACTATTCAAACAAGCTTGAAAGCTCAGATTCTAATTGCACAAAATGAGGCTCTGAAAGAAGAAAACCTTGTGGGAGAAGAACTCCGAGGATTGGATAAACAAATGAATCGCAAGGATGACGGTGTACATTACTTCATTGATTGCATATGGGTTCCCAGATGGGGAGGCATACGTACACAAGTGTTGGATGAAGCACACAAGACTCGATATTCTATTCATCCCGGAGCAGACAAGATGTACCACGATCTGAAGGATCTGTACTGGTGGCCGGGTATGAAGAGAGATATTGCTCTATATGTGAGCAAATGCTTGACATGTTCAAAGGTCAAAGCTGAACACCAGAAACCATCAGGATTATTACAGCAACCTGAAATTCCCGAGTGGAAATGGGAGAACATAACAATGGACTTTATTACCAAACTCCCAAGGACACCTAGCGGACACGACTCGATATGGGTCATAGTGGATCGGATGACGAAGTCCGCTCATTTCTTACCAATCCGAGAAGACTACAAGATGGAAAATTGGAGAGATTGTACATAAAAGAGGTCGTGACATGGCACGGAGTGCCGGTGTCAATTATATCCGACCGTGATAGCCGATTTACTTCACGATTTTGGCAAACACTACAGAAAGCGATGGGCACTCGATTAGATATGAGTACCGCCTATCACCCACAAACAGATGGCCAAAGTGAACGAACAATACAAACGCTGGAAGACATGCTTAGAGCCTGTGTAATCGATTTTGGTGGTAGCTGGGACACTCATTTACCATTTGATTGAGTTCTCTTACAACAACAGTTACCACACAAGCATTGGATGCGCTCCATTTGAAGCATTGTACGGGAGGAAATGTAGATCCCCAGTCTGTTGGGCCGAGGTCGGTGAAAGCCAGCTAACAGGCCCAGAAATCATTCAAGAAACGACTGACAAGAATTTCCAAATTAAAGACAGACTAAAAGCTGCAAGAGATCGCCAAAAGAACTATGCCGACAACCGCCGGAAGCCTCTAGAATTCAACGTTGGAGATCACGTCTTACTCAAAGTCTCTCCCTGGAAAGGGATTGTACGATTTGGAAAGAAAAGGAAGTTAGCCCCTCGATACGTAGGACCATTGGAGATTACAGAAAGAATCGGTCCGGTGGCTTACCGATTGAGGTTGCCACAAGAACTCAGCGGCGTACACGATACTTTTCACGTGTCAAATTTCAAGAAGTGTTTGGCGGACGAATCCTTACACGTCCCAATTGAAGAAATCAAGATTGATGAGAAACTCCATTTTGTAGAAGAACCAATAGAAATAATGGATCGGGAGGTCAAACAATTAAGACGCAGTAAAATTCCAATTGTCCGAGTGAGGTGGAACTCAATGCGAGGTCCAGAGTTCACCTGGGAAGGAGAGGACCAAATGAAATCCAAGTACCCTCATCTTTTCATTTCAGCCTCCTCGTGAATAAATTTCGGGACGAAATTTCCTGAAGTATGGGAGACTGTAACATCTAGTAAAATATTTATTTATTTATTTATTTATTTTATTTATTTATTTATTTATTATTTAAAAACTAAATTTTAAGTTAAATAATAATAATAATAATATAATAATGATACTAATAATAATAATAAATAATGATACTAATAATAATAATAATAATAATTATAATAATAATAATAATGATACTAATAATAATAATAATAATAATAATAATAATAATAATAAAGTTCAGGGGGTATTCTTGCCATTTTTAAAACTTCAAAAGAAGTTTAAAACATAAAACAATAAGTTTAAAACCGCAGGGACCATTTGTGTAAATTTTAAATTTACACAAACAGCCCCCGCCCACCCCCGTGAATCCGGCCAAGCTCCGGCCACTCTCCGGCGAGTCTCCGGCGAGGCCAAAAACACTCGATTTCACACGGTTTTAACCCAATTAAAACCCCCGACACCTTCACATGCAAGATTCGAACTCAAACCCCACAATAATTTGAAAATCAAATCGGTAATGCGATCTAAACCGACCCACGTTCATTGTCGGTACCTTTACAGGTTTGAATCGCACTAAACACACAACAATAATCGAATTAATCAAGCCTAAACAATGTTATAAATAGTACAAATCGGTCTACACTTTCAATTGCATCTGAAACACACACAAACACCCAATTCGATCATCGTCTTCATCATCGACCTGCAACTCTATCGAACACCACCTTCGGGACATTATAATCAGAAATTAACAGAGGGCTTTCGATCATAAGCATCACTTAAAGCTACCTGTACAATTAATTTGATTATAATCGAGGTTTGATCATCATTTGGTTTCAAGTAAAGCCGCGACCTGTTCTTGATCATCTATATCATCAATTCGATACCAATCAGGTAATTAAATACATCAATAGATTCGGTTTATCATGGGGATTAAAAGCCCTAAGTTTAATTTGATTATTAACAGCGATTTGATCTCCAATTTGGATCAAATCGAATTAGGGTTCTTCGAGAATTGGGGGATTTCTGGAAACAGTGTTTAAAACTAATTAAAACCGGGTTTATTCACGGCTTAGGTCTCTGGTTCGCTGGTTCGGGCTGTGTGTGTATGGGTGTGAGGTCCCAGGTTCGAACCCGGCAACCTCCTTTTTATTGTTTTTATTTTTTTTAAAGCATTATAAATACTTTAAAAATATGAAAAAATTTCTAAAAATTATAAAAATAAATTTTATTAATTTCCCTTATTTTAAATCTTACAAAACAATTTTCTATAAATTTATTTTATTTAAAAACTTTAATAGAATTTTTATAAAATATTATTTAAAATATTAAAAATACTTATTTTTATAAAATAAATTCTAAATCGTGTATAATTATGCAATAATCACAAAATCATAGAAATTATACGTAAATTATTTATAAATATTATAAATAGTTATTTCTATAAATAAACACTATATTTAAAAATAGATTAAAATATTTTATAAATTCACAAATTATTTACAAATAAAATTGTGGGTTATTTCTTGTAAAATATATCTTAACTAAAGGTATAGATTAATACCTTATTATTAATCAAATACTATAAATATGATTATTCTTATTTGTAAATATTCTTGAATAATTATAAATTAAACCACATCATTTTTGTAATTAATTCCAAAAATATTTAAATACACATATGAAACCCTTTTAATGGAATCAAAATGTAAATAATTATTTAGTAAAATTAATACTTATTGATAATTGTTTATAAATACAAATATAAATCTATAAAAACATTGTAAAATAAATACATCTAATTGTGTGTGTCACGTGTTAAACCAAATCAACCCAAACACTTACCAAATATATTCCTTCGTATTAAAGACTCAATACAATCAATAATAGGTGTTGAACGTGTTTGATCGTGCTTGCCTAATTCTTTGAAGTTCTTGTTCATATACATTACATCAATTCAAGGTGAGTTTCGTGGCCCCTTTTTATGTTTATACAAGTTTTTAATGTTTACAAACTTGGGGGAAAAGTATGCTTACCTGTTTTCAATGCTGTTCAGTCTTACATACTATTTTCATACTTGGAATCAACGTGAAACGTACATACATAGTGTTATTCTATGAATCATTCTTACAACCATTAGTTCCGGGTTTGGAACCACGGATAGGTATTGGTAGTACTACTGGGTTGATAACCCCACCCTCGACAGATTGGTTAACTTGTGAGTTACCAACACAGCTGCCAGCAATCAGGCCATGGGTGAATATGTTCCGACGAATTTATATGCATAACTGTCATTAGGTTTGGTTGTCTACAACACATGTTATGTGATTCATCATCAAATTCTATACAGCATCAATTACATATTTTTAATTTAAACCTACGGAACTCACCAACATTATTGTTGACATTTTTGAGCATATCTTTTCAGGTGATCATAATCAAAGAGGATAGCTAGTGCCGATGCCTTAGCAGAGACCATCAGGATTTTAATTGATTTCTATTTGTATTGTCAATCATCATTTTCATGTGTGAACTTTGTGTATGTTGGATTTTCTTTGAATTAATAGACTATGATAGTCGTGGAACTGACTAACCACGACACAAGTCACCATTGTGTCGGGGCGACGTCATGACACGTGTATCATTGCATTTATTATGTCTCTGTAAACAAACCAAGTGTTATGACGATCCCGTCCGTCGCCTCCTCGTGTTTCCGCTATAAGCGGGGGTGTGACACGTTGTGTAAGTAACCGTTTAAGAATTAAAAAGGTTTATGAACAAATTTGTATGATGTTTTTCATGTATACAACAAGAAGTCTAAAACTGAAAACAATGTAACTGGTTGTTAAAAAAGTTAAAACATATCAATCAATATATAAAGACATATCTTCCTAGCTACAAAATTATCACCAAAATACGTGATTCACAGTTTGAAGGGCCTATATGATTTTTTCGCGATGACATGTGGCTACGAAATTTCATTTTTCACTATTTGATTTATATAACAGGCAAATCAAGTGGTGACATGTAAATACAAAACAGTTCTCTCACCCATACATCACGTCGTTTAGTTGAAAATAGCGTGACGAATTAAGATGGAGATTTGGGGAGGTTGCACAAGGGTTATAATTTGTTGATTAGAAAGAAAATATTATTTTCAAAAGTAAAAATATATGAGTATGGTTATAGTAAAAATTATTTAATATGAAAAATCCAAGAAGAATTGTGGATATGACGTGCGTCTTTATATTGTTTTAAAGAGAATTATATTTTGATCATTATATCAAATACGTCAGCTTAATTTGTCTTATTAATTCATTGTGTCATATATTTTATATTATTTGTTATATGTATTCGTAATCATCTTTAATGTTTTAGAACGTTTTGTGTCATTTCTGTCATTGTTTCTATAAATTATATAAACTTGTTATTTATCATTGTGTTTTACAATTAAAAGTATATAATTATATAGTTTCATCAATCTATTTTTTAAAACTCATAATATTGAAGATAATATAATGTGTTATTTTGTCATAAACTTTTTTGTTATCAATCATTGTGTTTTACAATTAAAAATACACAATAATAGTACGTCACTAATGTATTTTCAAAAGTTATAGTATTCAAGATAATACAGTAATGATGAAAATGAAATTGTGTTGTTTGTTATTGTTTTTTAAAATATATTAGATTAATTAGTTGTTAATTTATTATTATGTTTTACATATTACAAAATCAACATAGCAATGTTATTTCACCATTATATTTTCAAAATACATTGTTTTAGAAAAATATACAATAGTATTCAAAGAACAGAATTGTAACATCTCGTAAATTTTTTTTATTATTTATTTATTTATTTATTTATTTATTTATTTATTTATTTATTTATTCATCTATTTATTTATCTATTTATTTATTTATTTATTTATGAGCTAATTTTAAGAATTTCCAATAATTATAATAACAATAATAATAATAATAATAATAATAATAATAATAATCATAATAATAATAGTAAATAATAATTATAATAATAACAATAATAATAAAAATAATAATAATATTAAAAGTCCATGGGGTGTTTTTGCAATATCAGAAAGTTTAAACAAATTTTAAAACTTAAAATAATAAACATGAACTGCAGGGACCATTGTGTAAATTATAAATTTACACAACCGGCCCCTCACCGTCCCCGACTTCCGGCCACCACCTCCGGCCATACTCCGGCAACCAAAAAAAACACCAAAAATACGCGGTTTAAGTTCAATTAAATGCCACCAACATTACCATGTGCAAGATTCGAACTGGACACCCATAAAAATCGAACAAAATTGAGTGCGATCGATCCCAAACCGACCCACGTGATTGTCGGTAACTTTACAGAGTTCAATCGCACTAAAACACCCACGATAATCAAATTAATTCAACCTAAACGATGTTATAAATAGCCATAATCGGTCTACACTTACAATTGCATCTGAAAACATTCAAACACCCAATTCGATCATCGTCTTCATCATCGACCTGCAACTCTATCGAACACCATCTTCGGGACATCATAATCAGAAATTAACAGAGTGCTTTTGATCATAAGCACTAATCTAAGCTATCTGTGCAATTAATTCGATTTTCATTCAAGATTGATCATCATTTGGACCCAAGATAAACTGCGACCTGTTCTTGAGTTACATTGTATTCAATTCAATACCAACCAGGTAATTAAATGCATCTTTACACTCGTTTTTACCTAAGGATTAAAAGCCCTAACCTTAATTTGATTATTAACATCGATTTGATCTCCAATTTGGATCAATCGAATTAGGGTTCTTCGGGTTTGGGGGAATTCTGGAAAACAGTGTTTAAATTTAATTAAAACTGTGTTTGTTCGCGGATCAGAGCCTTGGCTCACTGGTTAGTCGCGTGGTGTGTGTACTTGGGGTCCTGGGTTCGACCCGGGCCAACCCCTTTTTATTGTTTTATTTTTTTAAAGCTTTTTATATACTTTAAAAATATGAAAAAATTTCTAAAAATTATAAAAATAAATTTTATTAATTTCCCTTATTTTAAATCTTACAAAACAATTTTCTGTAAATTTATTTTATTTAAAAACTTTAATAGATTTTTTATAAAATATTATTTAAAAATATTAAAAATACTTATTTTTATAAATAAATTCTAAATCAAGTTTAATTATGAAATAATCACAAAAATCATGAAATTATATAAATATTATTTATAAATATTATAAATAATTATTTCTATAAAATAAACGCTATATTATCTTTAAATATTTTATAAATTCACAATTATTTACAAATAAATTGTGGGTTATTTCTTGTAAAATATATTTTAACTAAAGGTATAGATTAATACCTTATTATTAATCAAAATACTATAATTGTGATTATCCCTATTTGTAATTATCTTTGGATAATTATAAATTATATAATTAAACCACATCATTTTTATATTTAATTCCAAAAATATATAAATACACTTATGAAACCCTTCTAATAAAATCAAAATGTAAATAATTATTTGGTAAAACTTAATACTTATTGATAATACTTATTAATACATATATAAATCTATAAAAACATTGTAACATATTACGTGTGTGACACGTGATAAATCAAATCAACACAAACCTTACCAAATATATTCATTCGTATTAAAGACTCAATTACAATCAATAATAGGTGTTGAACGTGTTTGATCGTGCTTTGCCTAATTCTTTGAAGTTCTTGTTCATATACATTACATCAATCCAAGGTGAGTTTCGTGGCCCCTTTTTATGTTTATAAAAGTTTTCAATGTTTACAAACTTGGGGGAAAAGTATGCTTACCTGTTTTCAATGCTGTTCAATCTTATATACTATTTTCATACTTGGAATCAACGTGAAACGTACATACATAGTGTTATTCTATGAATCATTCTTACAACCATTAGTTCCTGGTTTGGAACCAAAGGATAGGTATTGGTAGTACTACTGGGTTGACAACCCCACCCTCGACAGATTGGTTAACATGTTAGTTACCAACACAGCTGCCAGCAATCAGTCCATGGGTGAATATATTCCGACGTATTATATGCATGATTGTCATTAGGTTTGGTTGTCTAAAAACACATGTTATGTGATTCCACATCAAATTCTATACAGCATCAATTACATGTTTTCAATTTAAACCTACGGAACGCACCAACATTATTGTTGACATTTTTAAGCATATCTTTTCAGGTGATCACTATCAAAGAGGATAGCTAGTGCCGATGTCTTAGCAGAGACCCTCAGGATTTTAATTGATTTGTATTGTATTGTCAATCATTCATTTTCATATGTGAACTTTGTGTATGTTGGAATTTCTTTGAATTAATAGACTATGGTAGTCGTGGAACTGACTAACCACGACACAAGTCACCATTGTGTCGGGCGACGTCATGACACGTGGATCATTGCATTTATTATGTCTATGTAAACAAACCAAGTGTTATGACGATCCCGTCCGTCGCACCCTCGTGTTTCCGCTATAAGCGGGGGTGTGACAGATTGGTATCAGAGCCTTGGTTATAGAGAATTAGGTGGAGAAGTCGACCTAGACTATAACCTAAGAACCTTCATATAGAATGCATGCTAGGGATTGTGTGCATCTGATTTTACCTAAATGTCTTTCATGGTTTGTGTGACACATAGACACCTGTGTTCTGGATTTCCTGGCAAAAGGCCTTCGGGCTAAGGCAAGCGTATTCGTATAAATCTCATTGCGAGACCCGTTACGCTACCTGAGGATTTCTGGGATGAGTGATAAACTATGGTCAATACACAAAACTATAAGGCAAATGGGTCAAATATATTAAGTCTATGAACTTAATATACAGGTATGTTCCTACATACCAGATTTTATACATATGTGCTTGCTACCTGATCATTACTCTTAGTCTTTCTCTATGGAATACCTAAATATAAGGGAACTTAGGTGATCACGCAGAGCGTTAATCTCAGAATTTAAATCCGACCCTATCATGGTTACGACTGAAATCCTGAAAGTATGATGGATATGCAGTTATCATTTAAACTTATTGTGCTTATGTGCTTGAATATCCATTTGCTATTACATATTAATATTGGAATACTATGGGTTCATGGACATGAGGACATCACATAATCTATGCTCAATAATACTATGGTGTTAACTTGGGGTAAGTGAAGCTAAGGGTAATCATGCAAGGCAATTACCATTACGGGTGCACACGTAATAGCAATTCGCCATGCATGAGAAGTCTGGCTAATCTTATCGTGAGGTAACGATCATGAGTATCACAAGTCTCTATTTTATACCCTAGGGTGCTAGAATCATAATTCTAGTAAGATCCTGTTAAGGGTAATCAAACATTATTAACATATACTCAAGTCCTGCCCCATTTAGAGCCTTTATGGTATTTCCTATCATTATATTGACCTTGTGAGACATTTCTTCACTTCGCATTTCAATAACTATTGAATGCTAAAATAAAAGTGGGATACATGATACTCTCTACACATACATAACATTATTATTTGAATTAATGCTAAGGGAAATTGGGATGTTATGTAACTAGCTTAAGTGTTATTTGAGGTATATCGTGGATGTGGTGGGAACGCTATAGGGAACCCTATATATAAACATCACCGGTATACCAATAATGTGCTTAAACTAGGCTACATAATGATCTTGATGGACTGAAGCATAGATTATTAGGATTTAACAGTGAAATCATGCATATATCTCAAGATGACTGAAGTATTCATCTTCCTGTGTCTAGAAAATGGCACCTAAGAGAGCTACCCGTAGAACCAACCAAGAGGGTGAGGCCCCGCAAAACTGGCGTAGGGGCAGACCATCAAGGGCGGGTGCTGCTCCAACTGGCAATAATCAGGGGACCGACAACCCTGACATAGCTGCTATGATAGCTCAGCAGCTAGCCACTTTGATCCCGACCATTGTAACTCAAGTAAGCGACACCCTGCTAAATCAACCTCTCCACGATGATCACAACACCAATGGTCAACACAACCATGGAGTAGGGGATAACGCTGGAAACGAAGTTGGAATCAACCAGGCTAAACGGGGATGTTCCTACAAAGAGTTTGTGGCCTACAAACCTCGAGACTTCGATGGAAAAGGTGGAGCGATAGCCTTAACCAGATGGTTGGAAAAGATGGAGGCAGTCATTGACATTAGTGAATGCCTTGATAGTCAACGCATCAAATATGCCACATGCTCATTACAGGGCAAGGCATTAACCTGGTGGAACACCCAGGTACAGGCAAGAGGAAGGGAGTCTGCAATGCAGCTAACCTGGGATGAATTCAAGGCGTTGATCTCTGAGGAATACTGTCCTCTTAACGAGATGCAGAAACTGGAGCAGGAATTCTGGAACCATGCCATGATTGGAGCTGGGCACGCAGCATACACCGATCGTTTCCACGAATTGGCGAGATTGGTTCCACATTTAGTGACACCAGAGTCCAAGAGGATCGAGAGGTATATTTGGGGACTTGCGCCTCAAATCCGAGCACTGGTAACCGCAGCTGCTCCTCCTATGATCCAGAGCGCGATTATGAAAGCTGGCGCTCTTACTGACGAAATGGTGAGAACCGGAGTACTGGGGAAGGGAACTGAGAAGAGAAAGGAGTCCGGGTCTATACTGGGAGATCCGATAAGAAGACTAAGACAGCCCGAAACTTTGTGGCTGTGACACAGGGAAGGAAGGAATACACTGGACCGCACCCCAAGTGCAACAAGTGTAATTATCACCATTCCCCAGAAAAGCCGTGTCGTGCGTGTACAAACTGTGGACGCCTGGGACACTGGGCGAAGGACTGTAGAACTGCGCCGAATCTGGTAGCACCTATCAACGCGGTTAACCCCGCCGGGAATGCCAGGGCATGCTACGAATGTGGAGGCCTCGATCACTACAGGAACACGTTCCCCCGACTGAATAGAGCACCAGGACAACAGGGGAATAACCAGCAGCAAATGCTGGCTATAGCTGGTAATCCGAACCAGGGAAACCAAGGAAATGCTGCAAGAGGACGTGCCTTCGTCATTGGGACTAACGATGCCCGTCAAGACCCAAATGTTGTCACGGGTACGTATCTTCTCAACAACCACTTTGCATCCATATTATTTGATACCGGGGCAGACAATAGTTTCATATCTTCTGATTTTGCGCACATGCTTGCCTTGAACCCTAGTAAGTTAGAAATCAGCTTTTCCGTAGAAATGGCCAATGGTAGATTTGTGCAAGCAGACAAGATTGTTAAACAGTGCTCCATTATATTAGAAAACCATGCCTTCGACATAGATTTAATACCTTTCGAGCTGGGGAGCTTCGACGTAATCGTGGGAATGGATTGGTTGTCAAAGAACGGAGCCGAGATTGTCTGTCGGGAGAAAGTAGTACGAATCCCTATGCAAACGGGGAGGTACTCCAGATTCAAGGAGAACGACCAGGAAGGACTCTGAAGCTTATTTCCTGTATGAAGATGCGTCGATGTCTACGAAAGCAGTGCTACGCACTCCTGGCTCATATTGTAGAGAAGAAGGAAGAAGGCATCAAGTTGGCAGATATTCCTGTGGTGCGAGATTATCCGGAAGTATTTCCTGATGATTTGTCGGGTTTACCTCCTCTACGACAGGTGGAATTTCGTATCGAGTTGGTTCCTGGAGCTACACCGGTAGCAAAAGCACCATATCGACTAGCACCATCTGAAATGCAGGAATTATCTAGCCAACTACAAGAGCTATTGGAGAAGGGTTTTATTCGACCGAGTCATTCGCCATGGGGAGCACCAGTTCTATTTGTCAAGAAGAAAGACGGGTCATTCCGTATGTGTATCGATTATCGTGAGTTGAACAAATTGACCGTGAAGAATCGATACCCTCTTCCCAGAATTGATGATTTATTCGATCAATTACAAGGAGCTTCGTATTTCTCCAAGATTGATCTCCGATCTGGATATCATCAACTAATGGTTTTCGAGGAGGACATACCGAAAACAGCGTTTAGGACTCGTTATGGTCATTATGAGTTCTTAGTCATGCCGTTCGGACTGACTAACGCACCGGCTGTATTCATGGATCTGATGAATCGGGTGTGTAAACCCTACTTGTATAAGTTCGTAATCGTATTCATTGACGATATACTTATCTATTCGCAATCGAAAGAAGACCACGAGAAACATCTTCGGGCTATACTGAGCCTGTTACAAGAAGAGAAACTTTTCGCCAAACTCTCGAAGTGTGAATTCTGGCTTCGAGAGGTGAAATTTTTGGGTCACGTGGTTAACGAAAATGGGATTCATGTAGATCCTGGCAAAATTGAAGCAGTGAAGAAATGGGATACACCCCAGACACCCTCAGAGATACAGCAATTCTTAGGATTAGCCGGATACTATCGTCGCTTCATTGCAAATTTCTCAAAGATTGCCCAACCGTTAACACTATTGACTCAGAAAGACAAGAAGTTTGATTGGGGAGAAGCACAAGAACAGGCATTTCAAACATTAAAAGAGAAGTTGTGCAACGCACCGATACTGTCTCTCCCAGACGGGACGGCTGATTTTGTGGTATACTGCGATGCTTCGCATCATGGATTAGGTTGTGTGCTAATGCAGAAGGACAAGGTAATTGCTTATGCCTCGCGACAACTTAAGGTGCATGAGAAGAATTATACAACTCATGATCTGGAGTTGGGCGCTGTAGTATTTGCACTTAAGATATGGAGACACTACCTGTATGGAACTAAATACATCATCTATACCGATCATAAGAGCCTTCAACACATCTTGAATCAAAAAGAACTCAACATGCGACAACGACGATGGGTAGAACTACTTAGTGACTACGATTGTGAGATCCGGTATCATCCGGGGAAAGCAAATGTAGTGGCTGATGCCCAAAGTCGTAAAGAACACGTAAAACCTCTACGTGTTCGAGCCTTGGTTCTGACTATTCAAACGAACCTGAAAGCTCAGATTCAAATTGCGCAAAGTGAGGCTCTGAAAGAGGAAAACCTTGCGGGAGAAGAATTTCAAGGTTGGATAAACAAATGAATCGCAAGGATGACGGTATACATTACTTCATTAATCACATATGGGTTCCCAGATGGGGAGGCATACGTACACAAGTCTTGGATGAATCACACAAGACTCGATATTCTATTCATCCCGGAGCAGACAAGATGTACCACGATCTGAAGGATCTGTACTGGTGGCCGGGTATGAAGAAAGATATTGCTCTATATGTGAGCAAATGCTTGACATGTTCAAAGGTCAAAGCTGAACACCAGAAACCATCGGGACTATTACAGCAACCTGAAATTCCGGAGTGGAAATGGGAAAACATAACTATGGACTTTATTACCAAACTCCCAAGAACACCTAGCGGACACGACTCGATATGGGTCATAGTGGATCGGATGACGAAGTCCGCTCATTTTTTACCGATCCGAGAGGACTACAAGATGGAAAAGTTGGCAAGATTATACATAAAAGAGGTCGTGACACGGCACGGAGTGCCGGTGTCAATCATATCTGACCGTGACAGCCATTTACTTCACGATTTTGGCAAACACTACAGAAAGCGATGGGCACTCGATTAGATATGAGTACCGCCTATCATCCTCAAACAGATGGCCAAGTGAATGAACGATACAAACGTTGGAAGACATGCTTAGAGCCTGTGTAATCGATTTTGGTGGTAGCTGGGACACACATTTACCATTGATAGAGTTCTCTTACAACAACAGTTACCACACAAGCATTGGATGCGCTCCATTTGAAGCATTATACGGGAGGAAATGTAGATCCCCAGTTTGTTGGGCTGAGATTGGTGAAAGCCAGCTTACAGGCCCTGAAATTATTCAAGAAACAACAGACAAGATTTTCCAAATAAAAGACAGACTAAAAGCTGCAAGGGATCGCCAAAAGAGCTATGCCGACAACCGTCGGAAGCCTCTAGAATTCAACGTTGGAGATCACGTCTTACTCAAAGTCTCTCCCTGGAAAGGGATTGTACGTTTTGGAAAGAAAGGGAAGTTAGCCCTCGATATGTAGGACCATTCGAAATTACAGAAAGAATCGGTCCGGTGGCTTACCGATTAAAGTTGCCACAAGAACTCAGCGGTGTACACGATACTTTTCACGTGTCAAACCTCAAGAAGTGTTTGGCAGACGAATCCTTACATGTGCCAATTGAAGAAATCAAGATTGTTGAGAAACTCCATTTTGTAGAAGAACCAATAGAAATAATGGATCGAGAGGTTAAACAACTAAGACGTAGAAAAATTCCATTGTCCGAGTGAGGTGGAACTCAAGACGAGGTCCAGAGTTTACCTGGGAACGCGAGGACCAAATGAAACCCAAGTACCCTCATCTTTTCATTTCAGCCTCCTCGTGAATAAATTTCGGGACAAAATTTCCTGAAGTAGGGGAGACTGTAACATCTCGTAAATTTTTTTTATTATTTATTATTTATTTATTTATTTATTTATTTATGAGCTAATTTTAAGAAATTTCCATAATTATAATAACAACAATAATATAATAATAATAATAATAATAATAATAATAATAATAATAGTAATAATAATAATGATAATAATAACAATAATAATAAAAATAATAATAATATTAAAAGTCCAGGGGGTGTTTTTGCAATTTCAGAAAGTTTAAACAAATTTTAAAACTTAAAATAATAAAAACATGAACCGCAGGGACCAATTGTGTAAATTATAAATTTACACAACCGGCCCCTCACCGTCCCCGACTTCCGGCCACCACCTCCGGCCATACTCCGGCAACCAAAAAAACACCAAAAATACGCGGTTTAAGTTCAATTAAATGCCACCAACATTACCATGTGCAAGATTCGAACTGGACACCCACAAAAATCGAACAAAATTGAGTGCGATCGATCCCAAACCGACCCACGTGATTGTCGGTAACTTTACAGAGTTCAATCGCACTAAAACACCCACGATAATCAAATTAATTCAACCTAAACGATGTTATAAATAGCCATAATCGGTCTACACTTACAATTGCATCTGAAACACATTCAATCACCCAATTCGATCATCGTCTTCATCATCGACCTGTAACTCTATCGAACACCATCTTCGGGACATCATAATCAGAAATTACAGAGGGCTTTTGATCATAAGCACTAATCTAAGCTATCTGTGCAATTAATTCGATTTTCATTCAAGATTGATCATCATTTGGACCCAAGATAAACTGCGACCTGTTCTTGAGTTGCATTGTATTCAATTCAATACCAATCAGGTAATTAAATGCATCTTTACACTCGTTTTTACCTAAGGATTAAAAGCCCTAACCTTAATTTGATTATTAACATCGATTTGATCTCCAATTTGGATCAAATCGAATTAGGGTTCTTTGGGTTTGGGGGAATTCTGGAAAACAGTGTTTAAACTTAATTAAAACTGTGTTTGTTCGCGGATCAGAGCCTTGGCTCACTGGTTAGTCGCGTGTGTGTGTGTGTACTTGGGGTCCCGGGTTCGACCCGGGCCAACCCCCTTTTTATTGTTTTATTTTTTTTAAAGCTTTTTATATACTTTAAAAATATGGAAAAATTTCTAAAAATTATAAAAATATTTTATAAATTTCCCTTATTTTAAATCTTACAAAACAATTTTCTGTAAATTTATTTTATTTAAAAACTTTAATAGATTTTTTATAAAATATTATTTAAAAATATTAAAAATACTTATTTTATAAAATAAATTCTAAATCAAGTTTAATTATGAAATAATCACAAAAATCATGAAAATTATATAAATATTATTTATAAATATTATAAATAATTATTTCTATAAAATAAATGCTATATTACCTTTAAATATATTTTATAAATTCACAAATTATTTACAAATAAAATTGTGGGTTATTTCTTGTAAAATATATTTTAACTAAAGGTATAGATTAATACCTTATTATTAATCAAAATACTATAATTGTGATTATCCCTATTTGTAATTATCTTTGGATAATTATAAATTATATAATTAAACCACATCATTTTTATATTTAATTCCAAAAATATATAAATACACTTATGAAACCCTTCTAATGAAATCAAAATGTAAATAATTATTTGGTAAAACTTAATACTTATTGATAATTACTTATTAATACATATATAAATCTATAAAAACATTGTAACATATTACGTGTGTAACACGTGATAAATCAAATCAACACAAACCTTACCAAATATATTCATTCGTATTAAGACTCAATTACATCAATAATAGGTGTTGAACGTGTTTGATCGTGCTTTGCCTAATTCTTTGAAGTTCTTGTTCATATACATTACATCAATCCAAGGTGAGTTTCATGGTCCCTTTTTATGTTTATATAAGTTTTCAATGTTTACAAACTTGGGGGAAAAGTATGCTTACCTGTTTTCAATGCTGTTCAATCTTATATACTATTTTCATACTTGGAATCAACGTGAAACATACATACATAGTGTTATTCTATGAATCATTCTTACAACCATTAGTTCCTGGTTTGGAACCAAAGGATAGGTATTGGTAGTACTACTGGGTTGACAACCCCACCCTCGACAGATTGGTTAACATGTTAGTTACCAACACAACTGCCAGCAATCAGGCCATGGGTGAATATATTCCGACGTATTATATGCATGATTGTCATTAGGTTTGGTTGTCTAAAAACACATGTTATGTGATTCCATATCAAATTCTATACAGCATCAATTACATGTTTTCAATTTAAACCTACGGAACTCACCAACATTATTGTTGACATTTTTAAGCATATCTTTTCAGGTGATCACAATCAAAGAGGATAGCTAGTGCCGATGTCTTAGCAGAGACCCTCAGGATTTAATTGATTTGTATTGTATTGTCAATCATTCATTTTCATATGTGAACTTTGTGTATGTTGGAATTTCTTTGAATTAATAGACTATGGTAGTCGTGGAACTGACTAACCACGACACAAGTCACCATTGTGTCGGGTGACGTCATGACACGTGGATCATTGCATTTATTATGTCTCTGTAAACAAACCAAGTGTTATGACGATCCCGTCCGTCGCACCCTCGTGTTTCCGCTATAAGCGGGGGTGTGACAAGAATAACTAATAAAAAATACAATGAACTGTACTAAATACACAATGACGAGATATGAACTTGA
The DNA here is from genome assembly GCA_024085815.1 of Flaveria linearis. Classification (NCBI taxonomy): domain Eukaryota; kingdom Viridiplantae; phylum Streptophyta; class Magnoliopsida; order Asterales; family Asteraceae; genus Flaveria; species Flaveria linearis. The sequence goes on from CM044010.1 coordinate 13,140,627, forward strand.
AATATAAAAAAAGATGTTATCTTTTTATATAACAATACTATACTCGTTTTAAAGATTAAAAAAACATTCTTTTGTATGGTGTAATTTTATAAAAATCTAGTGTCTCACATAAAAGTTATGCAAGTTTAAAAAAGATGGAAGAATTGACAAAAAGTTATCAAATGTGGTTATTCATAAAATATTCATCTATAATTTTTTTTACAATTTGATTTTAATCATTGATTAAAAAATTGATACATGGTTGAAATCACTTATTACAAATTTTCTCCAGGTTCCTGTTTTTTTTCTTTCGTTATCGATACCCTGACGATTCTCGCTATTAAGGTTTGGGTTTTCCTTTTGTCTGCTCTTTTCGGGGCTTTGATTTTCGTCGGTTTTCTATTTGGAGTGTGTCGCTTTCTTGCGGCTTTGATTTTCATATGGTGTTGGGCTTTGATTTAGTTTTTGGGTTCTGCATATTCTGGTGTGTTATAGATTTAGGGTTTTTGTGTGTTTTACTTTGCGTATTTTACTGATTTTATGGTTTTAAACCTTCATTTTGATTTTGATTTAGGGTTACATTAAAAATCGCATACACGCGGTAACGCGCGCGTCAAAACCTAGTTAATATTAATAAATATATACATACATTAATATTAATAAATATATATACATATATCTTCCTACAAAATCATCACCAAAATACGTGATTCACAGTTTGAAGGCCTACATGATTTTTTCGCGATGATATGTGGCTACGAAATTTCGTTGTTCATTATTTGATTTATATAACAGGCTAATCAAGTGGTGACATGTAAATACGAAACATTTCTCTCACCCAATACATCACGTCGTTTAGTTGAAAATAGGGTGACGAATTAAGATGGAGATTTTGGGAGGTTGCACAATCGTTTTAATTTGTTGATTAGAAAGAAAATATTATGCTCCAAAGTAAAAATATACATGTATGGTTATAGTAAAAAGAGTATTTAATATAAAAAGTTCAAGAAGGATTGTGGACATGACGTGCGTCCTTCTATTGTTTCAAAGAGAATAATATTTTTATTGTTGTGTCAAATACATCTACTCAATTTGTCTTATTAATTCATTGTGTAGTATATTTTACATTATTTGTTATATGTATTCATAATCATATTTAATGCTTTAGATCGCTTTGTGTTATTTTTATCATTGTTTCTATATATTATATAACTTGTTATTTATCTTTGTGTTTTACAATTAAAAGTACTTAATTACATACTTTCATCAATATATTTTTTGAAACTCATAATACTAAAGATAACACAATGTGTTATTTTGTCATAAACTTTTTTGTTATCAATTATTATGTACGTTTTACAATTAGAAATACACAATTATATTATTTCACCAATGTATTTTCAAAACTTATAGTATTTAAGATAACACAGTGACGATAAAAAAAATAATGAGATATTGCGTTGTTTGTTATTGTTTTTTAAAATATATTAGATTAATTAGTTGTTAATTTATTATTATGTTTTACATATTAGAAATACACAACAATATTATTCCATCATTATATTTTTCAAAATACATCGTTTTAGAAAAAATACAATAGTATTCAGAGAACAGAATAACTAATAAAAACAAAATAAACAACACAAAATACACCATAACGAGATATGAGCTTGAAAATGTAAAAAAAAGATGTTACTATTTTATATAACAATACAGTTTTCATTTTAAAGATAAAAAACACTTGTTTTTACAGTGTAATTTTTATAAAAAAATAATATTTCACATAAAAGTTATAAACATTTAAAAAAAATGAAATTAAGAATTGACAAAAAGTTATCAAATGTGGTTATTCATAAAATATGATCATCTATAAACTTTTTCTTAAAATTTGATTTCCATTGATTAAAAAGATTAATGATTGAGATCATTATTACAAATTTTAGTTTTAAGTGCCCTTTTATTTGAACTTTACCCAAATATATATATATATATATATATATATATATAGAGAGAGAGAGAGAGAGGAGGATCAAATGAAAACCAAGATTATAATTGAAAACCATGAAAACTAATATCCACCATCATAATTTTTCTAATTTATTTTTAAATATTTAATGTAGAAGGGTGATTTAGTAATTTTTACATGTTATTATTTTTTAATTTCTATATATGTTAAACTAAATCCCTGATTATGCTCCATCATCAGTTTCTATTTGCGATGTTGATTTCCAGATCTTCATCAATTCAAACAGGAATCGCAATATGTTTTCGAATTATCAGAATTAATCTCCAAATCATAGCATATTTGAAGGTTTATTCATTGTATCATCTTTTAATGCGATGGAAGGGATGAATTCAGGAGTCCAGACATCATCGGCTGACATATACAGTGCAAAAAATGCTTGTGTTAATTCGAATGAATGTGCGGTTATTGAAGATGGTGTATTTACAATCCAAAATTCGACATATGATGATATGATAGTTTCTTTCGATCGATATCTGGATAGTACACATGATGATGTTGAAGTTGCAGATATAAGTATATGTATCCTGTTGTTTTTACACTTCGTACATATATGTACCAATGATTCGCAGATTAAGTTGCAGACGATTTTTTTTGTAGATTATTATTTTGATCTAGTACATTTTAAATTAAAAAATTGTTTGATTTATGTGTTATACTTGATACTTGATATGTATATATAATTTTATATAAATTTACTTAGTAAGGTACATATATGTATCAATGACGTGTGTTTTGACAATAATGTGTTGTATGATTAAGCAGATAACACCATTGATATTGATCGCAACCAAAACCATCCACTTGAAAATCGAAATGGTGCATTATTTCTGACTGGTATTGAAAATGAAGGTAAATAATAAAAATATTTTTAATATATTTATTTTTACCCTTTGTACATATATGTACCATTACTTAGTAGATGAAGTTTACGACGGTTTTTGTTGTATATTATTGTTTTGAACAAGTACAATTTAAATTAAACAATTTGTTTAATTTATTTTGTTATACTTGATACTTGATATGTATATATATTTTATATAAATTTACGTTAGTAAGGTACATATATGTATCAATTAAGTGTGTTTTAACAATAATATGTTGTATGATGAGGCAGATAACGCCATTGATGTTTATTGCAACCAAAAACATCCACTTGAAAATCGAAATGATGCATTATATGTACCACTTGTAGTCTTGCACAAATGATGGTGTGGAGTTACTACAAACATTGGTGCATGTATGCTAAAACCATAATCAAAACATAGGCACCATCAGGATGTCATCACTGTTCATTATATGTATGTTATAAGTTTCATTATATGTATGTTTGTTGCTTTTGATTAATTATTCATCATTTATATTTTTTTACACGTGCAGGTTATCCTTCATTCGTTGGACCATTCAGTCTCATATTCTTTCATGCCATTCACATGTGTTGGATATCAAAGTTACATATATGTACAATGTTTTAATACATATATGTACCAGTTGACTGTGCAAAGATTGTGCATATATGTAACACATTTGTATAATCACATTAGTACGATGATGGTTTGTATTTTTTTCATATAAATCAGGAACCTTCATGTGTGTCCTTGTCAATACTAATATAATATAATAACCAGACTGTTAGTTTAATGGTATTGCTTACCAAGTAGTACAAATATGCACCACTGGGGTTCCAAACATGTTTAATTTGTCTGCTTACTAAATTAATGTGTTTCATAAATGTCACACCCTCAAATTTCCACAAACGGGGTATTACCGTTAGGCGTGTGACTTCCAGGATCTCAGCCACTAGTTACACCAAACGACACGTTAATTGTAAAACATAATACATTTTTGAAGTTTAATATTACCAAAGACCAAGTTTTTAAATATAAACATAACAGAAGTTGCGGAAGCATAGTAAATCTTAATTGTTTAAATGGCGCAACACGCGCAAACCGAATAAATGAAAGTTACTGAAAAATATTAAATAAGCCACGTGAGATAATAAATGCATGAGTGAATGCTCCTAATCGTGCGCGTCTTGTGAACCTGAAAGAAACATGCTAAAGCGTCAACACAAGGTTGGTGAGTACACAGGTTTTGATAAACAGAACATAAAGTAAACCGATACAGTAAACAAAGTAATATCAGTAGGTAGCTAGTCTACTAAACCAGTTACTCAGTGTATGAAGTTCGAACCGAAGCTGACAATCGAAACTGAACGCCTCGGCTGTGAATACCAGGTCACAGCAACAGAACTTAGGTCAATTAAACACCCGTTTGACGAACGTTGTGCTAGCACGACTAGCCCGGGTGGGGTTTGTCAAACCCAGTAGATCTACTCAGAATTGCCTCGCTATACTACATACATTAACGGTTCGAGAGTGAGGACTTTAGTGGTATCACACTAGTAAACCGGTGATATTACAATAATACTGATCAACGAAAATGAAATTGTTTCCACGTTTCTACTTGCGAAGTAACGGACCGAATGAAATTGTTTCCACGTTTCTACTTGCGTAGTAACGGACCGAATGAAATTGTTTCCACGTTTCTACTTGCGTAGTAACGGACCGAAGGGCAAAGTATACGAACATAGTATCATGTATATGCAGTATCACAACAATCCAATATAATGTAACGTTTATGAAAACAGTATGTTTCTCTCCCCCAAAAATAGTATAAAGTAAAAGTGGGGCTGTAAACTCACCTTGGATCGATGTAATGTATATGAACAAGAACTTCAAAGAATTGGGCAATGCACGATCAAACACGTTCAATACCTATTATTGTTTGTAATTGAGTCTTTAATATAATACGAATATATTTGGTAAGGTTTGGGTCGATTGATTTAACACGTGGCACACACATAATTAGATGTATATATATGTTACAATATTTTTATAGATTTGTATTAATAAATAATTATCAATAAGCATTAAGTTTTACCAAATAATTATTTACACTTTGATTTCACTAAAAGGGTTTCATATATGTATTTAAATATTTTTAGAATTAAATATAAAAGTGATATGGTTTAATTATATAATTTATAATTATCCAAGAATATTTACAAATAAGGATAATCACATTTATAGTATTTTGATTAATAATAAGGTATTAATATATTTTACAAGAAATAACCCACAATTTCATTTGTAAATAATTTGTGAATTGATAAAATATATTAATCTATATTTAAATATAATGTTTATTTTATAGAAATAACTATTTATAATATTTATAAATAATTTATGTATAATTTCTATGATTTTTATGATTATTGCATAGTTATACATGATTTAGAATTTATTTTATAAAAATAAGTATTTTTAGTACTTTTAAATAATGTTTTATAAAATTTTATTAAAGTTTTTAAATAAAATAAATTTACAGGAAACTGTTTTGTAAGATTTAAATAAGGGAAACTTATAAAATTTATTTTTATAATTTTTAGGAATTTTTCCATATTTTTAAAGTATTTTAAAAAGCTTAAAAAAAATAAAACAAATAAAAAGAGGCTGCCCGGGGTCGAACCCGGGTCCTCTCCCTGCCCACACACACCGAACCAGTGAACCAAGGCTCTAAGCCGCAATGGTTCTTGGTTCGAAATCCTTTTATACAGATTCACAGGAGTTTCCCCACCTTATGAACCCTAGTTCCAAAATCGATCAAATTGAACATCGATTTGAATCTGTTAACAACTGTAATTATGGGCTTTTGATCCCCATATAGAAACGAGCATGTACATGTATTTAATTACCCGTTTGTGTTCGAATCTGAAGTTAATCCCGGCGAAGAACAAACCGCGACAGAGGAGCTATGATTTGAGGTTCAAATGATGATAATAACCCAATTAACCTTGAGGTTAGCTTCGTGTGATGTCCTATATTCAAAGCCCTCTGCTAATTTCATAAAATAGGGCTCGGAAGATGTGATTCGACTATGTTGCAGGTCGTGTTTAATGAGGATGGTCGAATGTGGTTTCTGTGTTTGTTTTAGCTGAAATTGAACTCGTTGGAAGGTTTTAAATACACAGAAGATTGTTAGTGCGAGTTTGCTTTCGATTATTATTTAGATTTAGTGCTCGAATAGGTGAGTGGGTCGGCCGAACTTTCGGTCGAGTGGAAACCTCACTAAACCGACCTTAATATTCAATTTGAAGTAGGTATAATGCTCGAATCTTGCACGCGGTCTTGTCGGTAGTGGTTTAATTAGGTAGAAACTCATTTAAGTTTGGTCGTTCGGCTTCGCCGGAGCAACGCCGGCGTTTCGCCGGTGAACAGTGGGTCGACGGGGGAAAGGGGGTTTTTTTAAAAAAATTACAACTTTAGTCCCTGCGGTTTCTGAGGTTATCATTTTATGCTAGAACTTCTAAAATAAGTTTTAAAATGGTCAAAATTAGCCGCTGGACTTTAAATTAAGTTTAATAATTTTTATAAATTATTTTTATTAATAATATTATTATTATTATTATTGTTTTCATTATTATTATTATTATTATTATTATTATTATTAATCTTACTAAATGGATTAATTCGCGATAGTATTAACCGAAAAAAAAATTTCGGGTTGTCACATTATCCCCTTGTTGAAGAAATTTTCGTCCCGAAAATTAGAACACACGCGTTAACGAACTACTAGCAAGCAAGCTGGTCAGTGAGTAAGCTGATTAGTTATCTAGGACATAGGCAAGATAGGGTCTTCGGGAGTTTCTGAACAAACCGTAAGGTTTCGTGAGAGCTATTTCTATGGCATGTTCGGGGTTCAAGTCAGTAGGTACTATTCCTAACCTGTTGGATACCTACTTCTAATTGGCATCAAAATCAAAAGAGAAGACATAGTGACTATCTACAAGGAGTCTACCGGATACTGTAGTAGGGTCATTAAGGGTTTACCTTAGCCTATGATAAACACTCTGCCTTTGGCACCACCGTTGTCATTCCCATTTCCGTTCCTGTTGCCATTTCCATTGTTCTTCTGTAGTTTTGGGCAATACCTTTTGATGTGCCCAGTCTGACCACACTCATAGCAGCCTCTTTGTTCCCCCGTTGAGCTGGTTGCTTGTCTGATAAATTCACACGACAATTCTTAGCAGAATGACCAAACTTGCCACATCTCTCACAGTTGTTCTTGTTACACGACCCAATATGGTGGTAGTTGCATTCTTCACACTTAGGTAATGTTCCATTGTAGCCACTACCATGCTGTGAAGATGTAGAAATTTGGTTGTCGAACTTCCGATGCTGGTGGGAAGTGTTCTGCTTGTTATGTGAGCCTGACTCCCACTTTCTTTTGTTATGGCCGTCAGTAGTGGTAGAGGTAAAACCACGTGGAGGTAGTTTACCTTGTGCGACAGCCTGATCAGTCAACTTGTGGGCCAGTTGAACAGCTTCCTGAATGGTAGCTGGTCTAGCAGTGGTGACCATGCTCTGGATTTCAGGTACCAGTCCATCGATGTATCTTTCAACCCGTTTGTAAGCCGGGTTAATCATAGTAGGGCACAGAGTAGCCAACTCGTGAGAACGAGTTGTGTAAGCTTCAATTTCAGAACCTACCATCTTCAGGTTCCAAAATTCGGTTTCCAGTTTTTGTATTTCATCCCGTGAGCAGTACTCCTCTTTCAGCAGATTCTTGAATTCTACCCATGTTGTGGCGTTTGCAGCTTCAACGCCCAGCATCTGAACTTGTGTGTTCCACCAGCTTAGAGCAGCACCATCTAGTGTGCCAGCAGCATATTTTACTCTATTCCCAGCAGGGCAGTTGCAGATTTCGAACACCGATTCTAGCTTTTCGAACTAACGGAGCAGTCCTACCGCTCCCTCAGTTCCATTGAACGGGTTAGGTTTGCAGTCCATAAAGGACTTGTAGGTGCAAGTCGGTTGTCCAATAGGATTCTGCTGTGGAGGGGCTTGGTTTGCCAACGCTGCGGTAATACTATGATTGATTATTGCTGCCAATTCTGCAGGCGTCAGTGAGATGTTACCTCTTCCATGTCCACGTCCTCTTCCAGACATTCTTTACATTACCAAATATCAAAAGCTATCAGTCGTATGAAAAAAGATCTTTTGCCTTGAAATGAATAGGAAGAGAAATTCAAGGATTTAAAGAAATAGACAAGCTAGAGAATCAGTCCGAATCCGTGGGATTAACACAAATGTCATGGTTTGTATTTCGTCCAAATTCAAGGTAAGGGTGAGCATTCCTACAAGTAGAACTGATAAATAGTTTCCACATCAGTGGCTATGTTCTATGAGAACCGAGGCTTTCTTGCTCAAGGTGTAGGAATGATGACTTATACTGACTGCAATGTTACTACCCGACCAGATTCACCGGACTTAGCATGCATGACAAATTACAATTACGTGTGCACCCGTATGGTAATTTGCTTTGCATGATCACCCCGGTTCCTCCTATCAGGCTAACATATCTTGTCAAGTACAGTGGTCATCAATGATGGAAGTACCAAGTATGTATGTATTATATCGAGGTTGATTTATCAAAGTATACGAAAAATCAGTAAAGTTTTGGGAATCATTAACACGCCAAGGTAATTTGACCCATTTGGCTTAGAGACCTGTGTATTGACCATAGTTTATCACTCATCCCAGAAATCCCCAGGTAAGCATACCAGGTCTCGCAATGAGATATATGCGATATGCTTGCCTTAGCCCGAGGGCCTTTTGCCAGGAAATCCAGAATACAGGTGTCTATGTGTCACACAAATCACGAAGAACATTTAGGCGATATCAAATGCACACAAACTCTCCCGTGACTCATAGCAACTTGGAGCCACCATCCCGGTAGCCATATGCTCACAGGGATATGTTAAAGCAAAAGTTTTTAGGTAATCAAAAGTTTGGGAAACCTCGTAAGTAATCCTTCCTGTGACTCACAGCAACTCGGAGTCACCCTCCCTGTAGACGAACACTTACAGGAAGACGTCAAAGCAACCAGTTCTTGAGCAGGTAAAAACTAGTAAGGCATGTAAACAAAACCAACTAACAAAACTAAACGTGTCTATATGCGTGTAACTAAGGCAACGGCTATAGTCTAAATGCAATGCAAATGAGATGCAATGTCAATTTAGTTCGCTATAACCAATGGCTCTGATACCAATCTGTCACACCCTCAAATTTCCACAAACGGGGTATTACCGTTAGGCGTGTGACTTCCAGGATCTCAGCCACTAGTTACACCAAACGACACGTTAATTGTAAAACATAATTCATTTTTGAAGTTTAATATTACCAAAGACCAAGTTTTTAAATATAAACATAACAGAAGTTGCGGAAGCATAGTAAATCTTAATTGTTTAAATGGCGCAACACACGCAAACCGAATAAATGAAAGTTACTGAAAAATATTAAATAAGCCACGTGAGATAATAAATGCATGAGTGAATGCTCCTAATCGTGCGCGTCTTGTGAACCTGAAAGAAACATGCTAAAGTGTCAACACAAGGTTGGTGAGTACACAGGTTTTGATAAACAGAACATAAAGTAAACCGATACAGTAAACAAAGTAATATCAGTAGGTAGTTAGTCTACTAAACCAGTTACTCAGTGTATGAAGTTCGAACCGAAGCTGGCAATCGAAACTGAACGCCTCGGCTGTGAATACCAGGTCACAGCAACAGAACTTAGGTCAATTAAACACCCGTTTGACGAACGTTGTGCTAGCGCGACTAGCCCGGGTGGGGTTTGTCAAACCCAGTAGATCTACTCAGAATTGCCTCGCTATACTACATACATTAACGGTTCGAGAGTGAGGACTTTAGTGGTATCACACTAGTAAACCGGTGATATTACAATAATACTGATCAACGAAAATGAAATTGTTTCCACATTTCTACTTGCGTAGTAACGGACCGAATGAAATTGTTTCCACGTTTCTACTTGCGTAGTAACGGACCGAATGAAATTGTTTCCACGTTTCTACTTGCGTAGTAACGGACCGAAGGGCAAAGTATACGAACATAGTATCATGTATATGCAGTATCATAACAATCCAATATAATGTAACGTTTATGAAAACAGCATGTTTCTCTCCCCCAAAATAGTATAAGTAAAAGTGGGGCTGTAAACTCACCTTGGATCGATGTAATGTATATGAACAAGAACTTCAAAGAATTGGGCAATGCACGATCAAACACGTTCAATACCTATTATTGTTTGTAATGGAGTCTTTAATATAATACGAATATATTTGGTAAGGTTTGGGTCGATTGATTTAACACGTGGCACACACATAATTAGATGTATATATATGTTACAATATTTTTATAGATTTGTATTAATAAATAATTATCAATAAGCATTAAGTTTTACCAAATAATTATTTACACTTTGATTTCACTAAAAGGGTTTCATATATGTATTTAAATATTTTTAGAATTAAATATAAAAGTGATATGGTTTAATTATATAATTTATAATTATCCAAGAATATTTACAAATAAGGATAATCACATTTATAGTATTTTGATTAATAATAAGGTATTAATATATTTTACAAGAATAACCCACAATTTTATTTGTAAATAATTTGTGAATTGATAAAATATATTAATCTATATTTAAATATAATGTTTATTTTATAGAAATAACTATTTATAATATTTATAAATAATTTATGTATAATTTCTATGATTTTTATGATTATTGCATAGTTATACATGATTTAGAATTTATTTTATAAAAAAAGTATTTTTAGTACTTTTAAATAATGTTTTATAAAATTTTATTAAAGTTTTTAAATAAAATAAATTTACAGGAAACTGTTTTGTAAGATTTAAAATAAGGGAAACTTATAAAATTATTTTTATAATTTTTAGGAATTTTTCCATATTTTTAAAGTATTTTAAAAAGCTTAAAAAAATAAAACAAATAAAAAGAGGCTGCCCGGGTCGAACCCGGGTCCTCTCCCTGCCCACACACACCGAACCAGTGAACCAAGGCTCTAAGCCGCAATGGTTCTTGGTTCGAAATCCTTTTATACAGATTCACAAGAGTTTCCCCACCTTATGAACCCTAGTTCCAAAATCGATCAAATTGAACATCGATTTGAATCTGTTAACAACTGTAATTATGGGGCTTTTGATCCCCATATAGAAACGAGCATGTACATGTATTTAATTACCCGTTTGTGTTCGAATCTGAAGTTAATCCCAGCAAAGAACAAACCGCGACAGAGGAGCTATGATTTGAGGTTCAAATGATGATAATAACCCAATTAACCTTGAGGTTAGCTTCGTGTGATGTCCTATATTCAAAGCCCTCTGCTAATTTCATAAAATAGGGCTCGGAAGATGTGATTCGACTATGTTGCAGGTCGTGTTTAATGAGGATGGTCGAATGTGGTTTCTGTGTTTGTTTTAGCTGAAATTGAACTCGTTGGAAGGTTTTAAATACACAGAAGATTGTTAGTGCGAGTTTGCTTTCGATTATTATTTAGATTTAGTGCTCGAATAGGTGAGTGGGTCGGCCGAACTTTCGGTCGAGTGGAAACCTCACTAAACCGACCTTAATATTCAATTTGAAGTAGGTATAATGCTCGAATCTTGCACGCGGTCTTGTCGGTAGTGGTTAATTAGGTAGAAACTGATTTAAGTTTGGTCGTTCGGCTTCGCCGGAGCAACGCCGGCGTTTCGCCGGTGAACTGTGGGTCGACGGGGGAAAGGGGGTTTTTTTAAAAAAATTACAACTTTAGTCCTGCGGTTTCTGAGGTTATCATTTTATGCTAGAACTTCTAAAATAAGTTTTAAAATGGTCAAAATTAGCCCCTGGACTTTAAATTAAGTTTAATAGTTTTTATAATTATTTTTATTAATATTATTATTATTATTATTATTATTGTTTTCATTATTTTTATTATTATTATTATTATTATTATTATTATTATTATTATTATTATTATTATTATTATTATTAATCTTACTAAATGGATTAATTCGCGATAGTATTAACCGAAAAAAAAATTCGGGTTGTCACAATAAAAATTACAGGAATGTGTATACTACAAGTGGTACATATATGTACCATTGTTTTAGAATATGTGTAAGAATACAAGTGGTACGTATATAGACACTTTTTATAAAGTCAAAATACAAGTAAAACTGGTTTAATACATATATGTACAATGTTTTAATACATATATGTACCAGTTGACTGTGCAAAGATTGTGCCTATATGTAACACATTTGTATAATCACAATAGTACGTTGATGGTTTGTATATTTTTCATATAAATCATGAACCTTCATGTATGTCCTTGTCAAAACTAATATAAAATAATATCCAGAATATTACTTTAATGGTATTGCTTACCAAGTAGTACATATATGTACCACTGGAAAATCAGAATGATGCTTTATTTCTTACTGGTGTTGTATGATGATACAGATAACAACACTTATGTTGATTGCAACAAAAACCATTCACTTGAAAATCAGAATGATTTGTTATTTCTTACTGGTGTTGAAAATGAAGGTAAATAATCAACATCCTTTTAAAATTTTTATTTGTTTTTTTCATCCTTTTTTAATTTCTTTTATTTATGGTTTTTTCAGATTCAATGTGCAGCAGTATATACCAATCCCCGAATGGTTCTAGGTATTGGACTCCTATTGTTCACGTAGATCATAAGCCAGTTGTTGGATCTAGGTTTCAAAACTGGCATGATGCATTAAGGATGTATGAGGCATACGCTGAGAAGGCTGGGTTCAGTACTCGTCAATGCACTCATACACATGTGTACATGTTGCTATTCAAAATGTGCATATATGTACCATTTGTGAATTTAGAAATTGGATATATGTATATGTATTTTTGTAAGCTTAAAATTATGTATACTTGTCCGTATATAGATAAATGGTACCAACAATTGTATGAGCAAATATGTAACAATTGTCTTTACAATTCATACCAAAAACAGTATTCATATCTTAAATTTCATAAGTAAGCTATGAATTTAAACATTAAGAGAAATTGTTATGAATATGGTACATATATGTACAACTGTTTGTAGAAACTACATAACATCATAATGAGGATCCAATGATAATGGAAGTATATTCAACTTTAATATGTTTGTTGACCCAATAAAAAAATATAAAAGCCATCAAAATACTTCAAAATTTGAACGCCATGTTTTTATATCTACGCTCTTGATTCTTGATCCAATGCTTCAGCTTCCTGCATCACCTTAGCCTTGTAGATATTAACGTCGGAAGTTAGAATTTTGAACGCGTATTTCTTCCTCAAATTTTTGCTTTTTGGCTTCATTTTGTTTTCGTCTGAAGGAAAACCACAATCCCAATTTTTTACGTGACTTCCCATGAATGTCTCCATGTGTCGCATTACAAATATTCCACAATCCACCGCGTTCTTTGTCGTACTCCAGCTGATTTTTAACTTGACAGAATTGCTGCTTCAATTTCTTTCCATTTTGGATGATCCAACGATCTCAAATACGCCACAAGAATATGTTTCTGTCATTTATAATTTAAACAATACGTCACAATTACATTTATGGACAGTTTCAAATTTAATTGATAAAATATAATATATGATAATAAAAAACAACATACCGCTTTAAAGGGTGTTCCTTTTTTGCCAAACTCAGAATCATCCTCAAACGTAATATGCAATTGATACGTATATGTACCAGTTTCTATTGTTCATATATGCAATTGATACATATATGTACCAGTTTCTATACATATATGTACTTGTTTTATTAAAACAATATAAAATAACATAACAAAATCCTGTTATGTTCTGTATATGTTGTTTTAATAAAACAAGTACATATATGTATTAGGGTGCATATGTTGAAGCCTTATATATATGAACAAGCAACCAAAAACATATGCAACCTAATACATATATGTACATGTTTTATTAAAACAACATATACAGAACATAACTCACTATAGTTTCCTACATGTAACTCATGTCTAGAAAACACAAAAAATACAAATGTTTTACCTTTGATTTTAGGCGATGTGTCTTCAATATCGTCTACCTTAATCGGATCATCAGAAGTGTTTGTGAACTTACTAAAACTTGTCCGTTTTGCGATCCTTTCACTTTTCATTTTCACTGCATACCAAATTATAGTCTTTAAAAGTTTTCTAAATACAACATATATAAGAGATTTCACTGCACACATTTACACAAAAAAAGTTGTAGTCCTTCATTGACATATATTAACCGTTTGGAAGGAAAGTACTAATCTTTTCCACACAAAACAACTATTGTTGGTTTTTTGCAAATATTAAAACAACTACGTAGGTATGTCTTTAAGGTTCATATATGTACCACAAAGAATAAGCTTCCATATATTCAGAGTCATCTTTAAAAATTTAAATTTCCCAGTATTTTCTTCAAGTAAATTAAGTCTTTAAACTCCTAATAATATTCTTTGAAATGTTAAAAATGTTCATTCAACACCACTGAATTCGTTTTAAATTTTTTGGTACACATATGTACCACTGAATTCGGTTTATGCAATGATTTGGTATAATGATAACACATAAATGTGCATATATGTACCATTTGTGTTAGAGTAGTTATATGTACCATCGGTTAACTCTTTTTATCTCTGTACATAACTGAAATCGATTTAAATTTTCGGTACATATATGTACCATCGGTTAACTCTTCACTATATTCTGTACATAACACAGCCAACAACCCAAAAAAACCTAATTTATCTCTTCGATTTCTACTAGTTTTAACATTCATCACCCACAATTCCATCTATAATCATCAACTCCCAAACAATCAAATGTATCAACCTTTCGCAATGTTACTGCCAAAAAATACTTCAATAAACATAAAATTCGTTCAAAAATCACTCTCATTACACATCTAAATCATTAATATTCTCAACTCTATATAGTTTTCGGTGTTTATATGTACCAATTTCGCAAAAAATTACAACTTTTACACATACAGTACGCACCTTGAATGTGGTTTCTTCGAAATCGTGTTCTTCGTCTTCACACTTCTTCTTCAACAATGTGATGAATTTCAATGTCAAATCAATGTATAACAATAACAATATTGCTTAATATCGATTCTTGATTCGGTAATTTTTGTTTGTCGATTGAAAGTGAATCTCAGTATCTCAAATTTTTTAGGAATTGATTTAGGGATTAGTTACAGAATTGTTTTGTACCCAAAATACCCTTATTAATATTAAATATATTTTTTTACTTATTCACTTAACTAAAATAAGGGATGTCAATTAATAACCATTGATCTAAATGATCAATGGTTATTAATAGGTTTTTATGGTTTTCATCTTAAGTGTGGTTTGCATTAGATCCTCCCCCTATATATATTATATATATATTAAGGATGAGCATAAGTTTAGAGGTGACAAGTACGATAGATTTAACACTGGGGATGCAGTTAATTAGTTGTGTTATTCCACAAACACAGCAATGTCAACCTGCCTAGGTTGTCTGTGAAACCACAATTAGACGTCTCATAGAATCCCTTTGAGATCGTTCGTCTCCACTCACACATCGTCTCCCTCTAGCTCTTATGTAAAAATATATTATATTTATGAGTTTAATTAAATTTGGGTTCTAATGAATTTGAAGTTTCTGGAGATTCAAGATTTCTGTACTTAGATGCTGAATGACTATGTTAAACATACCTTCGAGCCTCTTATGTTTTATACATTGTTATATGTGCCATGTGCGTATAAAAGGTCATATGTTTATGTATGGGCATATGTAAGTCCTTACACATGCATATAGAAGTTGAAAATGATGTATACTTTGTATGAGTGTATAGAAGTTAAAAACGGCATATACAGGGCGTATGTATACACATTATAAAAATTAAACAAATTAAATATTTAGCAAGAGGATGTGGTGCATTTAGTGTATCCCTTTGGTGAAAATGTGAATAAGAACGAAGATAATTATGAAAAATCAGATGGATAGAATAGCAAATAAAAAGAAATAGCTAGGTTATATATGCTCCTAATGAGTCAAAGTTTAGTTTTAAAATCATTTATTAATTAATATTTATTTTGTTAAACCATTTATTCATGGGATGAATGGATGATTACTTGCAGTAATAATTATAAACTTCATATCTTAATTAATATATAGTTCCCTGCAATTGATTTGCAGTTATAGTTTATAATTATATCTCCAAGTCAGGAACTTTTTATATATCTAAAGTGACAAAAAGATTAGTTCATGCAATTTATTAGTTAGTTATTATATATAACTAATTTAAATCTTTATGTTATCATATTGTCAAAACGTAGCATGAAAATTTAAATTTTATGTTATCGATCATATATGTCAAAACGTACACATGAAAATTTGGATATAGAGTTACATATATAAAAATTAAGCTTTATAGATCCATGCCATTAATTTATTCCCATATTTACTTAAAACCAGAGTAATAAGTATAATGGTATTAATTAAGGTGTACGTTATATATGGTATCCATTTTAACCAGCAAAGGTTTAAGGTTTAAGGTTTAAGGTTTAAGGTTTAAATCCGGCCTGTCGTGTATATATGGAGTAGTAGTTTACGAGTAGATTAATGAATTACCTGGTAATAGTGATAAAGCTGGTGGTGAAGCCTGGGAATAATTCGGAAGTGCTGGTGACGATGGTGGTGGTGTTACTAAAAGAGTACTTACGTTAAAAAATGCAAAAATCTGGTACCTAAAGGTACACGTAGGTACAAGGATTCTCCCTCCAATTCTCCCGTTATAGTCGCTAAAAGCAAATTGATTGATAATATTCTCCAAACAGCCGATGCATCCTACCTCCGATAAGGATGGAACACACTGCACAAGCGCATAAATCGTCGATAAATCAGGCCCTGTAGCGTTCCGCTAGCGAACTTCCTTAACGAACCACCAGCAGCCGCATAAGCGGTTAGATTGCCCAACAATGGTCTAAGAATCGCATTGAACTGGTCAATATTGGTCGCGCTTCGTCTGTTCACATAATACACCGGAGAACGTACACCAGTGTTTTCGGATGGATCACCCGGTTGAAGTATACCAACAAACAGTAGAAGTGGTACCAAATTGCATCCTTTTGGTTAGGGCAGACTTGTCGCAACTTAACAATGGAGTCATTCAGACAACTTGAACACACGTCGGGATTAATGTCGCCTCGACAAAGGGCGAAAGAGTTGACTGTATCGTTGCCTTGGCTGATGGAACGGTTGAAGTAGCCTAGGCCTGAGTTGGTGGTGGGGAGGGCGGAGAGCGTGGCGTCGAGGTTCCTTTCGTACGTGCTGTTGCGCGTGTAATTAGCGGTGTAATCGCAGATATGGTGGATGAAATCGCGGGGTTGAGCCATGGTGATCATTGAGCATATGAGAATAATAATAACATTGAGCCATAAGGGGAGTGTGGTTCTTCTAGTGGGTATGAACATGTTTGGTTAATAATTTTGGTGTAGGAAGAAATGGTTAATTAAGGGATACAACTTACAAGTAGTTGGTTTTTGGTATGTATATATGTATAGTCGTCACACGGTTTCTCTTACATTTAATGACTTTGACTTATGGACCATGGTTGATGTACTCATATATGCTCATATATGGTCATGTGGTTAGAATGTATTCATTTAACGTGTAGACTGAATTTTGGATATGAGAATAAGACAATTATTTTCGCATTATTGAACTATAAAACTATTTATCTTATTTGATCTTTTATCATCGTAGCACTCGTTGCTTGTTACTCGATACTCGTTGAGTTCATTAGATATATCTCCTATTAAGTATTGAGTATCCATGGTTTTATGTGGTTAAGTTTACTCGTTACCTGAAATCCGATCTTATATATGTCTTAGAAACCAACAACTATATATCAAATACTCAGCTACATTATGATAATTATATAATTTTACCAATGTCAAGTTTCTAATAAACTTTTGGCATATTTTATATTATATTTTACAAGGTTAAATTAAACCAACAATATCGTTGTTCTGATGCAGGTAAATGGGTTTAGATGATCAAGGAGGAATGATTTGATAAAAAGTCTGAGAAAATTGTTAAAATAATTTTTATATAATGTTGATGATTATGAACAAACATTATGAACAAACAAGTATGTATATATTAACTATAAGCTTTTGATATGTATACTCTTTTATTATATGAATTATTATTGTTTGTATAGTTTTCTTTTTACATTTTATTTTTTAGGTAGGTTTTTAAAGAGCTTGAAACAATTTAATTCTTAAGTGAAGATTAACAAATGTAATACTAAATTCTCGCAGTAAATCGCGGGAACAATTTCTATATATACTAATTATCATGCTTTCTATTCATTGTAACTTGTATTATATGCTTTATGGATTGTACCCATTTTATTATTATTATATTATTACTATTTATTTTTTTTATTTTTTTATTCTAACCTAATATTTTTATATCTTTTACAATTTAACATGCATAAAATTTTATTTTCAACTTTGATTCCCCTATACTTTTCATATTTTATAATTTTTTCGTTTTACGTCCCAGTCTATATTTTACGAGCTAACACATCACAACGTTCGTGTGTGGTTCAATGTTTTTTCGTCTACGTTCCATTCGATTTATTTTTTTTTTTTTATTGTTTCTTTGGTGTCGGTGGTCAATGACGGTGGTGTGACATTAGTGTTACTTGGCACGGTTTTCCACCTCTCGCCGCAATACGGGAGCTTAATACTAGTTAATGTTTAAAGGCCATATAAATTTAATAGCCTATAAAAAACATACAATTTAATAGATAGTATAATTTACACATGTGTACAACTGAGAGTTGTGTTGCTGACTACATAGATAAATCACAAATAAAGGAATAACAAGAGATTAAGGTAGGGTTAGATATGCAGGAATGATGGACGGAAATGAATGAATCATTGAGGTGAATAAACAAAGATATGTTTGGTTGTGAAAATAATGGAACGAATCATTACATAGTTGACTTCATTCCTTCAAATTCATTCTATCCATCCACCCACCCTTCTTTTTTTTCATTGCATCTCTTCTTTCATCATTAGTCACATACAACTCACTTACCCACCACAACAACCACCACCATTATCGGAAACCACCGAAGTTATCTTATTAGGTGGACAATGTTATCATTATATTAATTTAATCATATACTTTTCGCTAAATTTTTTATAAATTTTTAAAAAGTCAAAATAATTAATTTCTATGTTCTCCCTCCCTCTCTCTTTCTCCTATTTTAAACATTTCAAGTTTTTTTAAAATTAATATTTTTATAAACATATTTGTTTGATTAAAAATACACTTTTTTGAAAAAAAAAGATTTTTAAAAACCACAAATTTTTTTAAACAAAGTATCTTTTTACACATATGAAATATTTTAAAACTGGTCTTTTTTTAAATAAATGTTTTATTTAAAACTATATTTCTAAAAAGATTAAAAATATAATTGAAACTTGGAGCTTTTAAACAATGAGATATTTTTAAAATTATAGTTTGTCAAAGCAAACTTTTATTAAAATGAAAACGTATTTATAAACAAAAATAACTAAAAACCATAGTTTTGAAATAATGAGATTTTTAATGAAAAATAATATTTTATTAAAAACAATATTGTTAGAACGAAATGTTTCTTAACATAGTTTGTGACAACCCGGAAAAAAATTCATGATTTATTTATGTGATTTTAGATTACTTTTATTAATATAATAATAATAATATTGATAATAAAAATAATATCAAAATCAATGATAATATATTAATGAGAAAATAAAGTAGTAAATAATAACTTTTGATCATAAAATAATAAATTTATTTATGTGATTTTAGATTACTTTTATTAATAACTTTTGATCAGAAAATAAAGTAGGGACTAAATCTGTAAATTAAATAAAACTAAAACAGAACTTTAAATCTCAAATGTTAAACATAGTAAACCACAGGGACCATTTGTGTAATTTTTTAAAAACACAGCCCAAACCCCCGCCCGTCGCCCTGTTCCTCCGGCCGGTCTCCGGCGAGTCTCCGGCGAGACCCAATACCGAGAATCACGCGGTTTTAACTCAATCAAAAGCTCCCGACACCTTCTCGTGGGTGATTCGAACACATGACCCACATCAATTTGAATATTACAATCGATTGAATGCGTTTATCACCTAACACACTATCGGCCGAAAGCTTAACCATTATCGAGCACTAAACACTTTAATAATCAAAAGAAATCGCATATTCATGATCCTTTTGTCGTTTCTAATCTTCCACCGAAACCAAATTGGTATAAAACGAACACCATCATAGAGTTCGATCACCACCTTCACCATCGACCTGCAACTTGGTCGAACTCCATATTCTGTGCGTCATTAATCGAAATTGAATGAGGGCTTTTACTTATTATTGTCACACGAAGCTGTCCACAAGTTTAATTTGATTTCCATCATCGTTTGCACCCTGAGCGAATTCCTTCCCTGTCGCGATCTGTCCATCTTGGTGTTCACCTTCAAATTCGAACACAATCGGGTAATTGAATACATCTATGTACTCGTTTCATCATGGGGAATAAAAGCCCCATGAATCTGCTAATTAACTTAATCGATTTGGGGCTCAAATTGGCTCAAATTCGAATTAGGGTTCATCGTATTTGGGGGAAACAAGTTAAAAGTGTTTAAAAGATTTTGAAATCAGAACATAACGCGGCTGCGGCCTTGGTTCACCGGTTCCCTGTCCACATGCAACCCAAGAGGTCCCGGGTTCGAACCCGGGCACCCTCTTTTACTTTTTAAGGCTTTTTCAGCATTTTAAAAATTACAGAAAATTTCTAAAAATTATAAAAATCATTTTTATAAACTCTGTTTATTTTTAAATCATCAACCTTGTTTCTGTAATTTTTCTTTAAATTTAAATCTTTATAAAACAATATAACAAAGATGTTTATTTTAATGGATTCTTTTAAATTATGGGTTAAATTAATAAATCATTATGGGTCCAAACACTACCTTCAGTTAAAATTAAAATCTTCCTACTTTAAATAATTACTGAAATTATTTACACTTTACATTAAACTTTATCCGTTATTATGAAAACTTTAATTACGTTAAAACTATTTAAATGATATAACATCGTAACAGAGTTGTGAAACGCGAAACCATACGACTCTTACACTTGTAAAACAATAACTAACATTAACTATGTTCATACTAAATGGAACACAGGTTAACCGAAACTCTAATCGTTGTACGAACATTATTTCCTTGCTGTGCAATCAAGGTGAGTTTTCACGGCCCCATTTTACTTTCTTTCCTTTTGGGGGAGAAAACATGCAAACACTATTTTTGTTATGGTTGCCAGTATTATTGATATCGCCTGTTATGTTAGTGGGAAACGCATTTGAAAGTCCTTACAGTATCAAACCGTTAGTAACGTGATTAGCGAGGTAATTTTGAGTAGTACTACTGGGTTTGACAAACCCCTCCCAGGCTAGTCGCGCTAGCTTGATTGGAAGTCGAACGAGTGCTAAATTGACCTAACGATTGCCACGGTCGGTTAAGACGTGGTGGAAAGGCACTAAACACACACAGTCAGCTTCGGTTTGAAACACTAACTAACTTGTTTATAGGCTCGCTACCTATCGATATACTTTATATACTAAACCATGTGAAACGCTTTTCTGACACATTTTTGGTTGATTAAACCATGTGAAACGCTTTTCTGACATATTTACGGTTGATTAAACCATGTGAAACGCTTTTCTGACACATATCTTGTTGATTAAACCTGTGGACTCACCAACTTTATGTTGACACATATTAGCATGTTTTCTCAGGTCACAGAAACGCACAAGGTTAAGAACTCAGCTAGGATGCATTCATGGCATACATCACAACTCAATTGAACTATTTTGTTGAACGTTATTGATTCTTATGGTTGAAACGCATGTTGAAACGATTCACTGTTGATTTCTATTTTCGAAACGCTTCCGTAAATCTGAAACACTCATGATTGAATTAAAAGTCTAATTACTTAATGTGATGTTTTGTAATTACTGTGTTTGGTGTAACTGATGCTATCTGAGATCCTGGTATGTCACACGCCTGACGGTAAAACCCGTTAGCGGATTTTGAGGGTGTGACAGATTGGTATCAGAGCATTAGTTATACCGAACTACAATGAACTTTGCATCTCATCTGCATTGCATTTTAGACTATAGCTGGATTTGCATTAGTTACACACACATAGATTACTAAGCTATGCCTACTAAATTGGTTGCCTGAGAATTTTTGCTTTAACATATCCCTGTGAGCATATGGCTACCGGGAGGGTGGCTCCAAGTTGCTGTGAGTCACGGGAGAGTTTGTGTGCATTTGACATCGCCTAAATGTTCATGATTTGTGTGACACATAGACACCTGTATTCTGGATTTCCTGGCAAAAGGCCCTCGGGCTAAGGCAAGCATATCGCATAAATCTCATTGCGAGACCAGTTATGCTTACCTGGGGATTTCTGGGATGAGTGATAAACTATGGTCAATACACAAGTCTATAAGGCAAATGGGTCAAGTATATTAAGTCTATGGATTTAATATTACATGTATGTTCCTTTATGCTTATTCCTTGACCCTATACATGATTCTATACATATGTGCTTGATGAATCTGGATAATACTATGATGTTAACTTGGGGTAGGTAAAGCTAAGGGTGAACATGAAAGGCAAATTACCATTACGGGTGCACACGTAATTGCAATTCGCCGTGCATGAGAAGTCTGGCTAATCTTACCATGAGATAATGCTCATGAGTATTACAAGTTTCTATTCTATACCTAGGGTGCTAGGATCATAATTCTAGTAAGACCTTGTTAAGGGTAACAAAATATTACTAACGCTTGCTATTACTTAAGTCTTGCCCTACTTAGAGCCTTCATGGTATTTCCAATCATGACATTAATTTTATCTTTTAAGAAACATACCTCCACTTAGCATTTCAGTAACTAAAGAACTGATTGAATGCTTAGAATGAAAGTGGATTATAGGAAGTGTAGAGGAGTGATGATACTCTCTACACATACAATACGTTATTCTTTGGGATGATGCTAAGGAAAAATAAGGATGTCGTGTCACCGGTTTAAGCACATTATATATAAGCATAATGGGATTATGTGTACAACCATATACATGTGAATACTTTAAGTGCATTATTGGTTATGATTACATAGCCTGTCTTACAAGCTATCTATGGTATACTTATTTAAGAACGTTATGGGAATTATATCACATATTAGTACTTTGAGAAGACACTCAATAATCACAGCCTATCATTATTTGTTTGACTTATATTTTGTTTGGATTAATAAGGGTTTTATAAGAACTCTCTTAAGGATTTATGCTGTTAACCCAACTTTTATTCCATGCGTCTGTCGATATCGCATTTGCTATATGCGCCCTTATTCACAACTTGTCGGGTTGAGTCTTGAAAGATAAAACGCCGGCTAATACGACACCAGTAGACAAGAGATGCGATATACTCTAATAATACTACTTCATCGGATTTTAGATTATTGTACGTAGATTCCTTCGATCGCTCCTTGATCAAGTGAATTCCTTCTCAATCGTTTCCTTTGTACAACTCCGGTTAATTAACTCTTCGTTAATAACCATATCTTTGATACTCAAATCATGGATAACACTCTGTACTTGACAAGATTATTGGGAATTGAACAATCTGACTGTTAAGAACCGATACCCCCTTCCCAGGATCGACGATCTTTTCGATCAGTTGCAGGGATCAATGTACTCCTCAAAGATCGATCTTCGATCGGGCTATCATCAATTGAGGGTTCGAGAAGATGACATATCAAAAGTATTGTTTAGAACTCGATATGGACACTATGAGTTCTTGGTCATGCCGTTCGGGTTGACCAACGCACCAGCTGTCTTCATGGATTTGATGAATCAAGTATGCCACGTGTTCACTACGGGGCAAGGCACTAACTTGGTGGATCACCCAGGTTCAAGCTAAGTTAAGATAAGTTCAAACAGGATAATTTCAATTGATGAAAATGACTTAAGATAAGTTCAAAGCCTTGGTGATTGAGTACTATTACCTAAGGAATAAAATGCAAAAGTTAGAATGGTAATTCTAAAATCATGCAATATTAGGGTTAATAAAATACAAAAGTTAGAATGGTAATTCTAAAATCGTGCAATAGTAGGGTTAGGTCGTGCTCTTTATACTAACAAACTCCCTGAATTGACAAAGCTGATGTCATACCTTATGACATTAGACCAAATAGAATTAGGAAGGACACTGGGAAAATCTAGTGAGTAGCAGAAAGAAGTTGGAGGGTCGAACAAGCAATCTAGCGGTAAGGTAGACAAGAATGCCAATGTTGTGAACCTAGCCATGTTGGTTAATACGATTAAGCTAACATGCGTTAAACGGGGACATTAAGAAGGTTAGAGTTCCGACCATTAACATAAAGTGTGCCCTAGGTTGATTAGGACCTCAGGATAAGTTAGAAACAATCAGAATTAGGAAATAGCTATAACTAGAAAGTAAGAATAGTTAAATTATGGAAATAAAGGTCATATAAATCAAGGTAATACATTACACGGTCAATATTTATGACTGAAGCAAGCCATATTCGACAAGATTAAATGTTGTTACATGTACGTACCTTATCATCAATAGCTACCCATTTATTTGATACCAGGGTTGATAATAAGCTTGGATTCTTCTGGAATTATACTTTAACTTAGCATTAACCCTAGTTGTTTAAAAATTATTTACTCTGTTAAAATGACCAATGGTAATAATTAGAGGTTACACAAAAGTACACGAAGATCATGTCCTTGACATAGACTTAATACAGTATGAATTGGTTATCGAAGAATGAAACCAAGATAGTCCGTCAGGAGAAGGTGATTCGACCTATCAAACCCAAGCATGATCTCTGAACCTGAAAGGAGACCCAATCGTTTTAGGTTGATTTTATTCTAAGCTTGGAGCACTTAGATTCTTAAATCGATTACTCTCCCTTTATCCTCATGTTTTGACCTAGCTATACTGAATCATTTATTCCTTATCTATCGACTTTCATTTTGAGTTATCATCAAAACGTGATTGTGCGATGGTAGCCTTCCTAAATATCTCTCTGCTAAAGATATTATCAACATATGACTTTCTAGTCATACAAATGTTCTCAGCTGTGCATATGGTTTGTGAACTGCGTATGTAAACTTACTTGGATATTGCTACCTTGCAAAACACGTTTACAAATACCTTTTCTATTGTTCGCGTCACTTCTTGAATCGCTTTTGTATCCTTAACCTTGAAAATCATTAAAATTCTATTTTGGATTTGAACAACAAGACTCGTTATTATTCTCATCGCGATGTGGATATAAAGGTTTATAAACCCTCGTAACTTGTAGACATGGGGTTGGCCTAAAGGAAGAGATGCAACTTGGTATGTGTCCAAGTGTCTTACCTTCACATATGACAAGACCTAACCTCCGTGTTCCCGTAAAATCTCCTGTTTAACTTTTCATTCACTAAATGCTTCTTATTTTAAAGGTCATGATGACAATTGGTGCATTATATACCGATTGACTAATCTCATATGGACTCATATGGAATAACGGGTCGAGAATTTAACCTGTATCTATTTCAAATATTTGTATACCGTGGTATGACATTAAAACATAGAGTGTCATTTTGAACGGTTGATTCATTTTCTGATTTTAATGATATTCTTAACCATCGTCGTGAACTCATTCCAAGATCTTCGCATAGCGTATTATTCTTAGACCGATGGTTGGTCAAAGGAGAAATTCATATTCACAAGATATGCGCTAAGATTGTTTCATATGGTGACGTTTGGAATTCTTAAATTCCGACGGATAACCTTTCTTATCATTGTTGGTCGTATCTTGATTTCTAGACATCACCTTACCACAAAATTATATTCTGGAAATTTAAACAACTAAAGCATAGCAAAATTCCGATTGGCAGAGTTCGGTGGAACTCCCGGCGTGGTCCTGAGTTCACTTTGGAACGAGAGGACGAAATGATGCGCAAGTATCCTAGTCGGTTCAAGGATGTTGCCAGTGCATCTTAATTTTTGGGATGAAAATTCCTCTAACAGAGGGATGATGTGACAACCCGGAAAAAAATTCGTGATTTATTTATATGATTTAGATTACTTTTATTAATATAATAATAATAATATTGATAATAAAAATAATATCAAAATCAATGATAATAATATTAATGAGAAAATAAAGTAGTAAATAATAACTTTTGATCATAAAATAATAAATTTTAAACTCCAGGGACTAAATCTGTAAATTAAATAAAACTAAAACAGAACTTTAAATCTCAAATGTTAAACATAGTAAACCACAGGGACCATTTGTGTACTTTTTTAAAAACACAGCCCAAACCCCCGCCCGTCGCCCTGTTCCTCCGGCCGGTCTCCGGCGAGACCCAATACCGAGAATCACGCGGTTTTAACTCAATCAAAAGCTCCCGACACCTTCTCGTGGGTGATTCGAACACGTGACCCACATCAATTTGAATATTACAATCGATTGAATGCGTTTATCACCTAACACACTATCACCCGAAATCGCATATTCATGATCCTTTTGTCGTTTCTAATCTTCCACCGAAACCAAATTGGTATAAAATGAACACCATCATAGAGTTCGATCACCACCTTCACCATCGACCTGCAACTTGGTCGAACTCCATATTCTGTGCATCATTAATCGAAATTGAATGAGGGCTTTTACTTATTATTGTCACACGAAGCTGTCCACAAGTTTAATTTGATTTCCATCATCGTTTGCACCCTGAGCGAATTCCTTCCCTGTCGCGATCTGTCCATCTTGGTGTTCACCTTCAAATTCGAACACAATCGGGTAATTGAATATATCTATGTACTCGTTTCATCATGGGGAATAAAAGCCCCATGAATCTGCTCATTAACTTAATCGATTTGGGGCTCAATTTGGCTCAAATTCGAATTAGGGTTCATCGGATTTGGGGGAAACAAGTTAAAAGTGTTTAAAAGATTTTGAAATCAGAACATAACGCGGCTGCGGCCTTGGTTCACCGGTTCCCTGTCCACATGCAACCCAAGAGGTCCCGGGTTCGAACCCGGGCACCCTCTTTTATTTTTAAGGCTTTTTCAGCATTTTAAAAATTACAGAAAATTTCTAAAAATTATAAAAATCATTTTTATAAACTCTATTTATTTTTAAATCATCAACCTTGTTTCTGTAATTTTTCTTTAAATTTAAATCTTTATAAAATAATATAACAAAGATGTTTATTTTAATGGATTCTTTTAAATTATGGGTTAAATTAATAAATCATTATGGGTCCAAACACTACCTTCAGTTAAAATTAAAATCTTCCTACTTTAAATAATTACTGAAATTATTTACACTTTACATTAAACTTTATCCGTTATTATAAAAACTTTAATTACGTTAAAACTATTTAAATGATATAACATCGTAACAGAGTTGTGAAACGCGAAACCATACGACTCTTACACTTGTAAAACAATAACTAACATTAACTATGTTCATACTAAATGGAACACAGGTTAACCGAAACTCTAATCGTTGTACGAACATTATTTCCTTGCTGTGCAATCAAGGTGAGTTTTCACGGCCCCATTTTACTTTCTTTCCTTTTGGGGAGAAAACATGCAAACACTATTTTTGTTATGGTTGCCAGTATTATTGATATCGCCTGTTATGTTAGTGGGAAACGCATTTGAAAGTCCTTACAGTATCAAACCGTTAGTAACGTGATTAGCGAGGTAATTTTGAGTAGTACTACTGGGTTTGACAAACCCCGCCCGGGCTAGTCGCGCTAGCTTGATTGGAGGTCGAACGGGTGCTAAATTGACCTAACGATTGCCACGGTCGGTTAAGACGTGGTGGAAAGGCACTAAACACACACAGTCAGCTTCGGTTTGAAACACTAACTAACTTGTTTATAGGCTCGCTACCTATCGATATGCTTTATATACTAAACCATGTGAAACGCTTTTCTGACACATTTCTGGTTGATTAAACCATGTGAAACGCTTTTCTGACACATTTATGGTTGATTAAACCATGTGAAACGCTTTTCTGACACATTTCTTGTTGATTAAACCTGTGGACTCACCAACTTTATGTTGACACATATTAGCATGTTTTCTCAGGTCATAAAAACGCACAAGGTTAAGAACTCAGCTAGGATGCATTCATGACATACATCACAACTCAATTTAACTATTTTGTTGAACGTTATTGATTCTTATGGTTGAAACGCATGTTGAAACGATTCACTGTTGATTTCTATTTTCGAAACGCTTCCGCAAATCTGAAACACTCATGATTGAATTAAAAGTCTAATTACTTAATGTGATGTTTTGTAATTACTGTGTTTGGTGTAACTGATGCTATCTGAGATCCTGGTATGTCACACGCCTGACGGTAAAACACCGTTAGCGGATTTTGTGGGTGTGACATAGTTTTAAAACGAGAATTTTAAAAAACACTATGTTAAAATGAAAGTTTAAAAAAAGAAACTTTTAATATTTTTAATTAACCCGTGTAATACACAGGGTTATAACCTATTAAAAAAGTAAAAAAGTACGAATTGCATCGATAGGAGTTATAAAAAATTAATCGTGGATATACACAAATATTAATTCTAACATATAAAAATAATACATGTTACTGTAAATATTAATTCTAACATAGAATTGAATGTGGCGATTGAATTGTTTAAATGTTTAGGTGTAAACGATTTTATAGCGATCATGATGTTGAAGTGGACCTAAACATGGTTTAGTACGTTGATATCAAATTATACTTTATATAATAGAACAATTTTAGCTAAAACTAAGTTTAATATTCTTTAAATTTTACCATAAAACTTTTATGCTTTAGAAATTAAACACATGAAACAATATTTTCTTCTCGCATTTCTCTTTCTTCACTTATCATGACTTCACAATATAACATTATTATTTTTATTTATTATATTAAATATTATATTAAAGTCCAACCATTGTGCTAGAGTTAAGTTTCTTTTATTTATGTTTTAACCATCAAAATTTTGGTTTTTATATGATTACCACTTTTATATACATAGAAAAATTAAAAAAATTATTGCCGAGTAATGTTTTATAACACAAGTGATGTTTTATAAAGGCAATTGCTAATTACACACCCTGTCAGGTGATAAACATACGCCCTTTGACTTTGTTCACGGCCCGTGAAGGGCCTCACGGGCCGTATAGGTTTCGAAATTTAATTTTCACACCAACATTCACTCACGGGCCGTGTAACACCTAACGGCCCGTAAACGCCCAACCCCACGGCCCATAAACGCCCAACCCCACGGCCCGTGAGTTTTCTGATTTTAATGATATCCTTAACAACATCCACGGCCCGTGAGTTTTCTGATTTTAATTGATTCATTTTCTGATTTTAATGATATCCTTAACAACATCCATAACAGCCCGTGAGTTTCTCACGGGCCATAGTAGTCCTTATGAGAATGTACTTTCCTCACTTTGCGTGCATTTTAAATTTTATAATTATGTGACGTGACGTATTATTTCTTGATTCGATTTAAGATTCTGTATAAAACGTTATATATATTACTTGTTATAAACGGTTAGTGAGAAACGAAACAGTTAAAATGTCTTCTCGTAGAGGTAATAGAAGACGTCAAAATGGGTCCTCTTCAAACTCACGAGATATTGTGAAAAGTATTCCTGATCCAATAGATAATCATAATTGGCAGAATGGGAGGAACTGGTCTGAGAATGTTATTCAGTTTATACATAATGGTGATTCCCAAACATGTAGGGTGTATTACATGGGTAATTTCGATATTCAGTTAGTATTTTGGCGTGAATTACTCGGAAACGTGTCTTTAGGTACAGAGGTATGATTTAAAGTTTTTTTTTGTAAATTTTATTTTATTTTAAAATTCTAAGAATTAAAAAAGTTGTTATTTTATAGCATGTTCGGGCGTGGACAAATAGACTTACAATATGGAGATACGAAGAAATATGTAGAACACAAGAGTTGTCGGGTAGTGATCGTTGGACGATTCTCCCATTTGAGTGGTTTAACTTAATATACTCGGGGTCCTTTAAGGGTAACGAATATGGCGACGGGAGTGACTGTCTATATCCCGCGTTATGGGAAGTTGATACGGTAATACTGTTTTCATGTTTTACAATAAAAATCATGAATTTATAACCGTGAATTAAATTGTTTTATAGGTTTACGTACCAATGACTGATGACGAAGAAAATTGGTATCTTTTTCGAGAGAGACACAACCACGGCTTAGGCTGTGGAAGTTGATTGGACGGCCCCTGAAGGGGACCCGCACCATCGACTGGGACGTGCTAGAGGAGGTTGGAGATATAGCACGTGCCCAGGACATCGTTGGGCTGGAGGAGAGATGCCGTGGAGGCGGATGTTTGATTTGGGATCGAGGAGGGGCTACCGGGAGCTGACGTTGCAGTTTTTGTCTACGTTTATGTTCACTCCCGCCACTGAGGATGAGGACCCCCGGGAGCACATAGCGGTTAGATTTAGGCTGGTGGGCGGTAGGTACGAGTTCACCCTCGCTCAGTGGGCGGTGACTATTGGGTTTTACACCCAGGAGGAGACGCAGGATCCTCGTTTTATTCTGACGAGGTCCAGTCGGAGGCGGCTCCTTTGGTCGGATGGTGGCCAACCATTTCCGACCAGCCATGGGAGGGCGCCATTAGGGCGAGCTCCATTAGGGATCCTTTGCACCGGTATCTACACCGGTGCATTGCCGGCACCATTGCCGGCAGAGACCAGAGCATGGAGCAGGTGTCGCTCCTTGACTTATTTTTTCTGAGGGCCTTGCATTCACCTAGACGGGTGAATCTAGGTCACTGCATGGCCACCTATTTTTTCAGCGTCATTCAGGACAAGGTAAAAAATATTTATATTAATTCTTAATAAATAAGTATTATCTATTATGCGACTCATAATTATGCCTATTATTTGATTGTTTTGCAGATCGATAGCCCGATTGTTTGCGGCTCGTACATCACCGTCATTGCCTCGCACTTAGGGTTGTTTACGGACGCCCTAATTGCGAGGCAGACGACGGACACGCCGCCTCGGATTTTGGGTCGACAGACCGTCATGGCCATGGGGATTGCCGCCAAATTTGGCGACGACCTCCGATGGTCCATTGATGGTAGTCGGACCATCTGGCAGCCGGTGGCGGACGTTGGGGAGGAGGAGGAGCAGCCGGCGCCGCAGCAGCAGCCGCAGCCCCAGCCACACGCCAGAGCACCCGTCCCACCACCAGTACCGCCTGTTGCTAGGACCATCATTCGGCAGATTCCGCCGACGGGGGAGTTTATGGCGGAGTCACTACATTTGGCGCGCCAGTCCCACGCCTTGCTAGTATGGATGGCGGATGCGTACAGTATTTTTGCTGCTAGCCAGGGTATCGACCTCCCCCTTGGCCGGAGTTGCCTCCATTTGTCAGACGACCTGCGAGTGATGACGAGGAGGCTGCTGGTGGTGATGAGGAGGATGCTGGTGGTGGTGATGCTGGTGGTGGTCATGACGCATAGATAGTAGGCTTTTATTGTTTTATTTAGCTTTCATGTAAAAAATTAAAAAATTTTGTTGATATATTATGACTTATTTTGGATGACGTTTAAATGTTTGATTATAAGTTTACAATTGGGGTTTTCTAGGCGCACCGTAGGTAATATGTATATGTTGTATATGTTGTATGTATATGTATGTGTTTGTAATGATGGAATGAATTAAATGCACGTGTGGAGATATATACTGCCAAAAAAAGTCATGGTTTGTAATGATGAATGAATTAAATGCACGTATTTGAATAAATAAATAATTGATTATCAGAACAACAATATTGAATAAATAAATAATTGAATAAATAAATTAAATGCAATATTGATAAATGTGTAAATTATACTAAATCTATTGTTCAACCGGGTCTACGGGCCTTAGTTCGAGATATTTTTGCAATCGACTTCCGTATATAACCTCCCAATCATTAGCGTTTCCTTAGGTAATCCCTTTTATCAGAATCCTCAACAAACACAACCTTTTGGAGAATTAAATCAGTACCTGAACCTACTCGTCCCATAGAAAGAAATATGTAATCCTTCAGAAAATCCGACGCCAGCCTTTGCAATTATATAAACATACTTGAATCTCAGTCGGAAAAGTTGCACTGAAAAGCATTGTCTGTCTTGAACCACACGGTGGCATATCCAAACGCTCGTTATCACCGGAACCAGAACCGTCATTATACTAAATCTATATGTTCAACCGGGTCTACGGGCCTTAGTTCGAGATATTTTTACAATCAACTTCCGTATATAACCTCCCAATCATTAGCGTTTTCTGTTTTGTACAAGTACCAATATCTGCTCGGAACAGGCATTGGATACTCACCCACTAATCGAATTCTAATGAAATGGATATCTTGAACATAAGTAATTGAAATCATATGATGTTCACTGATATCACGAGGAGATAACCAGAACGGGAAAAAAGTAGCGGAGTTGTCGATAGATATAAAAATTATAACCACTCGAAACCTATTAGCAATAAGGATTGTAGCAGGTGGCACTATCATCCAATGTCTGTGCGGAGCTGCACCTAAGCCGTTCCAGTTTAATGATTCTTTTATTTCATTTATATCAGGAAACATCGCACCGTACTTATGTATGTTTTCATCCAACTCAGCTATAAGTTCCGTACAAATAAAACGCCAGTGATTTTCACCATATCCCAGTGCGAGTGCTATAGCATGAAAACCACAATTGTCGTCGGCTAAAACATCATCCGCACCTGAAATATACGGGAAAAAAGAATGATGGAATCCAGCGATTAAACCGGAAAAAATTATTTTTATCTTCGTCGCCCGGGATATATGAAAACTTAAAACTCTGTTGAGATAATCCATCTTTGGCTCTTGATTTGGAAGTCATGGATTGACTGCGCTGCAAAGACCCTTGTTTTGACTTCACTACCGAACTTGAATATGTTGACGGAACTTCAAAATTTTCTCTAGGGTGAACATATGAACTATGTCTGGGGGGTCTAATATTGTTTCTTTTTGCTTTTCTTTTTTAGGACGACCCCGTGTATGTGTTTGGACTTTAGGAGGTTTTTTATCAGTTTTTGAAGGATGAATGAAAGATCTGAAAATATTAATCAAAGATTTTTTCACATTTTCGGGTTGGACAAGTAAATGTTTTGTCACCATCTCCATCTCTTTATGTACATCTATCTGAACCTCCCGTACAATATATGCGGGTGAAAAATCTAGCTTCCTCCAAAAAACATCAATGGCATCAGGCGGGATACATTGACCTATAAAATAATAGATTAAATTAAATATAATAAAAGGTTTCATTAAAAAATAAAAACTGTAAAAGAACATTCACCTGTTTGAAAGTAATTGTTTAATTTACAAGCACATGGAAGATCACAGCTGGTAAAAAGATGGCAGCCACATGATTCTTTGGATATAATTAGATGATTTATCCTGTTAATCTCACCGACTAACATATCCAAAGCTGCAAAAGAAACGTAACCTCGCAGCAATGCAAGCACTTTATGATTATGCTGCACCATAAGCATGATTTTGCTTTTGGTAAAACTTTCTTTTATAGCAATTTTCTGGGTAACTAAGATATTATTGATAAAAGGAATAAATCTATCCAGGGCGCTATTGGTTGATTTTAGGTAACTTTTCAATAACGAATGTTGGCTCTCAACTCGGTTCGTCGTGTGCTGACCGAAGTTATAACTTTTATTTATCCACGCCGACACAAATCTCTCTTTGTAGGGGTCCAACCAGTTATTTTTGAGGTACATCAGCACTCCTATTTAAAAAAACGTAGTTATTTTTATGTAAATATACATATATTTTTAAGAATAACACTAGAAAACTTACTTGAATGTTTGGACACCAATCTGCGATAAAGGCGGTCGTAATTATAAGCGTATATTTCCATCGTTGCAGAGTTAATAAGTACCGACCACACATGCTCAAAATCACCCCGCTCTTCATTTGAAAACTCGCCTTGCAATGTTTAGCAATATTTTCCGAAATATGCCATCTGCAAAGTAATCGAACAACACTCGGAAAAACTTCTTCTGACGCTTTCATCAAAGCGAGGTCTCGGTCGGTTAGTATAACACGGGGCTCCATACACTTATCTTCCAGCGTTGATTTTAGTTGCTCTAACACCCATCTGAAGTTGGCTTCACGCTCATAATCAATGAATGCGTGAGCAACAGAAAAGATTTCAGGGTGGATTTCAGGGGCATTTGAACAAATGGCATATACAAGTTAGTTTTGTAAGTTGTATCAATCATCAACACGTGTGGGTACGCACGCCATAATGTGTGAGATGTGGGATGTATAAAAAAAACCCCGTCGACGGTATTTGTCGATTCTTCTATGTGAGGGGTGTAAATATATTTATGTTGTAGTATAGAAAATAAAACCTGCATTGGGTTTCACCAATTCTGGTGGACTTTTTAATTTTTGCCCGAGCGTTATATATGGTTCGTAACACAGACACGTTATTGGGATTTTGTTCCCTCAACGTGCCTAGAATGTTTCGAGGGTCAATATTTTACTCAGTCAGATTCTTTATAGTAGAAAGCTCATTTTTGGTGAGCCTCATTGCGTATGCATGTCCTTCCAGATGTTCAGCAGGTTCATGGTTGTGAGTATCGTCCACAACAACTATAATCCACCAATCTCTCTTCATCTCGTACTTGCCCTGTAATTCAAATTGACAGTTTGTCTTCTTTGTGCCACTTTTTCTTAGAGTGGATGCTCCCTTATATACACCACCCCGATCACATTTCAACCAATCTTTAACCACCACACCATTCGAATTTCTTTTTGAACGTTTGGTGACACTAACAAACCCATTTTCTCGCCCTACGTTACTTGCCCAATCAACTAATTATTCACGAGATTAGAAAACCTAATAAATTTTATATTGTTAGTTAGTTATTACTAAATGAAAGTAAAATTAAATATGATATATCTTATAACCTGATTCGTGTCGTATAAACCTCTTTTACCGGAACCAGAACCGTCATTATCACCGCTGCTATGGCCACCGTTATCACCCCCGTCATCGCCGCCGTCATTCCTGCCGTAATTGGACGCGAACTGTCCTCAATAGTTTGAAGCACCCTCATCGTAATAACCGTAACCCTCCTCAGGGTAATTGTTAGACTCCGAACCGAATAAATAGTTGCTATCCCAGAAAGACATCGTAACGTTAAATATTATTTCAAAGTTATCGTACAATTTTGAATTATGAAATGAATTTATAAACTAACGTTTATATAGTAGTTCACATGGAATATTGCATCCCGTCACATAATTAACACGAATATCGAGGAATATTACATCATATCAAATAACGTAAAAAATACAAAATTACACGACTATCGAGGAATATTACGTCATATCAAATAACGTAATAAATACAAAATTTCACGAAAAACCAGGAATATTATATATCGTCAAATTATTGAAGGTGAATATAGGACCCGTGAAGGGGTTCACGGCCCGTATGCAAAAGGACTAACGGGCCGTGAAAAGCTTAACGGGCCGTGAATGTTAAAGACCGTGAAACCCTTCACGGGCCGTTACGTTTTTGAATAACTGATTTGATTGGCCGACAGTCATTACGGCCCGTGAAGGGCCTTACGGCCCGTAAGGAGGGCGTACAAATAGCGGGCAGGGCGTCTCTTTAGTAGGCTCCTTTATAAATAATGATTTCTCAGTATGTCACATTGATATGGTAACGATACATAACGAATAGCAGCGAACGTCGTTCCGCGTTGATAGTGAGTGATGGTCCAGTGCGAAGCGCGGATAATAAATCTAGTAAAAACTAAATACCGACAAATCGTTCATTTAATGACTACAAGCATGTAACTAAGTTATAATGTCTACAAAATATAGTAATTACGATGTGGACGTAATATGAATTATCATCATAGTTTAAGAACATGATGGGTTTATCTACTTTAACGTCTACGTAGTACACCGATAGAATAGCCCAAAATAAAACATAGTAAATCAATAAAGTGCGATGAAAATATAAAATAATAGAGTAAACTACAAATTGTGTCATTTATTAATATATATAATTACATGTTATGTATTTTAATTATAATAATTACATGGAATATTCATTTTTATAACTATTTGCACATATATCGTCGTTTAAACTAACATCTATCTAAATTCACGGTTTAATATATATATATATATATATATATATATATATATATATATATATATATATATATATATATATATATATATATATATATATATATATATATATATATATATATATTACATGCCTACAATAAGTCAAATATATTTTTACGTCGCTTGATTCATGTCGCCTTCATGTTACTGGTTAAAAGTTGAATATTCGAAATTTTTGGACAATAGAATTAAATCACTATTCATAACCGTAGTTAAAGTTTGGAATATCTGAAATTTAATATTGGATACGCATAGCGATTTAGATATTCGAGCTTTTTTCCTTTTTATCAATAATTAGATACATGTTATTATAAAAATAATATAAAAACAAGACATATTAAAAAGTCACAATATACAGAAACAAGTCTCAACCAAAAATTAAAAAATGTTTAACACTTTAAAAAAGATAACAAAAGGTATTTTTAAAATATTTTAAATTATCAAGAAAACCAAAAAATATTTTTTGTTATTTTCTAAAGTATCAAATGTTTTTTTTTTGTTGGGACTTATTAGTGTATATTAGAACTTTTTATGTGTATTATTTTTATATTATTTTTATAATAATATACATCTAATTATTCCAAAAATAAAAAAGAAAAGAAGTTCAGATACCTGAATCGCTATCTGTATTTCTATCCAAATTTTTGGATATCTGAACTTCAAATATCCAAAATTACAGATACATCTAGGATAAAGATAGTGGTTTTTATCATCCCCTGAAATTTCGGACATCTAACTTTGAACACCTACAATGAAGGTAACGGAATGAAACGATATAAAATTATTTTTGATTTATTGTAGACATGTAAAATACATAAATATCCTTCAAGTGAGAGGTATATTTCTGATTTAACTGTAAATTTTGACAAAAGTTAGTGTAAAAGACAATATGTATGCAAGTTTTATATAAAAAAAGAACATTCGATATAATTATTGAAATTAAATGACACATAGTATAATTTTATATATTAATAAATAATACAATTTATAATTTACTTAAAATCTTATATTAGTTACAACAATAAATAAAAGTGTAACATATGACTATGAAAGCGAACACACTAGTATATTCTATTAAACAAATGGTTATGACTACATTCTATTTAAAACAAATAAAAGAGAAAAAAATATATAAACGCTACTTAAATAAAGATTTGTATAATATCACAAACTGAATAAAATAAATACATTACATATGAAACTTAAAAATAAAAGTATGTATATATATGTACATGTGAACTAAAATAATTACGAAATAAATTAGTTACCCTATTATTATTACACATGGGGAATGAAGAGTCTTGTTCAACTTCCATTGCGTTGTGTACAAGTTGAGAGAGCAGCACAGCAAATATACGATCAAAGTGGCATTTGGTACACATGTCAGCTTTTTTATTAATTTGAATATATGATACTATGATTTTGGGGATTCCTGATGCGTGTACGATTACTGTTGATAATAAACTCAAGAACAAGATCAAAAGGATTATTGAATCAAATTTTCAATCACAAGAATCTAATGATTTCATTAAGATACTGAAAAGATTACAAGAGAAAACATGAAATCGGATTATATTTTTCTTACTTCTCCTTCTACCGAGCTTTAATGATAGAACCTAACCAACAATTAACAACCTCTCTACAATTACAAATTCAACCCTTCTACTTAAAGCTAACTGTCAATTAGCAACATTACATTTACAAAGAAACTCTACACTTATAGAAATGACAGAACAACCCCTTCTATTAATTGACTTGTATACTATTATCTTCATAGTTACCTCATTGAATCGAAGCATTAAGAATATGCAGTTTGATCAACACCCAATTCTTGAAGCTATAATTACGTGTAAATGTCTATCAACCACAAGCTTTCTTCTTTAGGTGTATTTTAAACTGTGATTGTAAACCTTTGAGGTAAAAAATTATTGATTATTGTTAACCGTTGACGTACATGTATCCATGTGGACGAATTGGGCTTATAATTGATGCTACCAGTAAGCATTCTAGCCACACTTCTCATATTGTTATATATTTAAAATGATTTTGTTTTGGGCTTATTTAATGTAGTTATGAGATTATGTATTTGTATGATTTGTAGAATAATTTAGATTGAGTTGTTGGGGGTTTGTAATCTAGGTTAAATTTACATTTGTGCTCAAAAGTGTAAAATGACTTGCAGTCATCAACTGTTATAGCAGATGATGCACAATTCCTCCTCCAACATGATTTTTGGTCATAATTTGTGTTTACTAATTAGTGTATATGTCTGTGAAAGTAGTGGATACTTTTAGGTTCTAATAACCTATTTCATTACTGTCAAAAGTATCAAATAAATATCGATAAAAGTAATAATCTCAAACAAATCCCTCAAGAAAAACAGGTCTATTTACACAAGAATACTCCGAAACATTCAAGAATTAACCGATCATCAAAGCAATGACAAGATGAAAACAAACAAGACCAAGAATCAGTGAATAGATGACAAAGAGAATGGTTAGTGTTTCAATAGAAAACCCTAGACGATGAGCAAAGCGAGATCGAAGCAGCGTTTGTGTGTCTACCCTCAGAAACCCTACATCTGCGATAATAAAGACCATCCAGCAGCAGAAGCCCAACACCCAAAGCCCATAGCAATACCAGCTAAAGCCCATCAACAGCCACGGAACAGGAGGCCCAAACATCCAAACATAAAACAAACAAGAAATAACGAATGCTATTAGAATAAACATCAAATTGAAGAAGAGAAACAATATTTAATATTTTTAATATCCCCCATCAATTTGATGCTCCAAACACATCATGTAACTTTAACCGATTAACCAGAAAGTTATGTTGTTGGACTAAAAGACCTTTAGTAAACAAATCTGCTAATTGATTAGAAAAAGCTATAGGAACGGTTTTAATAACACCAGCATTTAACTTTTCCCTTAGAAAAAATAGATCAATTTCAAAGTGTTTAGTTCGATCATGAAACACAGGATTTGCTGTAATGGACAGAGCAGCATCATTATCACAAAATAAATCAATTGGAAGAGTGATAGGAACTAACAACTCTTGCAGCAAATTTATTAACCAAATTATCTCACAAGAGGCGGTACACATAGATCTATATTCAGCCTCAGCTGATGAACGAGAAACCGTGGTCTGTTTTTTACTTTTCCAAGATATTAAACGATCACCCAGGAAAATACAAAAACCAGTAACAGAACGCCTAGAATGCAAACATTTTGCCCAGTCTGAGTCTGCAAACGCAGACAAATTAAATTTTTTACTCTTTTTAAATCAAATGCCACGCCCTGGTGCCCCTTTTAAGTACTTTAACAGGCTAAGAGCAATTTGTAAATGGGAGTTTGTGAATTCATGCATAAACTGACTTAGAAATTGGACATCATGTGAAATATTTGGACGTGTATGAGACAAATATATTAATTTTCCAATGTTTTTGAAAGTCAGTGAAATTTGATAAAACATTTATGTCCTCTTTACAAGAGTTCATGATTACATAGTTTTGCTCTATAGGAGTGGACACAGGCTTACATCCACTAAGCCCAAACCCAGACAACAAGTCCATGTAGTATTTACATTGAGATAAACACAAACCATCATTTGTTCTAATAACCTCTATTCCTAGAAAATACTTAAGAACACCAAGATCTTTAATCAAGAATTTATCTTTCAGCAAACCCTTTATTTTTCCAATTTCACTCAAACTATTTCTAGTTATAACTATGTCATCAACATATACAAGCAAGGCTATAAACACATTATTCACAGATCTGATGAACAGGGAGTGATCACGTTTGCTTTGAGTAAAACCAAGATTTAGTAACACTTCTACTAGTTTCTCATTCCACATACGAGGGGCTTGCTTAAGCCCATATAGTTATTTATTTAGTTTGCAAACTTTAGTCTTATTATGTGAGAAAAAACCTTCAGGCAAACTCATGTAAACTTCTTCACATTCAATTCACCATAAAGAAATGTGTTATTAATATCTAACTGGAAGAAGGGCCAATCATTTTGAACATCTAAAAAATAATAGCCCTAATCGTAACCATTTTAACCACAGGTGAAAAGGTTTCATCAAAATCAATTCCTTCTTTTGACTGTACCCCTTTGCAACTAACCTAGCCTTATACCTATCTATTTCTCCGGTTGACTTATATTCTATTTTAAACACCCACTTACATCCTATAGGTTTTCTACCTTCAGGGAGATCAACAAGACTCCATGTGTTATTTCTATTTAAGGCCTCCATTTCCTCATTATGGCATTCACCCAATTGCTATCAGAGTAACCTTCTTTAAAATTCCTTGGTTCAACAGTTTTATTTAAAATGAAAACAAAGGTCTTATTTTTAGCAGAAAGATTTGAGTAATTCACCATTTTTTCCATCCCATATTTTACACTACCTTCTATTATAAAATCATCTAGTTTTTTAAAAGAGATGATATGACAATCCGAGTTTTTCTGGTTAACCTTACTTTCATAATCTAACATCTCTCCGTTACGTTATAATTAACCAAACGATAAATAAATAATTAATCAAATTATTAATTATCATATTACTCCAATTAAATAATAAGTTTATCTTAATGGCCCACTAAACCTCGTGATTGGGCCAGATCCTATTAATAATCAAATTAATTAAGACTATAATATAATAACCTAAATCTTCCTCCACGATTCATTCCACCATCCTAAACTCCACTTTCGAAACCCTATCACCCCACGACAGCCTCAACCGCCCTCATCTTATCCATTCACGGCAGCCCTAGCGAAGAACCTTGCTCCCGGTTGTGTCGCTTCATTCCGGACGTCCCGTTAGTGATCGCTAATTGTCGTGCGGTACGATTCATTCTTTTCTTTTCACTTTGTTCTTGATGTACGGTTTTAGTGCGTGCACAGTTTTGTTGCGTACTCATGGTTGCGTTTATGATTTGTGTACGTATATGTGTTCGGTGTATGTATGTGTGTGATGTGTGTACGTATATGTGTTCGGTGTATGTATGTGTGTGATGTGTGTGTGTGTGTGTATATATATGTATGTATGTATGTATGTATGTATGTTCTGCGGAATATATATATGTATGTATGTATGTTTGTGTGCGTATGTGTTTGATGTATATATGCATATACATGTTTTCTGCCTATTATATGTGTATACCTTGTGTGTGCGCGTGAGCCCCAAAGCATGGCAGCCCTCGTGGGCGCATGG
The DNA here is from genome assembly GCA_024085815.1 of Flaveria linearis. Lineage (NCBI taxonomy): Eukaryota > Viridiplantae > Streptophyta > Magnoliopsida > Asterales > Asteraceae > Flaveria > Flaveria linearis. The sequence continues at coordinate 13,182,220 of CM044010.1, forward strand.
CCATCCAATGACATCGTATAAATACGATCCTTCAATGGCTTCTTGATAGATGGCTTCGTATAATACTTCTTAAGGTACAAAGTACCCTTAGAATAAGAAGAGGATGTAGACCTCTTTTTTTTATACATGGGGGAAGAACCCCATGACATTTTTCTCTTGCCAAGAGCAGCCATACATTACACAACGTACAACTACATATTTATACCATACAAATATCCGTATACAGACAAAAATTCAAATTAAAGGTCCCGCCATTATTTTTTCCTTAGGGACTATGGTACAACGTCAGCCACAAATCAGTAAGCAGCAGTTATTGGTGGGGACCACAATTATCTAGAATGACGTCATAGTGGGACCCACAAAAGGGCATGGCAGGGAATCTTATGCCATGCCCTGTGTTGTACCCCGAGCTATAAATCCCTCCACTCATCCTCCAATCCTCCACACCCTATAGAGCCCAAGTTCAATATCACCTATTTTCTAGAGCAGTAAGCAAATATGCCACGTGTCCCAAACTCCTCTTCCTCCTCCTTCCGTTTCCAAGCCAAAAATAGATTTCTCACTTATTTCAATTTAAGAGAAGGACGGAAACAAATTTTATTTGATTTCCTAACAGTCCTTTTTAACCCTTTTAAAATTATTTTTTTTGCAATTTCTGAAGAACTCCATCAAAATGGAGTCCCACATTGTCACGCTATGTTTCAATGTGAAAAAAAACTAGATGTCAAATATTCAACATTCTTTGATTTTTGTGCAGATGGGGAACGTATGCATCCAAACATCTCAAACCTCGACGCCCCAAAGAAATGTTGGGAATACATCACCAAGGCTGCACCAACCCGCTCACCATTGGTGAATTACAGACAAAGAGATCTGGACGATCTCCGTCAAGTTCTAATGGAGACGATGCAATATGGACTACAATCCTCAACAACTCCCACACCAAGGAGGAGTTCTACAGCAACATCAGAGACCTTAGAACAACGGACTTCATTCTCAGATGACCTGCAATTCAATCATTCCCTTAGAACTTGACGGAGATCGTCCAGATCTCTTTGTCTGTAATTCACCAATGGTGAGCGGGTTGGTGTCAGCCTTGGTGATGTATTCCCAATATTTCTTTGGGGCGTCGAGGTTTGAGATGTTTCGATGCATACGTTCCCCATCTGCACAAAAATCAAAGAATGTTGAATCTTTGACATCTAGTTTTTTTTCACATTGAAACACAGCGTGACAATTTGGGACTCCATTTTGATGGAGTTCTTCAGAAATTGCAAAAAAAATAATTTTAAAAGGGTTGAGAAGGACTGTTAGGAAATCAAATAAAATTTGTTTCCGTCCTTCTCTTAAATTGGAATAAGTGAGAAATCCATTTTTGGCTTGGAAACGGAAGGAGGAGGAAGAGGAGTTTGGGACACGTGGCATATTTGCTTACTGCTCTAGAAAATAGGTGATATTGAACTTGGGCTCTATAAGGTGTGGAGGATTGGAGGATGAGTGGAGGGATTTATAGCTCGGGGTACAACACAGGGCATGGCATAAGATTCCCTGCCATGCCCTTTTGTGGGTCCCACTATGACGTCATTCTAGATAATTGTGGTCCCCACCAATAACTGCTGCTTACTGATTTGTGGCTAACGCTGTACCTTAGTCCCTAAGGAAAAAATAGTGGCGTGACCTTTAATTTGAATTTTTGTCTGTATACGGATATTTGTATGGTATAAATATGTAGTTGTACGTTGTGTAATGTATGGTTGCTCTTGGCAAGAGAAAAATGTCATAGGGTTCTTCCCCCATGTATAAAAAAAGAGGTCTACATCCTCTTCTTATTCTAAGGGTACTTTATACCCTAAGAAGTATTATACGAAGCCATCTATCAAGAAGCCATTGAAGGATCGTATTTATACGATGTCATTGGATGGTGCACAGGCAAAGGCCGGGTCTGTCTACCACCTGAACAACTTCAGTCTTGGCCTTGGCAATAATCAGAGGAACTCTGATGTTGACATTGTCCGTTCCGTATTTATACGGTTATGGGTTGAGGTTAATGGGGCATACAAGTACACACGGTCATGGAAATACCGTTGGTATTTGGTCGTTGACATGGTACCTGGGGATGCAATGCCCAAGTTCTCTGATATATTCAAGAACGACACTGATGGTAATGTTGGTGCCGAGTACATAGCCGATGATAGCCATCATCAGTTTCAGATAAAGAGGAGTGGCACTCTTGTCACCACCAGTAATGGACAGCCTATTGGGACCTCTGCTAAGTTGGGGACCCCTGAATATCCTAACAGTTTTGTTCGGAAATTTATTAAAAATACAAATTGCAAGGGTATCTTTGATAGGGTGTGGGGACCACAATTATCTAGAATGACGTCATAGTGGGACCCACAAAAGGGCATGGCAGGGAATCTTATGTCATGCCCTGTGTTGTACCCCGAACTATAAATCCCTCCACTCAACCTCCAATCCTCCACACCCTATAGAGCCCAAGTTCATATCACCTATTTTCTAGAGCAGTAAGCAAATATGCCACGTGTCTCAAACTCCTCTTCCTCCTCCTTCTGTTTCCAAGCCAAAAATGGATTTCTCGCTTATTCCAATTTAAGAGAAGAACGGAAACAAATTTTATTTGATTTCCTAACAGTCCTTCTCAACCCTTTTAAAATTGTTTTTTTTTGCAATTTCTGAAGAACTCCATCAAAATGGAGTCCCACATTGTCACGCTATGTTTCAATGTGAAAAAAACTAGATGTCAAAGATTCAACATTCTTTGATTTTTGTGAAGATGGGGAACGTATGCATCCAAACATCTCAAACCTCGACGCCCTAAAGAAATGTTGGGAATACATCACCAAGGCTGACACCAACCCGCTCACCATTGGTGAATTACAGACAAGAGATCCGGACGATCTCCGTCAAGTTCTAAGGGAGACGATGCAATATGGACTACAATCCTCAACAACTCCCACACCAAGGAGGAGTTCTACAGCAACATCAGAGACCTTAGAACAACGGACTTCATTCTCAGATGGCCTGCAATTCAATCATTCGTTAACAACCACTACAAACCAACTCCTACACTGTATCAACCCAGATGGACAGATTTTAGTGGGCTTCCTGAGCCCATTAAACAATGGGCCAACACAAACATCTACTTCGTAAGTAAACAAACAGTCAAATATGAGTTATGTCGTCAATGCCAACAAGCTGTAAAGATGATGATAACTTGGGATTAATTACAATTTATCATTTGAACAGGAGCCCAACGAGAAGCCCAGCAGACCAAAGAGCCTCTACATCTGCGACCCATCAAGAACAGAGAAGACCCAATGGGCCAGAAGTCTTGGACGACACTTCTATTTCTTCCAGAAATTAAGTTTTCAAGACTGTGACATGCAATCCACCTATCATATAATAGACATCATACCATATAAAAAAATTACAACTGAATTATTAAAATCAATTGTTGGCAGCCAAGAGGACTACGTAGTAAACATCAAGTATGGAAAGGATTTAAAAATCCCAGGTGGCATACCATGTATAATCATTGTAAATCCAGATATGGAGTGGATAGATGTAATGTCCCCAAAATTCTATGATTGGTTCCAACAAAACTGTATTATTTATCATTTGGATGTTAATGAAAGGTGGTTTTAATTTATTGCTAACGGCTCTCTTTGCTTCGTGTTACTCGCCCGGGGGCTGAGATCTTTATAGGAAAATTGTCTTGCGTGTTCGGATTGTATTGACTTGACCATAAAATTTGGGGGGAAAAACAAACCATAAAAAATAGGTATCTCTCCATTGCCTTAAGAGAGAATTATACTAACATGGATGCAGGTAAGCTAACTTTGGAACAACAAATCAAGATTCAAGAGAACAGGCTCAAGGCGATGAAGAATCAACTAAAGAGGAAGAGGGATGAAGAACTTAGGGAGGCAAACCCTAGCCTCCCTAAAATGATCAAATCAGAGATCACAGACGATGGATCTGATCAAGGAATGCTTCAAATAACAAGAACTTTCCAAGACAAAGAGGACAAAGCCACTTTGGACTTGAATGCAATAAACGAAGCATTGGAAGCAGCACATGGAGATAAACATCTCCCAATAGATTTTAAGATTAATGACATATTTAAATTTGTAAGCAATAGCTTATAAATATTGCATTTCTCTTCATCAATCCAATGTAATAAACAATTATAAATAAAAAAAATTTATTATTATGATGGTACACTGTTACATTATACGTATACGTATACGTGTACACGTGTACACGTACATGTGTACACGTGTACATGTATACGTATATACGTATACACGTATACGTGTATACGTATACGTATACACTACATGGGGTAGGCGCATGGATACACCATGCGCCCAAGTGTGTGTGTGTGTGCTTAATTGTGTGGGTACCAATATATACATATATATATACATATATATATATATACATATTTATATATATATACGTATATATAAATATATATACATATATATACATATATATAGGTATATATATACATATATATAGGTATATATATACATATATATAGGTATATATATACATATATATAGGTATATATATACATATATATATACAGATATATACATATATATATATATACATATATAGACAGATATATATACATATATATACAGATATATATACATATATATACAGATATATATACATATATATACATATATATACATATATATATGCATATATATACATATACATACATATATATACAGATATATACATATATATACATATATATACAGATATATATACAGATATATATACATATATATACAGATATATACAGATATATATACATATATATATACAGGTATATACAGATATATATACATATATATATAGATATATACAGATATATATACATATATATACAGATATGATACAGATATATAGGTATATATACAGATATGATACAGATATATAGGTATATATACACATATGATACAGATATATAGGTATATATACACATATGATACATATATATAGGTATATATACATATGATACATATATATAGGTATATATACATATATGATACATATATATAGGTATATGTACATATATGATACATATATATAGGTATATATACATATATGATACATATATATGTATGTATATATATACATATATATATATATGTATGTATATATACATATATATATGTATGTATATATAGGGTTAGGATCATTACAGAACCACTTTTTATTTACAGAACTACAGAACCATTGATTTACATAAATGTATATTAAGTTTGGCAATACTTGACCTGTTTTACATATGTGTATATCAGACATGAACAATAAACTATAAAAAAACAACTAAATATCACCAGGTTTAACTTACATCTATGTAAAACAATTGTTTACAATTTACATTTATGTAAGTCAATGGTTCTTTTGGTTCTGAAAATAAAAAATGGTTCTGTAATGATCCTGATCCTATATATATATATGTATGTATATGCATATGTATATGTATGTATACGCATATGTATATGTATGTATACGCATATGTATATGTATGTATACGCATATGTATATTGTAAGGCCCCGTTCCCGGGCACCTCACAGTTGGTCATTCACAGCATAAAACACATATATATTAATAAATTAAGCAGCGGAATTAAGTTGGCAAAACCCTTCATTCATTTTAAAATGCTGTTGTTAAGCAATACATTCTAGTTTCTAAGTCACAAAACAATCAGTCGAATGAATTACAAAACAACAGTATCGTCAAAACATAATTTGGATGTCAGACTTGTCTTGCCAAATAGCCATCTCAGTGTGCCATCCTCAGCAACCTGTTACCTGACAACTGGAAAATACATAAAAGTCAGCGTTGCTAAGTGAGTTCTAGTTTTATAGTTTAAAATACTTTGCTTTTCCTCTCAAGAAAAACCTTTCTTTACTTACATGCGGTGACACAAGTACGTACACAGATAATATTATTATTATCCTCGTCGTTCGTTCATTAACTTTCGTTAGTGTGCCGTTCATCGTTTACATTCGTATTCTTTCTTTCATATTAGTTCTTCCATTCGTATGTATCTTACTTTCTTTCATTCATACATTACATACATTCATACGTTCATTTCATTCATACATTCATTGCATACGTACGATCATTTCTTTCATTCATATGTTCATTACATTCCTTCGTACGTTTATTCATTCCATTCATGCATTCAATTACATTCTTTCATTCTATCATATGTTAGCCAAGTCTGTTGCAGCACATGGCTGCTCACCTCAGTGGCAATCTCACGATTGCCTGCTAACCGAGTCTGTTGCAACACGTAGTTGCTCACCTCATTATCACTATGTTAGCCAAGTCTGTTGCAACACATAGTTGCTCACCTCAGTGGCAACCCCACGGATTGCCTGCTAACCGAGTCTGTTGCAACACAAAGTTGCTCACCTCATTATCAATCTTAAAGATTGACCCTGTGTGCATCCTTCGGGTAGCTAACCCGCATCACAGTTGAGCTAACACCTGCCAGGGTATGCACCTCCATTCATTTGCTTGCAAGCCTCTCATACGTTCATTCGTTCATTTATTAATGCATGTGTTCATCATCATTCTTCCCTTCGTTCATTCGTTAATACATGCATTCATTATCATGTTCCTCTTTCATTATCTTTCACTTTACGATACATAATACTTCATTGGTTCATTCTCGTTATTCGTAAAGTTTCAGAAAGATGAGCATACACAATTACAAGGAACATACACACTCATCATACATTCATCATCATACATTCATCATCATACATTCATCATCATACATAGCATCATACCATACTTAACAATATTTTATTAATAATATTGTTAACAATAATAACACACTGATAATAATATCAGTAATAACAAGGGTTAATCATAATCATCATTACATGCATAAAACATCATCATTTATTAACCCTAGTCAACCCTGGTCAAAACCTCGAACTTCGGATTTGCAGGAAATTTCTGTAAAAATCCTAAGTGTTCTGGACGTTTGAGCCCTGTTGGGCGTATAAGCCCCCTGGGCGTATGAGCCCTGTTAGGCGTAAGAGCACTGCTGGTCGTATGAGCCCTATTGGACTTTTCATCCTATACTTAGAAATATCATCTGGTCATACGACCACCCTGTTGGTCGTATGAGTCCTATTGGACTCTTCAACACACTTAGAAAAATATCACCTGGTCATACGACCACACTGTTGGTCGTATGAGTCCTATTGGACTCTTCAACACACTTAGAAAAAATATCACCTGGTCATACGACCACACTGTTGGTCGTATGAGTCCTATTGGACTCTTCAACACACTTAGAAAAAATATCACCTGGTCATACGACCACACTGTTGGTCGTATTAGCAACATGGACATGTATCTAATTCATATTCCAATTCCCAAACATCAAAATGCCTAGTTCTAAACATGCTCACCTGATTCTAGGCAAAACTTAACATAACACATACATTCATACATTCAATCATACGGGTATAAAATCCAAGTTTTATACAAACATACTTACATGCATTTTCCAGCCCCAAAGCATTTAAAAACAGGTAAAAAGGGGTCTAGAAACTCACCTTAGCTGCTCTCAACCTTCAAACTCTAAAACTTGAACTTCTCAGATGTTCTCGACACCTAAAACACACTGAAACACACAACCCGGACATGCAATGACACATATGAGCATAGAACCGAGACTAGATCGACCAAGAACGACTGAAAACACTAAATCTTACCTTAAACTTCAAACTCTTCTTCTTTCTATCTCTAAAACTCGAAGGCTGTGTTGTTTCTCTCTCTAAAATATCGAAGAAGATATGTTGTGCAGAACAATAGGCGGCCATACTTCCTTTTACCAACTTTTACCAACTTTTAAGATTTTTTTTTATTCATTTTACACCTTTGGTCCTTCAACTTGGGGTTGACTTCCCTTTTCCTCATTTTTCTCTCTCTTTATTCTTTTATTTCTTTTTGACAAGAATTACGGGTGTTACAAGTCCACCCCCTTATATAGGTTTCGTCCCCGAAACCTGTTATTCCTCAAACAGCTGTGGGTAGTGCTGTCTCATTTCTTCTTCAGTCTCCCACGTAGACTCGGATCCCTTCCTGTGCTTCCACTGTACACGCACAAGAGGAACCACTTTATTCCTTAACCTCTTCTCCTTACGATCAATGATTGCCACTGGTTGCTCTACGTAGTTGAGCCGTTCGTCTACTTTAATATCCTCCAGTGGTACAATCATGTCTTCATCAGCTAAGCACTTCCTCAGATGAGATACATGGAATGTGGGATGAATTCCACTTAACTCATCTGGCAATTCAAGTCGATAGGCCACCTCTCCTACTCGTGCGACAATTCGGAAAGGTCCTATGTATCTCGGGCTTAGCTTACCTTTTTTCCTGAATCTAATGATTCCTCTCCAAGGTGAGACCTTCAACATAACTCGGTCACCAACCTTGAACTCTATCGGTCTTCGCCTCTTGTCAGCATACGACTTTTGCCCAGCTTTCGCCGCCTTCATGAAGGCCTTGATCTTTTCCAACTTTTCAGTCGTAGCTTCGACCACCTCAACACCTCCTAACTCTTTCTGCCCAATGTCTCCCCAGCATATGGGCGTCCTACATCTCCTACCATATAGCATCTCGTAAGGTGGCATGCCAATGCTGGCATGATAACTGTTGTTGTACGAGAATTCTGCTAACGGCAGGTGGTTGTCCCAACTTCCTCCAAAATCGATCACACACGCCCGAAGCATGTCCTTGAGTGTTTGGATCGTCCTCTCAGACTGACCGTCTGTCTGAGGGTGATATGATGTACTCAATGTGTAGCCTCGTCCCCATTGCATCATGAAATCTTTTCCAAAACTTGGAGGTAAACCGGGTGTCACGATCAGACACAATAGACACCGGCACACCATGACGAGCTACAATTTCTTTGATGAACAGATCCGCCAATCTTTCAGATGAGTACGTTTCGCGGATCGGTAGGAAGTGGGCACTCTTTGTCAAGCGTCAACTATCACCCATATGGCATCATACCCTTTTGGGGTACGTGGTAACTTCGTGATGAAATCCATGGTGATGTGTTCCCACTTCCACTCGGGTATATCCAACGGTTGGATCTTCCCGTAGGGCTTCTGGTGTTCCGCCTTCACTTGTAAGCAAGTCAAGCACTTACTTACGTACTCCACTACGTCGCGTTTCATACCCGGCCACCAATAGTCTTTCTTCATATCGTGGTACATTTTGGTAGCACCGGGTGAATGGAGTATCGGGTCTTATGGGCCTCGTCCATAATTCTACCACGTAGATCCCCGTATCGAGGAATCCACATTCGTCCAAATCGAGTCTTAACACCAAGAGTGTTCTCACCCAATTCCGTAACTAGACCTCTCATCCTTTCGGAGTTAAGACGATCTTCTTTCAAAGCCTCGTCTTGAAACTCCTTAACCTGAGTCATTACATCTGAGGTCATAATTAGCTGGTATGCCTTTACCCGGATCGGCTCAGGCCTTTCTTTTCGGCTAAGGGCATCGGCCACCACGTTGGCCTTGCCCGGATGGTAATGGATTTCGCAGTCATAATCCTTTATGAGCTCCAACCATCGCCTTTGCCTCATGTTTAAATCTTTCTGCTCGAAGAAATACTTCAAGCTTTTGTGGTCTGTGAAGATAGTGCACTTCGTCCCGTATAGATAGTGCCGCCATATCTTCAACGCAAAAACCACCGCAGCTAGTTCTAGATCGTGTGTGGGATAGTTGACTTCGTGGGTTTTCAGTTGTCGAGACGCATAGGCTATTACCCTTCCACGTTGCATCAACACGCAACCTAGCCCAGAATAAGATGCATCCGAATAGACCACCAAGTCTTCATTTCCCTCGGGCAATGTCAAGACAGGAGCTTGTGTCAGTCTCGTTTTCAATTCCTCGAAAGCATCCTCCTGTTCTCGACCCCACACGAACTTTACATCCTTGCGAGTCAATTTTGTCAAAGGTGAGGCTATCTTGGAGAAGTCTTGAATAAATATCCTATAGTAGCCCGCCAACCCCAAGAAGCTACGAATCTCGGATGGCGTCTTTGGTGATTTCCATTGTATCACAGCCTCAACCTTTGTTGGGTCCACCATGATTCCCTCTGCATTTACCACGTGACCCAGAAATTGCACCTCGCGTAGCCAGAAGGCACATTTGGAGAACATAGCATACAGTTTCTCCCTTCTCAAAGTCTCCAACACTTCCCGAATGTGACCTACATGCTCTTCTTCGCTCCTCGAATAAATCAGGATATCATCGATGAACACAATCACTGATTTATCTAACATTGGCCGGCACACTCGGTTCATCAAGTCCATAAAAGCAGCTGGCGCGTTAGTTAGACCAAATGACATAACGAGAAACTCATAGTGTCCATAACGCGTACGAAAAGCTGTTTTAGGAATGTCCTGCTCCTTTACCTTCAATTGATGGTAGCCAGATCGAAGATCTATCCTCGAGAACCAACTGGCACCCTGGAGCTGGTCGAACAAGTCATCGATCCTCGGTAACGGATACCGATTCTTTATGGTCAACTTGTTCAACTCACGGTAGTCGATACACATCCTCATGCTACCGTCCTTCTTCTTCACGAACAAGACCGGGGCACCCCAAGGAGAGATACTCGGTCTAATGAAGCCCTTGTCAAGCAACTCTTGCAGTTGCTCCATCAGCTCCTTCATCTCAGTCGGAGCCAATCGATACGGTGCTTTAGCAACAGGTTGGGCACCGGGTATCAAGTCAATTTGAAATTCGATTTCGCGGTCAGGTGGCAATCCCGATAAGTCTTCCGGGAACACATCTGGAAACTCACACACAACCGGAACGCCGGATAGTTGTGGTGTTGGTGTTTCCACATCCTTCACATAACATAGGTAGGCGTTGCACCCACGCCTCATGCACTTCCCCGCCACCGCCATCGAAATCACCTTCGGAATCATCGTTACCCGATCACCGTATATTGTCACCAGACTCCCGTCATATGCCGTCAATCTAATCATCTTCTTTCGACATACGATATTCGCTTCATAGGTTGCCAACCAATCCATCCCTAGTACTACATCAAATCCACCTAGGGGCATCACATGTAATCTAGCAGCAAACCTATGACCTTCTAATTCTATGGTACAGTCCTCTATCACATCAGTAACTCTAGTGGACTTACTAATAGCAGTTTCTACATAAAAAGGCTCACTAATGCATTTACTACCAACATGCAATTTAGCACAGAAAGTAGCAGAAATGAAACTCCTATTAGCACCAGAATCAAATAACACAGAAGCAAGGGTTTGATTTATTAGAAACGTACCTGACACAACGTCGGGGTCCATCCTAGCCTCCTCCCTGGTCATAGTGAAAGCTCTGGCACTCATCTTCTGCCCCTCAGTCCCTGCCATCTTCTTTCCCCCGGAACTCTCGGCCCTCGACTTCTTGCAATCCTTACTCATATGCCCCACTTCACCGCAGTTGAAACACCTCGTAGCCTTACAGTCTCTAGCCATATGACCGGATTTCCCACACCTGAAACAGACGTTTAACCCCCATCTACACTCACCACCGTGCTCCTTACCACACTTGTCACACCTTTTGGGTCCCGAGCTTGGTGACCCCACCCTACGGTCATCCCTTCTAGCCTTCTTGTTATTCGGGGTAAAGCCACCACGCCCGAACCGTTTCCCATTCCAGTTCCGGTTAGCACCACCGGCTTTCTTTGCCTCCACCACCATCACTTCCCTCTCGTCATAGAGCCTCCCAGCTAAGTCTACTGCCGACCTAAAGGTGCTCGGTCGGGCAGTAATCAAGTGCCTACGGATGTCAGCTGGCAGTCCCTGAATGTACCGGTTAATCTTTCGAGATACCGGTGTCACCTGATCCGGCACCAGCCTCGCCATCTCATTGAATTTGGTAGTGTATTGCTGGTGTGTCATGGTTCCTGCCTCGAGTTGCAGGAAATCCCTCTCGACCTTATCAAGTTCTCTGTGAGGACAGAATTCCTCAATTACTAGCTTCTTCAACTCGGACCACTTCATTTTCCCGATGGCCCTGGAACCCTCAGCTTGGACAATATTGTCCCACCAGCATAGTGCTGAGTCAGTAAAGGAGTGGGTGGCAAACTTCACCTTCTGATCCTCACGGCACTCGCTGATCTCGAGTACCGCTTCCATCTCCCTTACCCATCGTTGAGCGGTTGCAGCAGTGCCATTGCCATCGAAAGTCGGGGGCTTGCACCTCTGAAATGCCCCGTAATTGCACCCCTTGGTCGTCACCCCTACTACATCATCTCTTTCCTCATCAGATATTACTATCTCAGGATCCGGTCGTTCCTCTTCTTCCTTGCTCTCCTTTTCAGCGACCCTCTCCTGTCCTCCTTTTCCTTCCTTTCCTCGTTCCTTATAGCCCAATAACATCGGTCACTACAGATGGCATAACTGCCTGTAGGACCTGGTGTACCTCATCAGCAATCGCCTCCCTAGCTGAGGCATTCAGACTAGCATTCTCTATTTCTTCATTCTGGTCAGGAACCTCGGGTTCACAGGAGCCGTCTTAGGAGCTTTAGCACTGCTCCTAGTCGTACGCGGACGACCTCTACCTCTAGCAGCCTTAGAAGGTTTCTTCCCAGCCATTTTCCTATGCACTATAAGATTCAAACACTAAAACAGTCATTCAAGGAATAGCTCGGTTTATGTCAAGTATAGTAAGTCCCTAATTACAGTGGCCAGTTGTGATTAGCCACTTACTTTACTCTTCACACCCCAAGCACTCCCTATCCTGACTACATCAGCATCTAAATCTACTAGGAACACATAAATCACATAGCACACGCATAATACTGATTAACTTTTAAGAAAACAATACCTGATGGCACATGGCTACTTGGGCTGACATCCCTCTTTCCGTCCCATTCTCAGTTTAAGTTAAGGTTTATTTTTGAAAATTTACCCGTTTCACTTAAACTTCAGCTCTGATACCAACTTGTAAGGCCCCGTTCCCGGGCACCTCACAGTTGGTCATTCACAGCATAAAACACATATATATTAATAAATTAAGCAGCGGAATTAAGTTGGCAAAACCCTTCATTCATTTTAAAATGCTGTTGTTAAGCAATACATTCTAGTTTCTAAGTCACAAAACAATCAGTCGAATGAATTACAAAACAACAGTATCGTCAAAACATAATTTGGATGTCAGACTTGTCTTGCCGAATAGCCATCTCAGTGTGCCATCCTCAGCAACCTGTTACCTGACAACTGGAAAATACATAAAAGTCAGCGTTGCTGAGTGAGTTCTAGTTTTATAGTTTAAAATACTTTGCTTTTCCTCTCAAGAAAAACCTTTCTTTACTTACATGCGGTGACACAAGTACGTACACAGATAATATTATTATTATCCTCGTCGTTCGTTCATTAACTTTCGTTAGTGTGCCGTTCATCGTTTACATTCGTATTCTTTCTTTCATATTAGTTCTTCCATTCGTATGTATCTTACTTTCTTTCATTCATACATTACATACATTCATACGTTCATTTCATTCATACATTCATTGCATACGTACGATCATTTCTTTCATTCATATGTTCATTACATTCCTTCGTACGTTTATTCATTCCATTCATGCATTCACATTACATTCTTTCATTCTATCATATGTTAGCCAAGTCTGTTGCAGCACACGGCTGCTCACCTCAGTGGCAATCTCACGATTGCCTGCTAACCGAGTCTGTTGCAACACGTAGTTGCTCACCTCATTATCACTATGTTAGCCAAGTCTGTTGCAACACATAGTTGCTCATCTCAGTGGCAACCCCACGGATTGCCTGCTAACCGAGTCTGTTGCAACACAAAGTTGCTCACCTCATTATCAATCTTAAAGATTGACCCTGTGTGCATCCTTCGGGGTAGCTAACCCGCATCACAGTTGAGCTAACACCTGCCAGGGGTGTGCACCTCCATTCATTTGCTTGCAAGCCTTTCATACGTTCATTCGTTCATTTATTAATGCATGTGTTCATCATCATTCTTCTTTTCGTTCATTCGTTAATACATGCATTCATTATCATGTTCCTCTTTCATTATCTTTCACTTTACGATACATAATACTTCATTGGTTCATTCTCGTTATTCGTAAAGTTTCAGAAAGATGAGCATACATAATTACAAGGAACATACACACTCATCATACATTCATCATCATACATTCATCATCATACATTCATCATCATACATCATCATACATAGCATCATACCATACTTAACAATATTTTATTAATAATATTGTTAACAATAATAACACACTGATAATAATATCAGTAATAACAAGGGTTAATCATAATCATCATTACATGCATAAAACATCATCATTTATTAACCCTAGTCAACCCTGGTCAAAACCTCGAACTTCGGATTTGCAGGAATTTCTGTAAAAATCCTAAGTGTTCTGGACGTTTGAGCCCTGTTGGGCGTATAAGCCCCCTGGGCGTATGAGCCCTGTTAGGCGTAAGAGCACTGCTGGTCGTATGAGCCCTATTGGACTTTTCATCCTATACTTAGAAATATCATCTGGTCATACGACCACCCTGTTGGTCGTATGAGTCCTATTGGACTCTTCAACACACTTAGAAAAATATCACCTGGTCATACGACCACACTGTTGGTCGTATGAGTCCTATTGGACTCTTCAACACACACACACTTAGAAAAAATATCACCTGGTCATACGACCACACTGTTGGTCGTATGAGTCCTATTGGACTCTTCAACACACTTAGAAAAATATCACCTGGTCATACGACCACACTGTTGGTCGTATTAGCAACATGGACATGTATCTAATTCATATTCCAATTCCCAAACATCAAAATGCCTAGTTCTAAACATGCTCACCTGATTCTAGGCAAAACTTAACATAACACATACATTCATACATTCAATCATACGGGTATAAAATCCAAGTTTTATACAAACATACTTACATGCATTTTCCAGCCCCAAAGCATTTAAAAACAGGTAAAAAGGGGTCTAGAAACTCACCTTAGCTGCTCTCAACCTTCAAACTCTAAAACTTGAACTCCTCAGATGTTCTCGACACCTAAAACACACTGAAACACACAACCCGGACATGCAATGACACATATGAGCATAGAACCGAGACTAGATCGACCAAGAACGACTGAATACACTAAATCTTACCTTAAACTTCGAACTCTTCTTCTTTCTATCTCTAAAACTCGAAGGCTGTGTTGTTTCTCTCTCTAAAATATCGAAGAAGATATGTTGTGCAGAACAATAGGCGGCCATACTTCCTTTTACCAACTTTTACCAACTTTTAAGATTTTTTTTTATTCATTTTACACCTTTGGTCCTTCAACTTGGGGTTGACTTCCCTTTTCCTCCTTTTTCTCTCTCTTTATTCTTTTATTTCTTTTTGACAAGAATTACGGGTGTTACATATATGTATGTATACGCATATGTATATGTATGTATACGCATATGTATATGTATGTATACGCATATGTATATGTATGTATACGCATATGTATATTTATGTATACGCATATGTATATGTATGTATACGCATATGTATATGTATGTATACGCATATGTATATGTATGTATACGCATATGTATATGTATGTATACGCATATGTATATGTATGTATACGCATATGTATGTGTATGTATACGCATATGTATGTGTATGTATACGCATATGTATATGTATGTATACGCATATGTATATGTATGTATACGCATATGTATATGTATGTATACGCATATGTATATGTATGTATACGCATATGTATATGTATGTATACGCATATGTATATGTATGTATACGCATATGTATATGTATGTATACGCTTATGTATATGTATGTATACGCATATGTATATGTGTAACATTTGACCCATTTTCAAATTGTAACCCGAAGCTATTTTGTTCAGATTATTATTTTAATGAATCCAAGGTATCACGTTATAGTTTAATAATATTATAAATGATTTTATCCAAATTTTCATTCATTTGAACAAAGAAGGTCATAAACATTTATATATATATATATATATATATATATATATATATATATATATATATTTGTTTGTTGAAAGTTTGATTTGTCAAACTTAAAATCTCATTAAAAATTTATAAAAGTTTATAAATTTTTAGTAAATAGATGGAACTATTATTTGAATTTATAAAATACGTAAGCATTTTAGTTAGGGTTAAAAATGTCAAAAACCAAACTTGAATTATAAGCTTTTCACATAAAATGATAAGAATTCAAAATGCAGGGACCAAAAGTGTAAATTTTTAAAACACAACCCAACCCCCCCTTCAACCCCGTTTTTCCGGCCGCCCTCCGGCCAAGTTCCGGCCAAGCTCCGGCGAGGCCTAAAACAACTCAAATCATGCGAAAACCGACCCCAACTGTTCCAGATCGCTTCGTGAACCTGTTTCGAACGCATAACCGGTCTTAAATGGACTTAATCAATGCTTATCATGTTCAAACTTGAAACGAAACACCACTCTCAAATCTCGATTGGTTACAACTCGTTCATCACGCAATCAATCAAATTAATCAATTGGAAACGATTCTCTGAGCGTGACGAATTCAATCATATCAATAATTGCTAATAACACCCTGTAATTATAATCGAATCGTGACCCGAAACTCCCGAATCAACCTTAAACTCGGTTGGTTTGAAACAGTTGCAATCGGACTATAAACGCTTAGCAACACCTTCAAATAGATCCCTTTGAACTTTCTGAAACTCGAATTGCAAACAAATCAAACCCCATCATCTCTTTCGATCTCCATCTCCATTCGCAAACCTGCAACTAATCGAACCACACCTTTGAGGCAACCTCAACAGAAATTGATTGAGGGCTTTTGATCATCTGGACAAATAGAAGCTTTCTGTGCAATTAATTCGATTTTGATCAACAATATCAACTCAAATCGACTACTCACCAGTCGTGACTCGTTCAAATCTTTTCACCATCGATTCTATCTCAAATCAGGTAATTGAATACATGATTACACTCGTATATTCATTTTAGTCGAAAGCCCTATGCTCAATTCGATTATCAACATCGATTTCTTGTTCAATTTGATGATTCTGCAATTAGGGTTTATGTGGATTTGGGGAATTAATCAATTAAACTTGTTTTATAAATTTTATTCGAATTCTAACAGAGATTGGGCTTTGGCCCAGCGGTAACACATATGGCATGTACACGGGTTACCCAGGTTCGAACCTAGGCACCCACATATATTTTTAAAATGGTTTTTGTTTATTTCAGAAATTATTATTAAATTATAATATTAATATGAAACTGTTTTGTTAATTAATATTATTCTAGAAATTTTATATTAATCTCTGAAAATTTTAAAATTATAATCTCATTTTCTTATTTAATTTTAGAGTTTAAATGTCTAACAAAACTCATTTATAAGCTTATATTTTATACCAAAAAATCATTTTGAGCCAAACCTAAATTGTTTCAAATTGTTTTGTACCAATATTTTATAAATCGTCTAAATAATTAATTATTCAACTAATTATTTGGATCAAGTCATTTTACTTAATTATTAAAATGGTTATTTTTTTTATACTTTAATGCTCAGCTATTACTTAATCCAATATTATAAATTAAATAGTTGAGTAGTATTCAATTTCATAATGACCCACTAATATATTCAACCTTAATTACTTAATAAATTTATTCTATGTTATTTGACCAATATATCATATTATTTACTAATTGTTAAAAACCCTCAAATCTCAATTAGGACCCTAATCCATGTCTAGTTCTTCAATTATTATTATTCTAATCACAAGGTACCAAACCTTAGGTTGAAACGTGAGGACATTTTTGGTGTCAAACCAAACCTTCTATCATTTCCAAAACGCCTATAATTATCAAGTGAGTATTCATTGCCCATTTTTCATATTTTATTATTTGGGGAAATCATGTGATATCATACGCAACCATGCTTATACATTTTATTCTATTTCATACTAATATTCAATTCAATACGTGTTATGTTATTTACTTGCAAGTATGTGTTCGTATTTAGATAAACTTGATAACATGATCATTAATTCACACAACCACGGTAACAATGATAGATCTATTGGTTTGACAACCCACCCCATTTGTTTAGTCGCGTGGTGATTGAAACCGGAAACATACATTCTATAAGGCTTCGTCTGTGGACCGAGTCAATTCAGTCAATAGGTTTGATCGTGTTGTTTGTCATTTATGATACATTGTTGCATGTTAGTTATAACATTACCATGTGAATTGAATTGTTTTCAAGTATTCAATCAAATTTTGTGTGTGTTTAAACCTGTGATTACTCACCGGCTAAAACTGACTCGTTACTTTTTCACATGATTTCAGGAAATGCTATTTAGTGGAATTCTCTCTGCTCATATAGGATTGGACCTAGTCAAAATAAAGAAGACAATATTATATTTCACGGTTTTATTTTAATTGCGTTGTAATGTGTGACTTGAATGACATTATTCAATAAATAAATGGTTATTAAATGTTATTTCAATGTATTTATTACCTTGTGCTATGAACAATCGATTCACATTCGTCCGCCTCGATGATTCCGCCATCGGTCGGGGTGTGACAATATGTATGTATACGCATATGTATATGTATGTATACGCATATGTATATGTATGTATACGCATATGTATATGTATGTATACGCATATGTATATGTATGTATACGCATAGTATATGTATGTATACGCATATGTATATGTATGTATACGCATATGTATATGTATGTATACGCATATGTATATGTATGTATACGCATATGTATATGTATGTATACGCATATGTATATGTATGTATACGCATATGTATATGTATGTATACGCATATGTATATGTATGTATACGCATATGTATATGTATGTATACGCATATGTATATGTATGTATGTATATATATATACGCATATGTATATATATACATATGTATATGTATATATACGCATATGTATATATATACATATGTATATGTATATATACGCATATGTATATGTATATATATACATATGTACATGTATATACATATGTATACATATGTATATGTATATACATATACATATGTATATATATATCTATATGTATATATATATCTATATGTATATATATATATCTATATGTATATATATATCTATATGTATATATATATACATATATATACATATATAGATACATATATACATATATATATACATATATACATATATACACATATGTATATATATACATATATATATATATACACACACACTACATGGGGTAGGCGCATGGATACACCATGCGCCCAAGTGTGTGTGTGTGTGTGCGCTTAATTGTGTGGGTACCAATTCACAAGTCTAGTGGGGTTGGGCGCATGAGAAGGTAAACATGTGATGTGTAACATATAAGGCGCTTGAAGATGTGTATGGTTTAGGCGCATGACTCGCAAACTTGTGGGCGCATGGAGATTTCATTTATGTGGTTGTATGTGAAACAGTTAGCATGTAGGCGCATGGGGTGCACCATGTGCCCATGCGTGTGTTGTGTGTATATTCCTTGGGTGCATGAGTGGTGAGTTGTTGTTATGTGCATATGAATGGTTATCTATATATTGTATATAACGTGTGAATTATGTTTAATCATTCATTTTATATATATATATACACGAGACTGGACATTTGGGAAACTACACATTTGTGAAAGTAATAAATAATATATTATGTGACGTAACACCTATTATTGTAAAAAAAAGCCTTGTAATATATATATTTTTCATAAAAGTGCATGTGTCTTGTGAACGCGTTTCTGTGGTGTTAATGCATATGAGTGTGTTTGTGTATGAATGGAAATCGTTGACAACCGACATCAAACCAAACCATGATCGCGAAACCGTACGACACTTACACTCGTAGTAATAACTAACATTATTATATTCCTATTAAATGAAATACAGGATAACCGAAACCCTAATCATTGTGCGAACATTATTTCTTTGCTGTGCAATCAAGGTGAGTCTTCACGGCCCCTATTTTACTTTCTTTCCTTTCGGGGGAAAACATGCAAACATATTTATAAAATGGTTTGGTATTATTGTTTATCGCCTGTTATGTTAGTGCAAACATACTTAAAAGTCCTTACATTCTAGAAACGTTAGTAATGTGTAGCGAGGTAATTCTGAGTAGTACTACTGGGTTTGACAAACCCCGCCCGGGCTAGTCGCGCTAGCTGATTAGAGCTCAAACGGGTGCGTTATTGACCTAACATTGTCACTGTCTGGTGAGACGTGACGGGAAGGAAACAAACATACAAACAGTCAGCTTCGGTTTGAAACGCTAAGTAACTTGTTTATAGGCTAGCTACCTATCGATATGCTTTAATTACTTTACCATTTGAACAGTTACAAACATTTTATCTGTGATTAAACCTGTGAACTCACCAACTTATGTTGACACACTTTAGCATGTTTTCTCAGGTCACAGAATGCTTAAACTTAAGTTGCACGGCTAAGGATTCACTCAGGACATGCATCATCAAACTTATTTATTTTACATTGAACGTTTTTGATTTGGCATTGTACTTACGCAACTCTCAGTATTGGGTTTAAATTTCATTTATACGCTTCCGCACTGATGTTTATTTCGTTTATGCTTTACTCTGATTGAGGTCAAATGTTTATTTTTAATTCATTTAGTGTCGTTTGATATGACCGTATCTGAGATCCTGGTTCGTCATACGCCTAATGGTAAAACCCCATTTGTGGAAATTGAGGGTGTGACAGATGAGATTCTAGACGACTTTCTAATGGGTACATTAGGTTCACTGATTCCCTCAAAAGAGTACACTTTATCATTATGCTTATTCAAACCAGCCTCACTCGTGCCATCACTCACAACACAAGGCTGCTGAAATTGTGCCGAGCTATCACAAGGTTCAGAATCTGATCTTTGTGGCTGCACAGAATCAGCCTCAACACTAGAATTACGAGTGTTACAGCAAGGCTGCTGATCCGAAGAGGCCTTCTTATTTGTAACCCTCTTCTTATCATTGGGCATCTCACCATTAGTACTTACAAGTTGATCTGCTTCAAAAGTGTCAAAAAAATTTAAGTTGGTGACCCTATTATTATAAATTTCAGTTATATCATTTCGCATTTTACTTTCTTGAAGGAAAAATAGTTTCGTAAAATTTTACGCCTCTAGAGAAAATTACTTGTTTTTTTCAAGACTCCACAACTTGTATCCTTTTTAAAAGGGGAGTAGCCAATGAAAACACATTTTTCTGCATGAGAATCAAACTTATTTGAATTATTTAATACTGTAGAGAACATAGACAACCAAAAATTCTAAGGTGATTTAAAAAGGGTTGAAAATCAAACACAAGCTCATAAGAGGACATGCTATTTAGAATGGAGGATGGAGTCCTGTTGATTAAGTAGTAGCAGTTAACACATAGTCAGACCAAAACGAAGAGGAACGCCCCCTAAAACAGCAAGGATCTAGCAACATTCAAAAGATGCCTATGCTTTCTTTCCATAATCCCATTTTGTTGAGGGGTATAGACACAAGTTATTTGGTGAATGATAACATTTTTGCTTGCAAAATCACTCATTTGATTATTTATGAACTGAATGCCATTATCACTCCTAATAACTTTGATAGATTTACAGAATTGGGTTTTAAGCAAATTAAAAAAAATCAATGTTAGAAAACACTTCATCTTTATTTTTCAACAAATATACACATACAGACCGAGAATAATCATCAACAACAGTGAGAAAAAACCGATGTCCTTCTCTACTAGGCACCTTGTATGGGCCCCAAACATCAAGGTGAATTAGATCTCCAATGGAGCTAGATTGTGATCACTCAAAGGGGAAGGTTCCCGATGTTGTTTAGCCCTATGACATGTGTCACAAGGAGCAGGGCAACCTTGATGTTTGAGGCTCAATTTAGTTCTTAGAACTTCAAGAGCTTTATCATAAGGGTGTCCTAATCTGAAATGCCATAGGTTTGTAGAGTTATAACTATTAAAGCACACCTTTGAAATACCAAGAAGAGTCACGACACATGTATAAACCATTAACCTGGTTACCAGTCACCAGATTTTCTTTGAAAGAGAATCCTGAATAAAGCAATTACTTTCATTAAAGACCACTTCTAACTTGTTGTCTTTGGCTAACTTATATACAAACAACAGATTTACATAATAGTTAGGCACAACAAACACATCTGATAAGATCACATTCATTACTCAGTTTTAGACAGCCAATTTTTGTTATAGTGGCATCGATACCATTAGGATGTTTGACCTTGATGTTATAACATGAAACATCAATTGTGTTAAAGAGATTCTTATCAGACATGACCATGTGTTGATTTGCACCTGAGTTTACAATCCATCCCGAGGATAAGGAAGCAGACTGAGATGCAAAATTAAAGACTGATTGTGTTTTTGACACATTATAAGAGATACCTCCGAAATTGCAATTTTAAGGGGTGTCAGCTGGTTTATCATTTAGAAGTCCAAGTAAACAAGTTATCTGTTCAGCAGTAAGAGAGGGTGAAGATCCAGTGGTATTTGAAGATGATGTTGTGTTATTTGACACTGCCGATTTAGAGTTTGGTAATTACCCAACCCATTCTTAGGTTTTGTTCTTTGAGGATAACCAATAATTTCATAACGATGTTTAACAGTATGACCCAGTTTGTTGCAATGCGTACATTTTAAATTTGGATTAAGTCCTTTTCCAAACCTTTTCTGATTGCCATTTGTTTGAGTTGTTTTTGACATAAAACCACATTTTGGTTTTTGGTTACAGTTGTAGATCCTCTATGGGATTCCTCTCTAGAAATGATTGAAAAAGTTGTTTTGATAGTCGGTAGAAGATCTCGAGTTAATAAGTTTGTTCTCACAGGTTGATAGATGTCATCAAGACCCATGAGAAACTGCATAAGTTTTATTAACTGACTAAAATCATTAAATTCTTTTGAAGCATTACATGAACATGAACGTAGTTGAACCATTGCATCAAACTGTTTGCACGTTGTATTTAGTTTATGGTAGTACTTAGAGACTGTTGAACCATTTTTTTTAATGAATTTTTTTATGCAGACCAAACACATAAGACCCATCAACTTTATCATATGTTTCTTTTAAATCAACCCAAACCTCAGACGCTAATTTAGAATAAACTTGAACAGCATAAAGTTCATCAACCGCAGAGTTAAGAAGCCAGTTTAGAACAACAGAGTTACATTTTTCCCACTATATAGCAAGAATCTCATTATCAGTTGCTCGTTTACAGGACCCTTCTATAAACCTAATCTTATTTTTAGCCTGAAGAGCAAGTCTTATTATGTTTGCCCATACTATATAATTCTCAGTTCCTTTTAATTTTATGTTTACTATAGTTAGGTTACTGGAGTCACTAGGGTGTTAATAAAGAGGGTCGCTAGCATCGAGCTTACTTACAAGAGTTTCAATTATAACAATGGGACCAGATCCAGAGGAAGGTGGAACAACATATTCAGAATCAGCCATAGAATCAGATAAAATATGATAGCAAGCAAGCACACATAGAGAATAACACAAACCAGAGCTAGGTTTTCACACCACTTTAGTGGCAGATCAAGGATTAGTCTGTGTTGTTTATGCAAACACACAAACAAGAACACACAAGTGATGCACACAAACAGGCAGTTAGGAACAAATAAGAATATGAATAGATGCACACAAATAGAGACAGGGGTTAGCTCTCCCTGTTAATACTAGTGCTGGTCCTCCTAACCTAGCCCAAACAATGCCTAAATAAGAATATTCATGATGCAAAACAATAAAGAACTTAGAGAAGAGAATAATGGAACGAACTCACCCAGGGGCGCCCAAGTTAGGGTATTCCAATCCTTTAGCAGAAAAGAAAAAGCCCACCGCTTAGGTTTACAGCTGCTTAACAGCACCCAAGTTAGGGTACTTTAGCCTCAACAATAGATCTAGGGTTTTAACCCTAGAACACCAGCAGACATCTTTGCATCGAACCAATCGAACCGACCCCGAATAATGGGATCAAACACTAACCAGAACTGAAACCCTAAACAAGGGTTACACAAGAGATCTTGTGTCTTTGAGTCACGAGAACGAGCGGAAGAACTAGAATCGAAGATGAGGTGGTCAGAGCCGTAATAGCTCTGATACCATGTTAAAAGCATCAAATCAATATCGATAAAAGTAATAATCTCAAACAAATCCCTCAAGAACAACAGGTCTTACACAAGAATACTCCGAAACATTCAAGAATTAACCGATCATCAAAGCAATGACCAGATGGAAACAAACAAGACCAAGAATCAGTGAATAGATGACAGAGAGAATGGTTAGGGTTTAATAGAAAACCCTAGACGATGAGCAAAGCGAGATCGAAGGAGCGTTTGTGTGTCTACCCTCAGAAACCCCGCATCTGCGATAATAAAGACCATCCAGCAGCAAAAGGCCAGCAACCAAAGCCCATAGCAACAACAGCCAAAGCCCATTAGCAGCCACGAACCCACAAACAGGAGGCCCACACATCCAAACATAAAACAAACAAGAAATAACAAATGCTATTAGAATAAACATCAAATTGAAGAAGAGAAACAATATTTAATATTTTTAACAATTACTTACATATTGTATTTTTATTTGTTTGTATTAAAATCTTTGTATTTCGGAGGTCAAAGACAGAGCGTTGGTTTATCTCACTATTTGAGCTCATTTCTAAATTTTTTCGACCTCTTCTTGTTGTAGCTCCCACCTTTTTTCCAGGCATGATCGTTTTTGCACAGGTATGCTTCCTTTTTTGCTTCGTCTCTATTGCTGCATAGGCTACTTTTGCCGCCTGTTCATCTTCACTTTGCTTTTGGATTTAATTTTGGCCTAATTTTTGGATTGTTGTCTCTTTGTCTTGAATATATTACGTGTGTGTGTCTTGATTAATAAACAAGAAATCAATTCTAACTTGAGCAATAGTAAGTTGGGCTAACAAAGTGATCTTAGAGATTTGTCTTAGTGATAAGTGATAAACCAAGAAGCCCACTTCAAATTTGAACAACAGTAGACATAAAAATATATTTTAACAAATACTTTACTCCTAATGGTCCATTATATTGCTAAAACATTTACTTATTATAACTGATTTTGCATCTTTAAATCCTTTTAATGGATTAGTAAGCTCATACCAAACACATGCAGTGCAAGATATATAGTTAGCAGTTGTGGATAATGATGATTTTTATGCTAAATAGTTGCATATATCAGATGTGGAAATTGGTGATTTCATAAAATTGATGTTTCATTTTGTTAAGTTACGTTGTTTAATTGTTTTTGATCTATTGAGTACCATTAGAGCCTATTGCGTAACTCATGTTGAATAGCGATATTGCCTTATCCTTTGAGATAGAGGTTGTCTTACAAAAGTATCAGCTGATGATAATAGCAGGGAGATCCATGCATGGAAGCAATGGAATACCATGGTTTGTTTAAAACAATTGTTGAAATACCTTCAATTGAACCTTTTAATTAGGGATATACGTGCAATTTTACATTATCTTACTATTGTTGCTGCTCCAGTTTCTTGCTATCAAACAATGATTGAAGCAGTAGCCTTTTAGGTCATCATTTTTAAGGTTAGGTGATGGTTATCATTTTAAGTTAATTAAGCTCGGCTGATTATTTTTATCTATTTAAATTGCATAACATGTGGGTTAATAATGGGTATTTCATGAACAAGATTAAACAAGCAAACATAAGTATCTACCTCTATTCTAAATTTGCGGTTGAGCTTTATTGAAGTAAAAAATCCAGAGTGGTGTGATTTCATTTATTTACTTAAGATCAGTTGGTGAAATGTATATTTTGTCACATAATTCATGTAGTCATAATTTTAGAGGTTGTTTTCTTTGTAACATTAAGACGTCTAAGCATCCCTTACTTAGTTTTGTTATTTATCTTGCAACCAGAGAGATAAATCTCCCTTGATGTTAGGTGATAGCTTACTAAAACAATTTAGAGCATTTTGCTTGATTAGGTATATTGCTACATTTATATATAGGATTGCATTAAGTGTTTTTTCCCCGTAGACTAGGATTAATAGTTACATACATGTTGTATCAGCGTTTGTGTTGCTTAGAGTTGTGTTTAACTGTATTTTCCATGTTGTTAGCGGAGGTTTTGTTTGCAGGGTGGTTATTTATGGCCTCTCAGCAAGGTAGGCGGAAATAGAAGTTTGGTGGCCTTTAAATTGTTTACTAAAAGCTACATCATATGTAATAAAACCAGTTTGCTATCACCTGCATTGCGATTCGTAACCTTAAAAACAGAGTGGTTCCGTCGTGAAGGGAGGACAACCTTACTAGTTAAAATAAAACTAAATTGATACCAAGATATTAAAATAAATAAGATACAAACATATACACACACCCATAAGCATACATATATATGTATGCATGTGTGCGTGTTTGTATTTATACATATAACTAGCTTTAGTAAACCCGTGTATTACACGGGTTGAATAAAATAAAATATTAATATAATAAATTTTATTAATTATAAAATGATGTTGTAAGATATGAAATAACTGAAATTACGTATGAGTATTGATTATAAGTAATAAAACAGTGACATTAACTTTTTAGAATTTTATTTTTATTTTTTTCCAAAAATAATAAATAAATATTTTGTTATATAACAAACCGTATAAAATTTTATTTTTAAAGAATTTTCTTATTATAACTCCCAAATTTAATTATATTTTGTTTTAAAAAATTAACTTTTTAAAAATACCAATTTTAAAAGATTTCATATTTTAAAAAAGTTTATGCTTTGAAAAAAAAATATTGTATAAAAATTTATATTTTTAGAAGTAACATTAATAATAGATTTATTTCTTAACTTATTAAATCTAAAAAATGTTAAATAATATTATTAATAATTAAGATAATTATTTAATATGAGTGAGATGCGAGAAAATTTTGATAAAGATAATTGTAGTATTGTCATGTGTCATCCAATATACTCTTTTGTTAGAGTAGGAAGATATGTGAATTTATTAAAGTAAATGAAACACCACGATATACAAATGCATATGGGTCCGGTTAAATAGACACCTCAAGATTTTAAATCAACATCCCAAAATTTCTATACGTGTCGTATAGCCCCATTCGCGTCATATAGAGGGGTCGTATAGGGTTATATGTGTCGTATAGAGCTATATGTGTCGTATAACAATCTGACAGCCCCTGAATTTTTCCTCATAGTCAGTGTCAAAATTATGTCAAAATTCGCTATACGCGTCGTATAGCCCTATATGTGTCGTATAGGGGGTCGTATAGGGCTATATGTGGCGTATATCAATTTGACAGCCCCCTGAATTTTCCTCGTTTTCAGTGTTTTCGACCCTATACGTCGCGTATGGTACCATACGCGGCGTATAGACGTGTGTCGATTAATCAAGTGGATGTCTATTTATTAGGACCCATGTATATTTGTTTAACAATTAACCTATAGTAAATATACTACATAAATAGTACTGCATACCCATAGTACGCTACAAAATAGCCTATATATTAAATACATCTATACATGCATACAAATCCAACAAAAGCAAATTTCCTCATTTCCAAGAATGCAATCTGTATAAAATCTTTAAAAATATAATTTAAATTTCTCAAAACAAAAAACAATTTTTACAGTAATAAATAAAAATAAAGGTGCACACGTGTTACCATTCTAGGCTATTTAATAGTTGATTTTCTCGTATCTCTCTCCTCTTAAATAATAATAAATGTAAGAAAGAAATATTTTAACTTCAAATGTTAAATAAATATTCTTGAATTATAACTATCCATAGTTAAAATTTTAAATATGTTAATTTCAAATTTGTTAACTTCAAATTTTCAAGTATGTGTAATTAATGTTTTTAAAACCGGACCGGAAAGTGTACTGGATGCCTTACCGGTCCGATGGTCGGACCAGTTCAACCGGTCGGACCGTATATAAGAACCGGATAAAATTATAAGTACTTTTTATAAATATGTAAAAATTATATATATATATATATATATATATATATATATATAATAATATATCCCGGTTGAACGGTCCGACCACCGGTTCAACCGGTCCGACACCGGTTCAACCGACCCGGTTCCCGGTTCCGACCACCGGTTCGACCGGTTCAACTGGTCTGACCATTGGTTCAACACTAAAACGGTTTTAAGCACCGAACCGGACCAGATCGGAGTCCGGTTCCTGGTCCAATCGGTCGGACCGGCCGGTCCGGTTTTCAAAACCATTGGTAATATATGTATTTGTTCAATACATATATATAATACATGTTTAAAACATTACTTCATTTATTATTAAAGATGTAACAATAAATTAATATAACCAATGTATTACACGGGATTTTAACCTAGTATTCTACGTAAATAAATTGTGCCCAATAAAATACTCTTGTTTGATCAAAAGATAAATATTGACAATATTCTTTACCATTTTCCCTCTTGTGGACCGATTATCCCCCATCTCCGTTCATACCATCTTCATCCTTTTTCAAACTAACAAATCCTCTTGATCTATTTAATCCAAAAATTAACCCCCTCTTTATTTTCTTTTGATTTCAGCTACAACAAAAAAACACCAAGAAAAACATCAAGTTCTAGCAGCAAACACAAGCATACTACATCACTACAAAGTACATATTACATCACAAATATAATTTCTATCACATACCCCGATTTCTATCCGACAGTGTTTCGTTAGAATGGGACGACCAATTAGCCAACAGAGAATCATCAACATAATGTCGTCGGTAATCATTGTCACCACAGATTTCCGATGGAATTGACCGTCGGTGAACCTAAGTTTTTGAATAGTGTAATCTAATATCTTAATTTAATTATTTATCAATATCTATTTTTTAGGGCA
Organism: Flaveria linearis; assembly: GCA_024085815.1. Classification (NCBI taxonomy): domain Eukaryota; kingdom Viridiplantae; phylum Streptophyta; class Magnoliopsida; order Asterales; family Asteraceae; genus Flaveria; species Flaveria linearis. The sequence goes on from CM044010.1 coordinate 13,211,315, forward strand.
AACTGTGTTCTTCTATACATTACAGTGTAATATTTAGTTTTTAACACTAGAATTTTATTTAAAAAGAGATCAATTAGATAAAGCTAACCGAAACCAAACAAAAAAACAAAAGTTATATAAAAACATTTTAAAAATAATATTTTGAACTCGTGAAACACAAGTATCATACCTTGCCACAAAACACGAGTTATCCACTAATTAGTTTCCATAAACAACTAATTATTAAATCCAGTTAATTTTCTTTTAGCATTCTTATTTGTTTTATGTGTTTAATTATAATTTAATCTAGTTTATTACTGATTTTTATAGTTTATGAATCCTTACCTATGTTAATATTGCTTATCTAAGTTCTTGCACACTTACGTTAAAGAACATTATGTTTTACATACTTTTCAAAACCACACGCTTCTACAAGGAAAAAACAAACAAATATAAAACCAAATAAAAATTAGTTGTCAAAATATTGTTACAAAATTATAAACTAAACTTATTTACATACTTCAACTCATATAATCATTAGTTAGGATAGTGAATTTGAATAATGATAAGTTTGAGTTTTTATAATAACCAAACCACATCCGAACAAAAAGTATATAATCAAGTTGATAGCCATCAGAAAATCCCAAATAGACGTTACACAAGAAAAGAATTACTAGGTACCCAACCGGCTAAAGGCTTTCTGTATTAACAACTACTCTAGATGACTTTCTCATTTGGTCTTTGATAAATGATGACACAAATCTGAAGAAGTTCGTGAGTTCTGCATTAGATTTTTTAAATTCTCTAATGCTAATGATGACGTAGATGACAAGAGCAACTGTAGATGTCCCTCCGTTATCTCAAATAATACCGAGAAGCTATAAGGGCTAAGACTTTCGTCTACATTCGAAGAAGATCCGCCGTCCACACATTTCTCAGATGTAAGATACGCATCCTCAAGTTGTTTAAACTTCGCACTTTCCATACATTCGTTAGAGCTTTGTTTACCTCGGAAAAGCAACGTGTATTTCCTAGGAAATGCCTGAAATTACAAAACAATATCCAAAAGTCAGATTGTATAGGATTATGAGGAATTTATAGCTCTTGGTTGAAGCTATTAAAACCTAACACATCTTTCAAGTAATGATGGACAATCGAGCCATTGCAGTATTCCACTGTTGCATTCATGTTCCTGAGTGCCTCAACGCTGGTTATTGTTGGTTCCAACCTTTGAGCCGTGAGCATGCTCGCTAAGCTAGATGTATAACTCTGTGTGATTATTAGTGCCATAAAGAGCCACACAACCACTGCTATTCTAGACAAATTGCTATGCAACTTTTCACCTGTACAAAAATATTGATAACATTGTTGGTTTTAAAACTTTCAAACAAATTAAAAACTCGTTTACTACCTCGCAAAGTGAAGAGTTTCGTAAATGCACGCCAAATGATGATTCCAATTTGGTTATCATTGAGCCACAGAGATACCCGCAATGAGCCCTTTCGATTAACTAGACAATGAAGCCGTTATAAAGAGTGATTGCTGCTATTAGCCACCACATTTTTGTGGTAAATGGCTTTATGAACAACCATGGCTGGTTTGATAATTATCTGGATCTAACCGGTACGATCATCTCCAAACCTGACTTTGTGTATGGTTGAGTGAAATCCAGATAGTCCATCCGGCTTGACCTGATGGCTACATCACCAGCTATCGCATCGAATCTCTGATCCAAAATAAGATCATAGAAAAAAAAGATCAAATCAATATATATGGTGTATTTAGGTGATGTTCTTGAAAAATAATAGCTTGTTAAAGCTGATTACCTTAAAGGTATTTGAATCAATAGTTCATCATAAGAACCATTGAATGATACATATTCATATGGTTGCTTCAATTCTCTCATCATTTCATCAAACACCATGATTACAAATCCACTAAACACAATTTGATTCTTCCAGGGATCATATTCAACATTCACGAATTGCTTGAACAGAGAATGACCAGGAACGCCTACCTTCATCCGATTCTCCAAAGTTTCAGCTAGATTTCGGAGACTTCTATAACCATACCATGGTTGCACAAGTAGTAGAGATTGCAAAGACTTTACGTTGTTGTGCTTGGAGCACCTTAAGCTCTTCATTGAGGGAGAATAAGCTTGTTGTGAGTGGTAAGATATGAGTTAGCTCACCACCTTTTTGACGAACTGCATGAGTGAAATAAGAGTCAATTGCTGAGGAAGCGTAGGCTAGATGTGACGTTTCGTATATGAGAGTAACTTGATCGATGTATACTCCATGACTGTAAAATTACAGCCACTGCATTCATTTGTGTGGGTTGTCTGATTATGAATTGATCAATGAGGAATGGCCATTGATCGGTTGCTTGCAAGGGAGGTGTGTTGGCTAACGAAAGGAAACGGGGATGTCATGATCAGATTAACGATGGCTATTGCAGATGCTTCTTCCAGGTATGAGCACCTAAGATGGCTTGCACTTTATGTTTATCAATAAGTTCATTAGCGGTTCCTAAGGGACTGAAGGTCTCAGGTTCGATCCGTGGAAACGGCCTCCCCACAAAATGTGGGGGAAAGACCGCGTACATCTTCCCTTAAATGGGACGGACCCTGCGAAAACGCGGGAGCTCTTTGTAGCACCAGGTACGCCCTTTTAATAAGTTCATTAGCTGTAATTTCACATCATCAAAAAGTACGCATGTGGTTAGGATTCTAAACAAAAGCATAGAGTTATTGCTTGATCAATACTTGAATAACAAATGAAAAACCAATGATTTACCTGCAATAACTGCATGTATTGGTTTGCTTCGAGAATTTTGAATATATATAAAATAGCAGGCTGATTAGTTTCATTGTTGAAATCTTGAATTGCTATTTCAATCGCCACTTTGGCCTCTTTCCCAGGTCTAGACGTTTGATCAAGAACGACACCAATCCTAGTAAATCCTTTTTCAATGGCCAGTGATGCTTGGTGAAGACCAACAACAAGAACCAAAGGTAACCAAGAAGATCAGGTAAGTTGTAAAATAATGCATCTTTAGTGAAGATACAGGTAGCCAAAATTTGACTATTTCAATTTATAATAAAATCACTTTGTAGCCAAATGTATGTCACTAGATGTATCCCATGAAATTTCTTGTAGCTTTCTCTGATTGAATTGAAACGTTGTTAGTCTGGAGAGCTGTGATCAATGATGTAGAATACATAGACATTTGAGTTAGTCTACCTCATTACTCATTCAAACGTGTGGAAAAATTATCAAGGCACTAGCTTGTGAGTTGTGTCATTATCAAAATTAACATATCTCCCCAATATTCGTACACAATTGTAATTTGGCCATTCAAGAGTCATGTATATGTGTTTCGGCCACTAAAATGGGGACTAATATCAAAATTGTAGACAGTGGAGTCCGAGGGTAGGCATACACACTACAAGAAATCTTATTATTAGTGGCGCCACTTTTAGGGGCGACACCTTTATTAGTGACGACGGGAATTCAACAAATTTTGGGACGTCGATCAACTGCAGATCTGACGGCTAAGATAACATCGTACAAAAGGCATTAGGGGCGACGCGTCGCCGCTAATGCTATTATCCCTAATAATAGCAGATCGCGGGCAATAGGGCACCATTTTCACCTCTCCCTCCACGATTTTCACCTCCACCCCGCCTGCACCTTCGTCGCCGACCCGCCACCACTCGCCGGCCGACCACCCCGGCCTCACCGGCGTCGGCCTTTCCTCCCGTACACCAGCCGGTCCTCGCCGACCACCCATCAGCCGTCGATCTGCTCTCCGTCAGCCTCGATCTCATCCCCAACACTGACCCCCCATCGATCTGCTATTATCCATCGTCGACCACCCTTCACCGGCCCCCTTCAGCTGCCGCCTCGCGATCGTCGCCGCTGTTGCTACTTCACTGTCGCCGTTAGATATGTTTTTGAAGATAATTTTTTTGGTTTTCTTTTCTTAGATTTTGGTTCGTGTGTAACATTAACTGTTATTTGTCTCAATTTGGCTTGATTTTATGTGAAATTAAGGATAGTGAATTGAATGTAGTTGGATTTATATGAAATTGAGTTGTATTTGTGTATTTTGTAGGTTTGAATGGAATAAATTTGGGTATTTTCAATGTAGTTGGTTTAAAAATTAGTTGTTTAGTTGGTTAATAATTAATTGATTTATATATGGTTAGTCGGTAGTTATAGGTTGTGATCAAGTTTTTGTTGTTATGGTTTAAATAGTTGTTTAAAATTTAGTTGTTTAGTTGGTTAATAATAGTAATGTCGACATTACTATTGGGCTACATGTCATTTGGGAAACCATTAATCACTTATGTAAATTTGAGTCACTAAGGGTATAGTCTAGTGGTAATTAGTGTCCTACTCAACTAAGTGGTTGTAAGTTTAAATATTATAACATATAAATTTAATGATTATTTTTCTGATAATAGAAATGATACTTGAAAAACTTATGTTAATTTAAATAGTCGATGTAAGAAAGTTGATGGATGAACAATTCGATTAGGCTACTTATGTTTGTTACAACATTTAGCGGCGACTTTTTTAGCGGCGAAATTTTGATCATTAGCGACGTTTTATTAGCGGCGACAAATCGTCGCTAAAGGTAATAGCGGCGACTTTTTAAGCGGTGAAATTTTGATCATTAGCGACGTTTTATTAGAGGCGATTTTTAGCGGCGACAAGTCGCCGCTAAAGGTAATAACGGCGACTTTAGGGGTTTTTAGCGGCGACATTTGTCACCCCTAAAGACATGTTTCCTTATAGTGACATTCACTTTCCTTTTTCCAATGTTGTTATTTCTTTAGTTTGAACCATAATATGTATGTCTTTACTGTCGCTGATTCTGATTGGTAAGGCTATAATTCTAGATTAAAAATATATATGCTAAATGGGAAGTTTTTATTTATATAAGACATTGCTTAAAGTTCTTTTAAAAGTAGTTAAAACGGTGAATTTACACAACATCTAAAACTACACCTATCCATCGTGGACTAGAACACCAATTTTACTATGAGATTAGAGCACTCATTACTTGAGAGGAACATCTTGACTACAAACCTTGATACGTTAGGCTAAAAAGCCCTTTTGTAAAAGTGCGTATAGTTATGTATTAAAAGTTGCATATTAAAAACTAATCACATTTTTACTTGTAAACTATTCCCAAAAAGTTGTGCTCATATGATAATATAAAAAATATATAAAAATTAACCTTATTTGTCATAATCTAATAATGGGTTGTTGGATTATAATAAGGCAGAGGTTAATCAGACGCCCTGTCAGAGGTTAAATGTACGCCTTTTGACTTTTTTCACAGCCCGTGAAGGGCCTCAGGGGCCATAAGGTTTTCGAAATTCAATTTTCACACCTACATTTACTCACGGGTCGTGTAATTACACCTAACGGCCCGTAAATGTCCACTCCTACGGCCCGTTAACAAGTGCCATAACGGCCCGTGAGTTATCTCACGGGCCGTAGTAGTCCTTCTGAGAATTTACTTTCCTCGATTTGCGTGCACTTTTAAATTTTATAATATGTGACGTGACGTATTATTCCTTGATTCGATTTAAGATTCTATATAAAACGTTATATATATTACTTGTTATATACGGTTAGTGAGAAACGAAACAGTTAAAATGTCTTCTCGTAGAGGTAATAGAAGACGTCAAAATGAGTCCTCTTCAAACTCACGAGATATTGTGGAAAGTATTCCTGATCCAATAGATAACCATAATTGGCAGAACGGGAGGAACTGGTCTCAAAATGTTATTCACTTTATACGTAACGGTGATTCCCAAACATGTAGAGTGTATTACATGGGTAATTCCGATATTAAGTTACAATTTTGACGTGAATTACTCGGAAACGTGTCTTTAGGTACAAAGGTATGATTTAAAGGCTTTTTTGTATATTTATTTTATTTAAAATTCTAACAATTAAAAAAGTTGTTATTTTATAGCATGTTCGGGCGTGGACAAATAGACTCACAATATGGAGATACGAAGAAATACGTAGAACAGAAGAGTTGCCGGGTAGTGATCGTTGGACGATTCTCCCATTTGAGTGGTTTAACTTAATATACTCGGGGTCCGTTAATAGTAACGAATATGGCGATGGGAGTGACTGTCTATATCCCGCGTTATGGGAAGTTGATACGGTAATACTGTTTTCATGTTTTACAATAAAAATCATGAATTTATAACCGTGATTTGTAGGTTTACGTACCAATGACTGATGACGAAGAAAATTGTTATTTTTTAAGATTTCTGTGGACTCACTACAAGTTCGTATATATATTCTCCATACGAATGCCGACCAAATACGGGTGACGATTCATGGTGCATTCATCGTAATGCCCGAACGATTTCGTACAATTCGAATCGTACTTTTACATTTTCTGTCACGTATACAATATTGGCAGCACTCCGGACAAGAACAAATCGAAGAACTGGTCGTATCCGGTGAAACCGTTTGGCCTCCTAACGCCGGTCATATTGGTCGAGATTCGGGAGTTGTAATTTGTATGTTATTGCGTAGGTTGGTTCAAAATAGATCTTTAGAGTGGCAAGATGTTAGCTTACAGGATGCTTGCTTTAGATTCCGAAGATTTATAGCAGACGAACTGTATTCTAGACGTATAATGTAGAACAGTAATTAAATATTTTATTAAAACATAAATGTTTATTAGTACACTTTATTAAAAACGATAACCGTTATTATCACACAATAATAAAACACATAATTTTTAATCTTCTTGATCTTTATAAAAGATCCAAGCCGCAAAATGGTTAAAAGAAATTCCAAAATGCTCCCGATATCTTTCTTGAGTTGTTGTCATAATATCCGTATCATTCTATAACGTATTTCGATTGTTGTAAACGTCTTTGTAGAGCTGGTGAAATGTCGTGACCTTCATTCTCAAGTCAAACCACTTGTTACTAAGTTCACGAGTGGTGTGATATTCTTCACGTTCGAGAATTTGATGAAAACGAGTTGAAACCCGGTTCCAAAATATTGAATTGGTGGGATAGTCCCTGAATTTTCGATACAAGATCTTACTAAAGTCACCTCCTCTTCATCGTCCATGGATTTTGATCCGGTGAATGGGACGAGGAACTTGATCTAAAACTTGTAGCGCTCATGGTTTGGATATTGAGTAAATTTGTGTGAATTGGTTATGTGAAATGGTTGAATTTATAGACCTAAAAAAAATGAAAGGCCCGTGAGGGACGTTACGACCCGTATGTGGGCTACCAAACGAGCCGTGAAGTCTCAACGGTTGTTTTTTAAAAATTACCCACCTCACGGGCCGTGAGGACACTCACGGCCCGTTTTTGCCATCAGTAAGGGGCCGTGAGGCCATTCACGACCGTGAAGCCGTATTATATATACGACCTCACGACCCATTTCTTCATTTACGCCCCCTAAACACACATTCGATTCACTCTGTCACGAGCTCCGGATTTTCATCACTTTCATACCGCCGACTCCTTACTACGGTACGTATTCAAATTCGTATTTTATTTTTGTATATTTATGGTTTAAATATGTTAAAATTTAATTTAAAAACGAAAATAATCTGAAAAATTTAGGGGTTACGGGCCGTGAGACTCCCTCACGGGCCGTAACCTTTTGAATTTTTAAAGGGTCACGGGCCATGACTACTGTTCACGGGCCGTAACCCTTTGAACATTCAAAAGGTTATGGCCCGTGAGGGAGTCTCACGGGCCGTAACCCTTTTTTGTGTTCTTGAGATTTTCTAATTTTTTTGCAGAATATGCCGTCGCGCAAACGTTCACGTCCAGAGACCGAGTCTGAGGGTCAGGGTGACTTCCTGGACCCACATCCGCATCTTCGTTTTCCTCGAGAGACACAGCCACGGCTTAGGCTGTGGAAGCTGATTGGACGGCCCCTGAAGGGGACCCGCACCCTCAACTAGGACGTGCTAGAGGAGGTTGGAGATATAGCACGTGCCCAGGACATCGTTGGGCTCGAGGGAGAGACGTCCTTGAGGCATATGTTTGATTTTGAATCTAGGAGGGGCTACAGGGAGCTCACGTTGGAGTTTTTGTCTGCGTTTTTGTTCACTCCCGCGACAGAGGATGAGGACCCCGCGAGCACCTAGCTGTTCGATTTATGCTGGCGAGCACTAGGTTTGAGTTCACCCTCGCTCAGTGGGCGGTGACTCTTGGGTTTTGCACCCAGGAGGAGACGCAGGATCCTCGTTTTTATTCTGACGAGGTCCAGTCAGAGGCAGCTCCTCTGGTCGGATGGTGGCCGACCATTTCCGACCAGCCATAGGAGGGCGCCATTAGGGCGAGCTCCATTAGAGATCCGTTGCACCGGTACCTACACCGGTGCATTGCCGGCAGAGACCAGAGTATGGAGCAGGTGCCGCTCCTTGATTTATTTTTTCTGAGGGCCTTGCTTTCACCTAGGCGGGTGAATCTTGCTCACTGCATGGCCGCCTATTTCTTCAGCGTCATTCAGGGTAAGATAAAAAAATATTTATATTAATTCTTAATAAATAAGTATTATCTATTATGCGACTCATAATTATGCCTCTTATTTGATTGTTTTGCAGATGGATAGCCCGATTGTTTGCGGCTCTTACATCACCGTCATTGCCTCGCGCTTAGGGTTGTTTATGGACGCCCTAATTGCGAGGCAGACGACGGACACGCCACCTAGGATTTTGGGTCGACAGACCGTCATGGCCATGGGGATTGCCACCAAATTTGGCGACGACCTCCGATGGTCCACTGATGGTGGTCGGACCATCTGGCAGCCGGTGGCGGACGTTGGTGAGGAGGAGGAGCAGCCGGCGCCGCAGCAGCAGCCGCAGCCCCAGCCACACGCCAGAGCACCCGTCCCACCGCCAGTACCGCCTGTTCCCAGGACCATCATTCGGCAGATTCCGCCGACGGGGTAGTTTATGGCGGAGGCACTACATTTGGCGCGCCAGTCCCACGCCTTGCTGGTATGGACGGCGGATGCGTGCAGCAGCATTTTGGCTGCTAGCCAGGGTATCGACCTCCCCCCTCGGCCGGAGTTGCCTCCGTTTGTCAGACGACCTGCGGGTGATGACGAGGAGGCTGCTGGTGGTGATGAGAGGATGCTGGTGGAGGTCATGACGCATAGATAGTAGGCTTTTATTGTTTTATTTACCTTTCATGTAAAAAATTGAAAAATTTTGTTGATATATTATGTTTATTTTGGATGACGTTTAAATGTTTTATTATATGTTTACAATTCAACCAACAATATTGATTAAATAAATAATTGATTACATGTTTACAATTCAACAACGGTTTAGGGTGCAACTTACAAGCAAACGGTTTAGGGTGCAACTTGCAATTAATATTACCCTCTCAACAAATATTATTCATCTTATATCATTAACATCCTACACACCTTTTATGCTAACCAAATACCAGCTCATATAAACAAAATTCAAAGGTTGAAGAAAAATTCGATAATCTTCTATTTGCATTTTTCTTTGAAAACGAAAGATTGATTACATGTTATAATTCAACAACAATAAAGAATTGAATATAATAGATTACATGTTTACAATTCAACAACAATAAAGAATTGATAAATGTGTAAATTATACTAAATCTATACGTTCAACCGGATGTACGGGCCTTAGTTCGAGATATTTTTGAAATCGACTTCCGTATATGACCTCCCAATCATTAGCGTTTCTGTTTTGTACAAATACCAATATTTGCTCGGAACAGGCATTGGATAGTCACCCACTAATCGAATTCTAATAAAATGGCTATCTTGAACATAAGCAATTGAAATTATATGATGTTCACTGATATCATGAGGAGATAACCAGAACGGGAATAAAGTAGCGGAGTTGCCAATAGATATAAAAATTATAACCACTCGAACCTGTTAGCAATAAGGATTGTAGCAGGTGGCACTGTCATCCAATTTTTGTGGGAGCTGCACCTAAGCCGTTCCAGTTTAATGATTCTCTTATTTCGTTTATATCAGGAAACATCGCAGCGTACCTATGTCTGTTTTCATCCAACTCAGCTATAAGTCCATACGAATACGAATAAAACGCCAGTGATTTTCACCATATCCCAGTGCGAGTGCTATAGCACGAAAACCACAATTGCCGTCGGCTAAAACATCATCCGCACCTGAAATATACGGGAAAAAGAATGATGGAATCCAGCGATTAAACCGGAAAAAATTGTTTTTATCTTCGTCGCCCGGGATATATGAAAACTTGGAACTCTGTTGAGATAATCCATCTTTGGCTCTTGATTTCGAAGACATGGATTGACTGCGCTGCAAAGACCCTTGTTTTGACTTCACCACCGAACTTGAATATGTTGGCGGACCTTCAAACTTTCTCTAGGTTGAACATATGAACTATGTCGGGGGGGGGTCTAATATTGTTTCTTTTTGCTTATCTTTTTTGGACGACCCTGTGTATGTGTTTGGACTTTAGGAGGTTTTTTATCAGTTTTTGAAGGATTAATGAAAGATTTGAAATATTAATCAAAGATTTTTCACATTTTCGGGTTGGATAAGTAAATGTTTTGTCACCATCTCCATCTCTTTATGTACATCTACTTGAACCTCTCGTACAATATACGCGGGTGAAAATCTAGCTTCCTCCAAAAAACATCAATGGCATTGAGCGGGATACATTGACCTATAAATAATATATAAATTAAATATAATAAAACTTTTCATGAAAAATAAAAACGTAAAAGAACTCACACCTTTTGAAAGTAATTGTTTAATTTACAAGAACACGGAAGACCACAGGTGGTAAAAGATGGCAGCCACATGATTCTTTGGATATAATTAGATGATTTATCCTGTTAATCTCACCAACTAACATATCCAAAGCCGCAATAGAAATGTTACCTCGCAGCAATTTAAGCACTTCATGATTATGCTACACCATAAGCATGATTTTGCTTTTGGTAAAACTTTCTTTTATAGCAATTTCCTGGGTAACTAAGATATTATTAATAAAAGGAATAAATCTATCCAGGGTGCTATTGGTTGCTTTCAGGTAACTTTTCAACAACGAATGTTGGCTCTCAACTCGGTTCGTTGTGCGCTGACCGAAGTTATAACTTTTATTTATCCACGTCGACACAAATCTCTCTTTGTAGGGGTCCAACCAGTTTTTTTGAGGTATATCAGCACTCCTATTTAAAAAAAATGTACTTATTTTTATGTAAATATACATATATTTTTAGAATAACACTAGAAAACTTACTTGAATGTTTGGACACCAACCTGCGATAAAGCCGGTCGTAATTATAAGCGTATATGTCCGTCGTTGCAGAGTTAATAAGTACCGACACACATGCTCAAAAGCCCCCGCTCTTCATTTGAAAAATCGCCTTGCAATGTTTAGCAATATTTTCCGAAATATGCCATCTGCAAAGTAATCGAACAGCACTCGGAAAAACTTCTTCTGACGCATTTATCAGAGCGAGGTCTCGGTCGGTTAGTATAACACGGGGCTCCATACACTTTTCTTCCAGCGTTGCTTTTAGTTGCTCTAACACCCATCTGAAGTTGGCTTCACGCTCATAATCAATGAATGCGTGAGCAACAGAAAAAGATTTCAGGGTGGATGTCACACCAACCATTTGAACAAATGACATTTTATACAAGTTAGTTTTGTATGTTGTATCAATCATCAGCACGTGTGGGTACGCACGCCATAATATGTGAGATGTGGGATGTATAAAAAAAACCCCGTCGACGGTATTTGTCGGTTCATCTATGTGAGGGGTGTAAATATATTGATGTTGTTGTAGTATAGAAAAAAACCTGCATTGGGGTTTCACCAATTCCGTGAACTTTTTAATTTTTGCCCGAGCGTTATATATGGTTCGTAACACAGACACGTTATTGGATTTTGTTCCCTCAACGTGCCTAGAATGTTTCGAGGGTCAATATTTTGCTCGGTCAGATTCTTTACAGTAGAAAGCTCATTTTCGGTGAGCCTCATTGCGTATGCATGTCCTTCAGGTGTTCAGCAGGTTCATGGTTAGTATCATCCACAACAACTATAATCCACCCATATCTCTTTATCTGGTACTTACCCTGCAATTCAAATTGATAGTTTATTTTTTTCGTACCACTTTTCTTAGAATGAATGCTCCCTTATATACACCACCCCGATCACATTTCAACCAAATTTTAACCACCATACACATTTGAATTCTTTTTGAACGTTTGGTGACAATAATAAACCCATTTTCTCGCCCCACGTTAGTTGCCAATCAACTAATTCTTCACGAGATGAGAAAACCTAATCAATTTAATATTTTAGTTAGTTATTACTAATGAAAGTAAAATGAAAGTAAAATTAAATATGATATATCTTATAACCTGATTCGTGTCGTATAACCTCTTTTACCGGAACAAGAACCGTCATTATCACCGCTGTTATCGCCACCGTTATCACCCCCGTCATCGCCGCCGTCATTCCCGCCGTAATTGGATGCGAACTGTCCTAAATAGTTTGAAGCAGCCTCATCATAATAACCGTAACCCTCCTCATGGTAATAGTTAGATTCCGAACCGAATAAATAGTTGCTATCCCAGAAAGACATCGTAACGTTAAATATTAACGTTTATATAGTAGTTGAAATGGATATTGCGTTTATATAGTAGTTGAAATGAAATGAATTTATATCGTAGAAATTTGAATTATGAAATGAATTTATAAACTAACGTTTATATAGTAGTTGAAATGGAATATTGCATCTCGTCACATAATTAACACGAATATCGAGGAATATTACGTTATATCAAAAATGTAATAATACAAAATTACACGACTATCGAGGAATATTACGTCATATCAAATAACGTAATAAATACAAAATTACACGAAAACGAGAAATAATATATCTCGTCAAATTATTAAAGGTGAAAGTAGGACCCGTAAAGAAGTTCACGGCCCGTAAGGGGAATGCCAAACGGCCGTGAAAACCTTAACGGGCCGTTACAAAACTTGACCGTGAACACCTTCACGGGCCGTTAAGTTTTGAATTACTGATTTAACTACCCGACAGTCAATACGGCACGCGAAGGGCCTTACGGTCCGTAAGCAGGCGTCTATAATCCAAGAGGGCGTCTCTTTGTAGGCCCTTATAATATCCTAACTTTCTTTTATTGACCGAGATTAATTTTACTCAAAATATTACAGACACTTCTAACTTTGAGTTTATTTTCCTCCAACGATCTCTTACTAATAAAGAGTTAACCCCTGTAGTTTTTTGATAAAATGGAGCAAACTTTGAGTCATTTTTAAGTTCCCGCCGCCAGCCTCTATCAGATCCGCTTTTAGGTGTCTAGCCTTATTGTTACCTGAAATCTACCTCCAACGAGTCAAGTGGTTCAAATCAGAAGGTAGAGATTGATGAGTTTCAGGGTGTAGAAGTTTCAGATTGACAAGACTGGTGGTTGATTTTAACTTTCTGCTTAGTGTATTGGTTATATAAGTAGTACACGACATAACAAACTAACGCTGTTACTCTCAATTAGTAATAGATCGTTAGAATAAAAATAAGCTTAAAGTTGGGAGCGTCTATAAACATTCTTGAGTTAAGACTAATAACAACTAATAAATGAAAGTTAAGATTATTAAAATCTAATAACTCTTTAATAATTATGTGAAGCCACAAATCTCAATTATTGTTTGTATAGCACGTGATAACATATTCTTGGGACCGTTAACATTAACTTTTAGTGCACTCGTGACTAAATAGTAGAACATGATAAGTTGTATGAACAAACAATAATATTATATCGTGTTTTACAACGTAGATAAATTGTACATAGTTTAAGATTTATGAACATTCATGCATATAGTACCATTTGTCATCTTGTTTTTTTGGTTATCGATTTCTATAAACTTTAAAACTTTAACCACCGGGTCACGAATTCCCAATAATAATGTACACTTTCAGAGCATTTTATGATGAGATTACCAACGGTTAATCCTTTAGGATAACAAATTTACTTATGATGAGAGAAAATATATTGGTTATTTTTGTTTCTAACTAGTGGATCGGTAAAAGAAATAGTTTAAGAGAAAACGTTTTCAAATGGGATAATTGATCAAAAAGTCACCCAAGTCATGTAATATTTAGTGCATATAATCATATAAATTACTTTAGTCAACTAAATAAATAATTCAATACGAAATTCTCTGGAGTATATTTGACCCCATCTACATACGAAATGTTGCTTCGCTTTGTTATTTAATGATAAAAGTCACGTTGATTTTGTACTTTGCTTTGATGACATAAACGAAGATGCAGTAAACGTTATTGAATGATACATTATATTGGGAATCTATTATTATAAAAGTTTTATTATTGAGTCAACTTAACGTATTAGTTAGGTATAGGTATCTAAAATTTTTTATGGTTTTCCTATATATATTGTGTCAACACCTCATCAATTATATATAGAAAAACCATATAAAACTCTAGAGTTTAATTAGACGCACGAGTTCAATAATAATCACTAATAAATAATAATAATATGTTCTAATACTCTAGAATCTTGGAAGACGAAGATCCACAATGAAGGTTGAGGAATGAAGAAGATGATTATAGGAGTTCACAAAAACTAATCTATAAAGGAAGTTTTTTTCCCTTTGTAAATAGGCTATAGGTGAGCATGTACATTTTTTAAGTAGGTTACTACAAACTTGGAATAAGAATAGGGCTGCTATAGCCATAATAGTGATTTTATGCTTGTATGTAGATGGGATCAAAATAAAAGAAATATATATATTGTTCTAGTTGTTGTCTTCTTAACAATGGTATTTGAATCAATGTGATAGAACCTAACATGATAATATACTGTCGGAACCTAACAAGATAATATACTGTCAGGAGCTTTCTTGTATGTACAAATGATAGATATAAACTCAAGGCCATGAATCGGACACATCCGAAGGGTATGTCGGGCTTTCTGCGGGGACAACTACAAGATGATCGTTTTATTTGATCTTTATATAGAATGACACCAACTCAAAGAAATTCTTGAGTTCTGGATTAGATTTTTTAAATTCTCTAAAGCTTGTGACGATGTAGATGAGAAGAAAAACCGTTGATGTCCCTCCGGTCAACTCAAATAGTATTGAGAAGCTGTTAAGGCTAAGACTCTCGTCTCCATTTGGAGAAGACTGGTCATCCACACATTTCTCAGATGTAAGATAAGCGTCTTCAAGTTCTTTGAGCTTCCCACTTCCGATATATTCATTAGAGCTTTGTTTGCCTCGGATAACCACGAATATCGCCTAGGAAACGCCTGAAAGAACATAATCACGTTGCATAAGAGTGTGACTTGTTCATTAATGACACCATTTGACTTCTTAGGTCAAAACGATTGATGCATAACATTGAAATTCCAAAGATATATCTGTGTTTTCTTGATGTATTAACAATCATTTTAAATTATGTAAAAAAACACTTTACGTTTGGAGTTTTTAACCATAAAACTAGTGAGAATATGTTTAATTTCAGATATGTAAAAATAACCGTATTATGAGGAATTTTGATCATTAAGAGAACTTACAATCCAAAGCCTCCAACTTTAAATGTCTCTCCGGTTCTGATGAAGCTCTTGCAGTATTGAGCTAGAAAGACTTTGGCCGCAGGAACTTCAAGAAAGATAGCTGCGATTTCACCAGTATCAAGGGCCTTAGCGTATGCATGAGTGGAGTTATAGCTCCTGACCTTAATGTTATTAAAACCCAAAACTTCTTTCAAGTAGTAATTGACAAGCGAACCATTGCAGTACCCCACAGTTGCATTCATGTTCCTAAGCGCCTCAACGCTAGTTATTGTTGGTTCCAACCTCTGAGCCGTGAGCATGCTGGCTAAGCTAGCCACGTAGCTCTGTGTGACAATGAATGCCACAAAAAGCCACACAACCACCGCCATTCTTGATAAATTGCTATGTAACTTGTCCCCTGTGCTCGAAAAAACCATAACTCAAACGACAAGCATATATAACGTTTTTGGATTCTATTTATGGAATTTAACACTTTTGAACGAAACTAAATGTTTTTACCTCGCAAAGTGAAGAGCATCGTAAAGAAAGCCAAATTACAATTCCAATTTGGTCTATAATTGAGCCTCGGAGATACGTACAATGATTTCTTTCGATTAACCAAATGATGAAGCCGTTATAAAGAGTGATCCCTGCTAATAGCCACCACATCTTTTCCGTAAACGGCTTCATGAACAACCATGGCTGGTTGATAACCGGGACCTAACCGGGACAATCATCTCTAATCCTGACTCGGTGTACGGTTGAGTAAAATCGACATACTCGTGCCGCCTAGACATGATGGTGACATCACCGCGATGATGTCAAAATTCTAAGCCAAAAGAGTAAAAGAAAAAAAACCAAATCAATATATACAGATTATATAAATAGAACCAAATGATCCGGATCTTTAACCACCAGATACGTAGTATACTGCTACGTATTGAGACGGACCCGGTGCATTTGGTTCCCTCCTCTGCAAAAGAAACAACTTATTATGAATGACTCAAATTCTACCTCTTCAGGTATTTGCTTCATCATATCATCATAAGAACCATGTATGAAAAGTACTCATATGGAAGCTTCATTTCTCTCATCATTCATCAAAAACTGCAATCACAAATCCATCAAACTTCGTTTGATTCTTCTCGTGATCAAACTCAACACTCACGAATTGCTTGAACAATGATCGCCCAGGAACACCGACCCTCATCCGATCCCCTGAAACTCCGGCGAGACTCCGGCGCCGGCGATGAGCATACCACGGTTGCATTGGGAACAGAACCTGTTTCAGTTCATCAATCGAATGAGTGTATGTGATTGCATCGGTTGCTCCATTGGTGTCATCTTCAACATTCTCTGAAAACCCTAATCCTTCGGTCCAATACACGCTGTGATATCCCTTTTTTGTTACGTAAACAATCTCCACTGTAGTCGCCGGAGTTTGTCTCCGGTTATCGGAGTTTTCATGTGAAGTTTGTTTCAACAATTTCACTGCATTATACCCTTGTACGGCGAAGATTCCCGGTTCATCTTGTTGTTCTTCGGGGTAATCGTGAGTAAACTTTCTCCGGAATCTCTTTCTGAAGTTTTGGAATTCCGGTGTGTTTTCGGGGAAGTAGGTTTTGACTCCGAGAATACCTTTGAGTGAAGAAATCTTGAAGGAGTTGATTGAGTGAAAATGATCTGTGATTCCGTTAGTTGCCATCCATAGATACCCATCTCCGGTCATATTCATCTTGTTGGCGGTCTGATACAAGCTGACCCCTAGGTCCAGAGATGTATGAATTACAAAGACTTTACGTTGTTGTGTCTTGAGTACCTTAAGCTCTTCATTGAGGGAGGATGAACCTGATCTTAGTGGTAGGATATGGGTTAGCTCACCACCCGTTTGACGAAATGTCTGAGAGAGGTAAGAGATGATTGCTGCTGATGCGGAGGTCAGATGTGAGGTTTCGTATATGAGAGTGACTTCGTGTATGTTCCATGACTGTAGAATTGCTGCCATTGCATTCATATGTGTGGATTGTGTAGATGCGGATTGAATGAAGAATGACCATTGGTCTGTTGCTTGCAAGGAAGGTGCGCTTGCTAACGAAAGGAAAATGGGGATGTCATGATCAGATTCACTGATAACATCGGCTATTGCAGATGCTTCTTCCCATGTATGACCTCCTAAAATGGCTTTTACATTATGTTCATCAATAAGCTCTTTAGCTGCATTTTTACATCATTAAAACGTGAGCATGTAAGTAGGATTCTAAACAATCAAATCAAAGTTCTTTAATATGAATTTGCAAACTATTTAAACAGAAACATGATTGTTATCATGTGGATTCTTGAATAAAAGATGGAAATAAATGATGCACCTGCAATAGCTGCATGTATTGGTTTGCTTCGAGAGTTTTGAAGACATAAAACAACAGGCTGATTAGTTTCGTTGTTGAAATCTTGAATTGCTAGTTCAATCGCCACTTGGCCTCCTTCCCAGCCCTAGACGTTTGATCAAGAATGGCGCCAATCCTAGCGAACCCTTTTTCTGTGGTCTGTGATGCTTGCAGAAGAAGAAAGCACCGGGAAGAGAAAGTAAGCAAAAGGATCAAGTAAGTTGCAAAATAATGCATCTTCATTGAGATTCTTTTCTTGAAACAATGATTCTTTGCATTGATTCATATATGTCTTAAAGCTTAGTACATTCACCATTTCATTGGCCATTTCAGTTTACTAGAACTTTCCCATGAAATTTCTTGTAGCTTTCTCTGATGTGGACCCTTGCCACCATCCGTTATAACTTAAAAATATCGTAAATCCTACTAACGAAAGGTATGAATGAAACTTTGTTAAACTGGTTTGAGCTACAGTCAATGCTTTGGAATGCAAAGACATTTGGGTTAGTTTAGCATATTACTCATTCAAACTCTTGCAAGATATTGCAAGGCATTTATATTCACTTGTGTGTAAATCAAAAGTCAACTGCATCAGGATCTGACTAAATCAACATGTAGCATCATCTGACTAAATCATCCATGCAGTCACAACAACACCCATTTGTAAAGATACGTAACTTGATCATTATAGAGTCATACTTCATATATCATGTAAACAGTAATGAAGAATATAGGAAATTAACCGAGGACTATTATTAAAAGCATACAGGAGTAAATGTGTAATAGGTACATGGGAGGAATCCTATAGGGTCCGGCGTTTGGTTAACCCTCTGGTGAAGTAAGATTTTCTATTAATCAGGGTACATAACGTGGTAACCTTTATTGTAGCTTGAACTCGCGAAATAACATGACTAATTCAACCACTATTTGATAATATATTGCTAATTCTACATTAAAAATATGCCAAATGGGAGATTTGTACTTTTATAAGACATCTTGAAGAATATTGTTAAAAAGACTGTATAACTAACTTGAATATTATAACCAATCACACGTTTACCCTAAACTACTCTTAAAAAAAGTGCAGCAAATTAATCTTATCCATCATAATTTAATAATTATATGAAGTGACTAATTCTCAGTCGTTCATGTATTCATGATAAAATATAGATGTTTTTTAGTATATTTTAAATATGTTTTAATGAAGTCATAAGAAGTTGTATGAACATACTAGATATAGTTTGCTTCACAGGCTAGATAAGTTATACAGGATATTATGTTTAATGAAACTTAACTTGCATTAGGTGTTCGAATATTATATTATTTCTTTATAAATGATAATTATTTTTAAAATTATTTGAGACAAATGATGCATATATGAATGTTGGTTATTCTTCTGTGATTATAGGTTCAAGTCACAAGCGATAATGATTCAGAAAGTTAGTTAGATCAGATATGTTATTTATTTGGCTTTATCTTGTAATCGAGACTAAGATAATTAATGGCAAATCTGTTTCTTAGTACATATACTAATCTAAGCTATTGTAACCAAAGCTGGCTAATGATATTCAAGTTTTATTAAGAAATTCTTCTTTTCTTGATATTGTGCTTGTTAAGATACTTTCGCTGCAATCTTTACATGTGTGAATCGGATCCTGACAATAAGGGACATAAATAAACTCTGCTAAGGAAGCAAAGCAAACGACAATATGAAAGTTTTAATGGTTTTGATTTTGGATTTAGAATTACATCCGTATATATCTTGTTTCTACAATTTATGTTCCTGATTCACAAGTTATCTTCTATATAGCAAGAAAAGTAGTTCCGATGAATCAAAGTTTATGTACAAGCTGCAGAAGCAACAGATTTTTATGAAAACTAAAGTTAAATAGTAATCTATGTATCTCAGTACTTGCTTCACTAAATGACCATCTATGTTTCTCTTTAGTTCTCATTTACATATTTTGTGAATTTTGATTTCTGGTGAGTGTTGACAGTACACTCGAATAGTCTAATATCTATCATGAGTTCTGGTTCAATGGAGTCTTGACTAATAAACTATTAATGCATAATTGTTCATGTTGATTAAGTGATTTATGGTCACTCGAGTCATGACTTATTTTATTGCGACTTATTGGTTCACTCGTGTCTTGACTTATCCATTTTGACCCGTTGCCTGACCCACTTGAACCATCTCTACAAGATACTAATCTGTCACCCAACTCACTCTAGGTTAAAAAAAATCACAGGAAAGGGCGCTGATTTTCGAATTCTCTTTGGGCCCCAAAAAAGGTTGAGCCGTCTCTGTGTCTATCACGGAAAGAGCAAACACATTTAAAGTAAGTATAACTTTATTCGTAAATTGGTGGAGAATCATGAGGCTGACATAAACTACTGCAATACTAAAGATCAAGTGGCAGATATATTTACTAATGCTCTACAAGTTGGAATGTTCAATTTCCTAAAGAAGAAATCGATAATGGAAGTACTCAAGATAAGACTAATGCAGTTAAACAAAAAGCTATTAGACAAAACTGATGCGGTTAAACATTCATCTTTAGTTGTATGTAAAACAATTGTGTATGAATTTATATTGAGACAATAGAAAATTCAACGATATTTTGAGATTCATCTGTTACATACCCCAACAATATAATATAAAACCATATAGGGTGAGTAAAGTTGAGTGAGTAATCATTGACTTTGCCCCATAGAATACCATACTTATATTTCAGATGTGTATTATAATATATCCTTTACCGTTTATACTGTTTAAATACATTCTTTAACAAAGAAAAATAGGGTGAGATCATGTGTATGAATAATCTGTGACAAGCGTCGTTATATAACAGGTCGGTCCACCATTGCAGATGCAGGGGAATTTCTTGCATATCACTTAAATTCATTCTTTATGTACTTCTGCCTTCAAAAAGATTGTCGTAGATTGATACGTATGATGATCACACACATACATGTTGTGTATGATATATATATATACACACACATGCATTAGCTTTTGAGGTGCATAGGATCCCATGAAAATATACAATCTCACAAAGATGCATAATTTCTACAGTTATCTGATCATTTATTTGGTTGCTTTCTCGTTACCATGTTTTCTTCGGCATGCAACAGTAACAGCCACAAGCTTGACTATGGTACCAGAAACCATACATGAAATGGGAATTGGTGTCATTCTTGACCAAACATCAAGGCCCGGAAAAGAGGCCAAAGTGGCAATCGAGTTGGCATTTCAAGATTTCAAGAGCAAAAGCAATCAACCGTTGGTTTATATCTTAAAAACTCGCAAAACAAACCTGTCCATGCAGCTATTGCAGGTAATCAATTCACTTCTGTTTCTACCTTTTCAGTATAAAAAATTGAGTAAATTTGTAATAAAGAACTTTAAGTTAGTTATTTATTTGAAATCGAAATTCGTTACTTGTATGTTGATTCTGTGATGATGTGAACATGTAGCTAAAGAACTTATGGATGTACACAAAGTGAAAGTCATTTTGGGAGGTCATACATGGAAAGAAGCATCTGCCATAGCCGAGGTTATCAGTGACAACGAATCTGATCGTGATATTCCTGTGTTTCTTTCTTTAGCAGGCACGACTCCACTACAAGCAACCAATCAATGGCCATTTTTCATTCAAACAGTTCCCACACAATCCACACAGATGAATGCGCTGGCTGCCCTTTTACAGTCGATGGGTGTATGTCAAGTTACTCTCATATATGAAACCTCCTCATCAGCATCAATCGTTTCTCATCTCTCCCGGCATTTCATCAAACAGGGCCTGAGCTAACCCATATTTTATCACTCACATCTGGTTCGTGTTCGTTAGATGAAGAGCTTGAGGTAGTCAAAAAACAGCAACGTAAAGTCTTTGTGGTTCATACATCTTTGGAGCTCGGGGGGTTTGCGTGTTTCAGACAGCCAAGAAGATGGAAATGATTGGAGATGGGTATCTATGGATCGCGAGTAATGGAATCACGGATCTTTTTCATTCGGTTAGTTCCACTGTAATTTCTTCACTGAAAGGTATGGTTGGAGTCAAAAGTTACTTCCCTGAAAACTCACCGGAGTTTCAAAACTTCAGGAAAAGATTCAGGCAAAAGTTTAGGTTAGATTACCGGAAGAAGAGCAGGAAGAACCTGGAGTCTTTGCTGTACAAGGATATGACATCATGAAAATGATGGAAACAGCCTCACCGGAAAACTTCCATCAATGGAAGCCAGTTCCGGCAAACACAGTAGAGATTGTTAGCATGAATGGAAAGGATATCACAGTGTGTACTGGACAGAAGGATCACGATTTTCAGAGACAGTTGAGGCCGACGCCAATGGAGCAACTAATTACGCGCATTCTATGGATAATGTTGTACAAGCTTTGTGGCCGGTGCAGCCATTGGTTTGCTAATAGACATCGCAGGAATCTCGCTGAAAATCCGATGAGGGTCGGTATTCCTGCTCAATCTTTGTACAAGCAATTTGTGCGTGTGGATGAAGATGAAGATGTCATCGACGGATTCGTAGTTGAGTTGTTCGATGAAATGATGAAAAAACTCAATCAAACATATGACCTAATTCCATATTATCATTCATATGATGACTTGATAAAAGCAATACATTCGAAGGTCAGATACTTAGCAATTCCTATATTAACATTACATGTGATTCATATATTTACTTTCTTAAACATGAAGCAGGAATTCGATGCTGTAGCTGGTGATGTAACGATTATATCGAGTAGACATGAATTTGCAGATTTTACACAACCGTACACTGAGTCAGGTTTGGAGATGATTGTACCCGTTCGATCTAGATTATCTAATCACAATGGTTGTTCTTGAAGCCTTTCACTGCAGAAATGTGGTGGTTAATAGCAGCAATTACTATTTACAATGGGTTTGTTATTGGTTGATGAGAGAAACTACAATAATGATCTCCGTGGTCCCATCATTACCCAAATTGGAATCATCCTTCATCTTGCATTCTCAACACTCTTCACGTTGCGTGGTAACATGCTACCTTACAAAGACTACTAATCTCATTTTCACACGTTACCCAACTTGTGCGCATATATAGTGCCTTTTCATTTTGATCATTTTCTCCCATGTACAGGTGATAGGATGCATAGTAATTTGTCAAGAATGGCGGTGGTCGTGTGGCTATTTGTAGCACTAATTATCACACAGGGCTACGTGGCCAGCTTGGCAAGCATGCTTACGGCTCAGAGGCTTGAACCAACGATAACAAGCGTTGAGATGCTTAGAAACATGAATGCAACTGTTGGGTACTGCAAAGGATCATTTATAAACAGATATTTAAGTGAAGTTCTTAAGTTTGAAAAATTTTCAATCAAGAGCTATAACTCGACCCATGGATACGCTGAGGCCCTTAATAGTGGTGAAATCGCTGCTGTCTTTCTTGAAGTTCCTATAGCTAAAGTCTTTCTAGCTCAGTACTGCAAGAGCTTCACCAAAACCAAAGAGACATTCAAAGTTGGTGGTTTTGGATTCGTAAGTCTTCTTGCTTTTAGTTTCTCATAAATCCAGTTTCACTTCAAGGTCAAAAGTATGCAACAATTTAAATAACAAGATATTATATATACAGGCATTTCATAGGGGGTTTCAAAGACTATCAGATGCAAACAAGGCCTTAATGGACATATCAGAAATTGGGAAGGTCAAAGAACTCGAGGACAAATATCTAATTCCGAGAGTGTGTTGATGCAATATCTTCACCTGATGAAAACGGAAGGCTTAACCTTGAGAGCTTTTGGGTACTATTCGTGTTAACCGGAGGGACATCTACTGTTGCTCTTGTCATCTATATCATCATCAGCATCAAAGGATTTAAAAGATCCAATCAAGAACACATGAACGTACTCAAATTGATATCAATTTTTCTTAAAGATTGGAAACGTCGATTGAGGAGATCATCTAGCATAGTTGTCAGTGTAGAAAGTGATCGACACAATCGAAATACTGATTATTTAGATAACATGGATGATGATTCATTTAAGCAAATGTAAGCCCAGCCCCATAGATACGATCACAAGTTTGTTAGTTCTTAGCAGGAAGTATTTTAAAACTGTAATTTTTCTTTCTTGTATAGCATATCGTGTACATATATGTTTTAATAAATCGTAGATCATTGTACCAATTTCGTTGCTTATAAATCAATTCATGTTGTGTATTTATTATAATCGTATAACCGATCAGCTGAAAACCCTTGAATGCCACTTGGAAGCTGCATTTTTGTCTCATTTGTCTTATTGGTTAGTACGGTGTTGATGGGGACGATGGATCCTGTAAGAAAGCTAATCATATCTTGCAGTTATCTACACTCAAATAACAATTAAAATGGGTATTGTAGTTAGAGATTATAAATGATTTAGTCAGAGGCTGCTACATGTTGACTTTTGAAAATGTCATTACTGAAAATGACACATGACATAAGATGCATTCTATAATAAGTATCTTGCAAGAGTTTGAATGAGTAATAAGACAAGGTAAATGTCTTTGCATTCTAAGCAATTGACTACTACTTCCTAACTAACATAGTTTCATTCACCATAGTTAAGACCACTTTTATTAGTAGAATATCATTCATAACATATAGAAAAAAGATGAGATATAACTATTCTGATTACGATATGACATAATTACATACATTCCTGGTAAACGCGGGGAATGTAAGTAAGAGAGTGACTTCAATATGAAGATCATGAGTTTAGTGACTTACTTGGGTCACGTTTAGGGTCACATTGAAGGTGGTTAGTCGAAATTCCATAGGTCAGCGAAAAATTACCTTGGGACTAAAGATGATTTTAATCAACCAATGTTAGATTTAAAACCTAATCAGATTGGATTGTTGGAGTATCAAGATCTTAACTCACAAGAGACTACATCTTACCTGAAGAAGTTATCAATTACAGTATAGAAGAGCCTTTAGATAGGAAATGCAATAGTAACATAAATCAATAATGTAACAGAAAGTAAATAAAATTAAACATCTAATTTATTCTTGCAAGTGCTAACTAAAGACCTTTTAACTGCTACATATGATTTGAATTATTCCATAAGATTTTAAATAACCGATTGGAGAATCCACGGTTACTCTAAAATACGTACAAGTTTTGCAGGGTTTACCAATAAAGAGTAATGCCGTCTTTGAAATTGATGATCCTATAAGATGACCTAATCAAATAGCAGTATAATATAATAATCTTATGTGTGTTTCGCTATCACCAAACTCGATAAAAGGCTATAATCTAAACATGCCCCGTATTTTAAAATTATTAAGTTAGACTTTTTGAAAATCTAATGGAGCGACAATGAATTCAACAAGCAAGGTTAATAATTTTCAGGATTGGTGCGATTTTATTTCCTTGAGAAACTTCCCATTTAGTCCGCATGAATTATTTAAACCATGTTAGCAATCTAACTGCATATGGTAAACTTTATTGACAAGTGCTACATTGGTGCGTTCATACAAACAACTATGTATAGCTACTAGAGGCGTTAAAAAAACCGGTTTGACAACCGGTTCGGGAGAAAAAACCAAAACCGGTATGGGGTCCAAACCGGTTTCAAACCGGCCCAACCCGGCGGCTTAGGTTCGGTTTGTAGGTTTCCTTTTTCAAACTAGTTTCTAACCCAGTCTGGTTTCAAACCGGTTTTCAAATAATTATTTAGAATATTTTTGTCGTTTGAATTGTTTCAATATTTTATATATTATATATTTCACTTTGATTTTAGATTGTGTACTTAATTTGAAATTATGTACTTAATTTAAAACTAGGTGTTTCCCACCCGCGCGTTGCGCGGGGACTTCTGTCATGATCCCAAATCCAAAACACTTACGGCTTTCCTTTCAATATCTCACACGCGTGTTGCAATGGAGCCTATGATACACTGTTATGTTCCTAATCATGATAAATTTTAAGTAATCAATTCAAATCCTAGAAAAATTATATAATTGTAATAAATGCCTTAACAGAACTATATTCTAGTAAAAGACGGAGACCTGTAGGTTCAAGTTCCAGCAAAGCCTCAATCACCGCTGGCCTTCCGCCGCAGACTCGAATATCAAAAACGTAAATGAAAGTAGACCTATGAATCCAACTCTGTTACATGAATTGGAAGCGGGGCACAGCTTGAGTTGCTACTGCTGGTAGGAGGAAAATTAGCTCAAGTATACCTAGAAGTTGTTAATTGTAACTGCAATATCCAAACGAACAACTTGGATCTCATAAAATACAAACTAAAGAATCCCTAAAATAATATAGCACAGCAAGATGTGAAATCATGTAATAATATTATGAAAATCAGAAAAAGAACCAAGAACAACTGTAAGTTAAAAAGATTTATTATGCATTGAGATTTGAAGGTTACGAAGAACAATAAATTATGCAACGAACACATTTACGATTCTTAGACCTATGGCAGAAGAGCCCTCATGTAATGAACGCAAGCTAACTTTTGAATTGCCATGAAAGGTAAGCGTTCCAACTCTATGTTATTTATCTATTATGCCTTAGTTCACTGCATCCTAAACAAAGGTCGCAAAATATCCTGCTGTGCCATTTTGCTAAACCAAGAATCCTAAACTTGTACTCATGTACACTGTCTCGTTTGACTTGAAGACCTGTTTTAACCAGTTGAATGGAATTACAAAAACATGATCTAGTATTATATTTAAAATGATACTTGATGAAAAGTTTGTTTATATTACATGCCATAAATGTTGCCTATTGAAAATGTTACTACTGTTTGAAGATAAATCTAGATTGTAAAGGAAGACATAGTAGTAGTCAACTAAATGTGGACATAAAATTAGTTTCATCTAGAAATTGAATATTAACTGGTATATTGACTTTTAAAAGTCAAGCTAGTATGGAAAAACAATCTACAGAACAGTTGTTTCATTAGACCATATATATGTGACTAACATATTATTAAAGCAACTTTCATGGTCATAACACTTTTATGTATGCTTGAACATACCATAGAGATGGCCTCAAACGCCTAATCAAGCTTCATCTTGATAAAGTCCACTGTAAGGTCAACCTTCATTTTTGAAAAGTTTTCTAAACCTGACAAAATCAATATCAAGGCTAAATAAAAACACACATAAAAACCAAATGGCAAACATAAATAAACGTTAAAAAGTAAAGTTACTAAAGTTAATTAAATTCCCAAATCAAAATACTTAATTTAAATTAAGAACCTAAGACACTACTCCAGGGATAAATGAGTAAAACATATGAAAAGTCCAATTTAAAAACTTCATCAAAATTTAAGGACATAAAATATTTCTTCCCCAGGGATGATCACAATTCAGAAGTCCATTTTCATCTTTTGAAAATCCAGCTGCTTGTAATTTTTATAAGTTATCATTACTTTCTCTGTAAATTAAAAATGAGAAGTGAGAGTAGATTCAACCTTAGATAGATATCCTTCAAGGCATTGTTCTTGAACGATCTTCCTGTAGTATCCATGAACCTAAGAAGCCTTGAAATTGCAGCAAATATAAAAAATAGGCAAAAAAGATTATGATGAGGAAAGAAAGAAGAAAGAGGAAAACTGTCCATATACAAAAACTCTAAGAATTCACATCTGGAATCATCAAGAGCCTTAAAACTTGCATACATCAAAATCAAATCACTACATAGCCAAAAGTTAGAAAAATTATATGTTAACATATGTAATAAGATGTAAATATACCTATACATAGGTTCCTTGATGAAAATTTTGTCCCCCAATCGAATATCTACACAACTTTATACAAAAGTATAAAGTAAATCACCAAAGAAAATAAAACATTTAAAATTGATCTGTGGAAAAGTGGGATTCACACAACAATTGCGACAGAAGTAATATATGTTTTAAGTTTTTGGTTTAATTTTCTTACCAATTGTAAAACTTAGCAATACTTTAATCCTAGAACTTCCTTCAGTTCTATTGATTTTTTTTCTGGAAAAGAATTCAAAACGCATTTAGTCTTATTCTTAGGTTAATCTGCATCATTGTTGTATGATCTAGTTAAATCCATACATTGTATGAGTAATGAGTCTTAAAGTAGACATTCTTACCAATGAGCCCTGTGGTTCGTAGCAGCCTTCTAAAAATCAGATTGCATCCACAGACCACATCAAAACTTTACATGCCCCACCTAAAATGAGGTTAAAGTCATTATTAAACAATTTTTGTTCTTGTTAATGCAATCATGATGCTCTAAGTTAAAAAGCTTGCTAATTATTCATATTCCACACCTCTTGATATCTTAGAAAATCATCACCATTACACATATTCATCAACCGGGAGCTTCATGAGACTTTCAAGATATTTAAAATGCATAATCAGCAGCTTGCAGGGGACCTGAATGTTGAACAATTAAAAAAACATTGTAATTATGAAGCTAGATTCATTATATAACCAGAATTGAAAAAAATATCCAAACCAACAAATGAAAGCTCTAAAATCCCGCATGTCAACATACAAGAAAAAAGAAAGCTACAAAATAAGTTGCATATCATCAATTATAATATCAATAAATTAAAGTAACAACACCATGCAACTTGGATTGCGATATGATGTATAGATGTAGAAAACAACCTCGATAAGCTGCCGACTATGGAAAAAAAAACCCAAATCAATAGCACATAATATACAGATATAAAAAACCCAAATCAATAACACATAAGAACATGCAGCCCCCAACATATAATTAACAAACCAAAATGAAATAACAGAGCAAGAGAAAGCATGCGACCTCAATCTATGACACCCAAATGGTAATCACCACATCCGAACCAAAAACAGATAACCCATCACAATTCGAAATAGAAGAAGAGAACAAAGGCAGAGGCAAATTAAGCTCTCCAAATGTCAGCGAACAAACAACTCACCAAATGTCAAGAAATGGTAGCAAGAGAAGCTTCAAGAAGAGTCATTGTTAAGAGTCATCACCGAAACCCTAGAAACGACCACCACTAAACCACCACTATCGCGGAGGAGAAAAGGGGACACCCAAACCCTAGAAAACCACCATCACACGACCACCGCATCACCGTCATGGCCAAGTCTCTCTCTCTCTCTCTTCTCCTCGTCGTTGCCTCTCTCTCTTGGGGTACTCTGCAATACTCCTTTGGGTAAGATCGACGAACAAAGAAATCAAATTAGAAGAAAACAAAAAAAGATAACTCACCGAAAGTGGGATCGTAACTGTGAACAACGGAAGATACAACTGTTCTTCAATTCGAAAGTGGTTTCTCCGACCTAACCCCAGCTTTCTCTTTGCTTTCTCCATCGCGACAATCACCACCCGTTATCACGTATTGAAGATCTAGGTTTAGGGATTTGGTGATTTTGTGTATGAACAATGGGATTAGGGTGAAGAACTGAAGATAAAAGAGATTTGTCGGTGTGGCACTGTTGCCACCGACAATTTAGAATAAATAGAATAGAAATTGTGTACTTTGTTTTTAAAAACAATATGTAATGTTTCTAATTTTATATGTTTTAATTTTTACATATAAAAATATGTAATTGCATCTTATAGGTTTATTTAATTTATACAATTAATATAAACATCATTATAAGTTATTTAATTTTTACAATTAATTGTTTGTTTAATTTATAACGCTAAAAAAAGAACCGGTTTTCAAACGACCCAAACCGGTTTTCAAACCGACCAAAACATGTTTTATAGGTTGGGTTTTTTTAAAGTTCAAACTGGTTTAGAACCCGAACCGGTTTGAGACCAAACCAGTTTTGACCACAGTTGACAAAACCGATTTTAGTAAAAACCTGATTCGTAAACGACTAAATTAGCTACACATGTATCATATCTTGGGGTGGTGGTCTTATGTTTAATCTAATAAGTGAGGTTATTGTACAAAGTGTATTTTTGCTATAAAGTGTAAAAAGACACAATGAGGCTAAAAATCACAAAAAAAGTTATATCTCACAATCTAAATCGAATTTCAAAAAAGTACTTTAAAGTCTTTGTTCATCTCGTCGTACTCTTTCAAAAAAAAAAAAAAATTTCATTGTATCTTTTTATGACATAATGATGTCATTATATTGTGTTTTATCAATTACACGATAAAAAACATTAATTTTTTTTATTTTTCGTTTATTTTTTTTTCTTAGTGAGGACGGCTGGGAACAAAAGCTCGGAATTACCTTTTTGAAATTCGATTTAGATTGTGAGATGTAATTTTTGTGACTTTTTGTACTCATTGTGCATTCTCACACTTTGTAACACAAATACATTTTGTATTTAAACCTCTTTCATCAATTATGGTGCGGGAAATAGTTCACGTCTTTGCTCCATAACGATTACATGACATTGATTTTACAAAACCATATGACACGATACATGATTAAGGACAGGAAAAGTTTAACCTATCAAACTTAATGGCAGATTGTCGATCGACCTTATATAACCTAGAAAACAAGAGTTCTATCACTACAGATTACTCACAGCCAACCGATGTGTGCAAGTCACGTCCTATAGTTGTTATCAGAACTCTATGTTGTTGTTGAGGACAATTGACCGACCATAACCTAGAAGGCAGCACCCACACAATTTTCTGATGAAGTGTCACCAAGGATTATCAACGAGAGCTACCTTCACCGATAGATTTCCAACTGGTTAACTCCATCGTGAAAATCACATGTTTTTGTAGTTTGGAACTAGATTTGTTACCTTAATTGACACGGTTGTAAAACCGAGTTATAGCTATCATCTAATGAATATAATCGGATTATTTTTTTTTTTTTTTTACAAAGTAATTTTGATATAAAACCTGAAATATTACATCACGATAGCAGGTAGGCGGGCAACAAGCTGCGCCGTCACCCCTTTCTGAATTGCGAACCCTAATCTACTAAACACATATCCTTGCCCCTGTGGAGTCGAGACATTGCTATGAATAACCCGCTGGACCCTTGTCAAGAACGAATAGCCTCCGGAGCTTCCAATCATTGTACCATTTTTGTGGTTTATAAAATGTGTTCTGTATCTTTTGTAGTCATTTATAAACTGATTGTATATTAATTTAGAATCACCAATCACTCAATCAGACCCATTACACCTAATTAATACCTAAACAAATTATCTACAATCAAATAACAAGTTAACAACTGTTTGCAAAACCACTATTAGAGTAAGAGCATATATATAGATAGATAGATAGATGACTTAGTCAGAGGTTGCTACATTTAACTCTTGAAAATGGCATTATCAAAAGTAGACATCATAAGATGCATTTATTTAAAAATAAGAATCTTGCAAGACTTTGAAAGTCTTAACATTGACCATAGCTTTCATTCACCAGTTATAATTATTAGTGTATATATCTATCATTCATTAGGAATAGGAAAAAAATGTGATATAACTTTTGTGATCATGACTTAAGACAAAAGCAATGACCAGATGGAAACAAACAAGACCAAGAATCAGTGAATAGATGACAGAGAGAATGGTTAGGGTTTTAATAGAAAACCCTAGACGATGAGCAAAGCGAGATCGAAGGAGCGTTTGTGTGTCTACCCTCAGAAACCCCGCATCTACGATAATAAAGACCATCCAGCAGCAAAAGGCCAGCAACCAAAGCCCATAGCAACAACAGCCAAAGCCCATTAGCAGCCACGAACCCACAAACAGGAGTCCACACATCCAACATAAAACAACAAGAAATAACAAATGCTATTAGAATAAACATCAAATTGAAGAAGAGAAACAATATTTAATATTTTTAACAATTACTTACATATTGTATTTTATTGTTTGTATTAAAATCTTTGTATTTCGGAGGTCAAAGACAGAGCGTTGGTTTATCTCACTATTTGAGCTCATTTCTAAATTTTTTCGACCTCTTCTTGTTGCAGCTCCCACCTTTTTTCCAGGCATGATCGTTTTTGCACAGGTATGCTTCCTTTGCTTCGTCTCTATTGCTGCATAGGCTACTTTTGCCGCCTGTTCATCTTCACTTTGCTTTTGGATTTAATTTTGGCCTAATTTTTGGATTGTTGTCTCTTTGTCTTGAATATGTTACGTGTGTGTGTCTTGATTAATAAACCAAGAAATCAATTCTAACTTGAGCAATAGTAAGTTGGGCTAACAAAGTGATCTTAGAGATTTTTCTTAGTGATAAGTGATAAACCAAGAAGCCCACTTCAAATTTGAACAATAGTAGACATAAAAATCTATATTTTAACAAATACTTTACTCCTAATGGTCCATTATATTGCTAAAACATTACTTATTATAACTGATTTTGCATCTTTAAATCCTTTTAATGGATTAGTAAGCTCATACCAAACACATGCAGTGCAAGATATATAGTTAGCAGTGTGGATAATGATGATTTTTATGCTAAATAGTTACATATATCAGATGTGGAAATTGGTGATTTCATAAAATTGATGTTTCATTTTGTTAAGTTACGTTGTTTAATTGTTTTTGATCTATTGAGTACCATTAGAGCCTATTGCGTAACTCATGTTGAATAGCGATATTGGCTTATCCTTTGAGATAGAGGTTGTCTTACAAAAGTATCAGCTGATGATAATAGCAGGGAGATCCATGCATGGAAGCAATGGAATACCATGGTTTGTTTAAATAATTGTTGAAATACCTTTAATTGAACCTTTTTAATTAGGGATATACGTGCATTTTACATTATCTTACTATTGTTGCTGCTCCAGTTTCTTGCTATCAAAACAATGATTGAAGCAGTAGCCTTTTAGGTCATCCTTTTTAAGGGTTAGGTGATGGTTATCATTTTAAGTTAATTAAGCTCGGCTGATTATTTTATCTATTTAAATTGCAAAATGTGTGGTTAATAATGGTATTTCATGAACAAGATTAAACAAGCAAACATAAGTATCTACTCTATTCTAAATTTGCGGTTGAGCTTTATTGAAGTAAAAATCCAGAGTGTGTGATTCATTTATTTACTTAAGATCAGTTGGTGAAATGTATATTTTGTCACAATTCATGTAGTCATAATTTTAGAGGTTGTTTTCTTTGTAACATTAAGACGTCTAAGCATCCCTTACTTAGTTTTGTTATTTATCTTGCAACCAGAGAGATAAATCTCCCTTGATGTTAGGTGATAGCTTACTAAAACAATTTAGAGCATTTTGCTTGATTAGGTATATTGCTACATTTATATATAGGATTGCATTAAGTGTTTTTTTCCGTAGACTAGGATTAATAGTTACATACATGTTGTATCAGCGTTTGTGTTGCTTAGAGTTGTGTTTAACTGTATTTTCCATGTTGTTAGCGGAGGTTTTGTTTGCAGGGTGGTATTTATGGCCTCTCAGCAAGGTAGGCGGAACAGAAGTTTGTGTGCCTTTAAATTGTTTACTAAAAGCTACATCATATGTAATAAAAACAGTTTGCTATCACCTGCATTGCGATTCGTAACCTTAAAAACAGAGTGGTTCCGTCGTGAGGGAGGACAACCTTACTAGTTAAAATAAAACTAAATTGATACCAAGATATTAAAATAAATAAGATACAAACATATACCACACACCCATACCATACATATTATGTATGCATGTGTGCGTGTTTGTATTTATACATATAACTAGCTTTAGTAAACCCGTGTATTACACGGGTTGAATAAAATAAAATATTAATATAATAATTTTATTAATTATAAAATGATGTTGTAAGATATGAAATAACTGAAATTACGTATGAGTATTGATTATAAGTAATAAAACAGTGACATTAACTTTTTAGAATTTTATTTTTATTTTTTTCCAAAAATAATAAATAAATATTTTGTTATATAACCAAACCGTATAAAATTTTATTTTTAAAGATTTTCTTATTATAACTCCCAAATTTAATTATATTTTGTTTTAAAAAATTAACTTTTAAAAATACCAATTTTAAAAGTTTTCATTATTTTAAAAAAGTTTTATGCTTTGAAAAAAAAATATTGTATAAAAATTATATTTTTAGAAGTAACATTAATAAATAGATTTTTCTTAACTTATTAAATCTAAAAAAATATTAAATAATATTATTAATAATTAAGATAATTATTTAATATGAGTGAGATGCGAGAAAATTTTGATAAAGAGTTGTAGTGAGTTGTCATGTGTCATCCAATATACTCTTTTTGTTGAGAGTAGGAGAGGAAGTATTGAATTTATTAAAGTAATATGAAACACCACGATATACAAATGCATATGGGTCGGTTAAATAGACACCTCAAAATTTTAAATCAACATCCCAAAATTTCTATACGTGTCGTATAGCCCCATTCGCGTCATATAGAGGGGTCGTATAGGGTTATATGTGTCGTATAGAGCTATATGTGTCGTATAACAATCTGACAGCCCACTGAATTTTTCCTCATAGTCAGTGTCAAAATTAGTGTCAAAATTCGCTATACGCGTCGTATAGCCCTATATGTATTGTATAGGG
Organism: Flaveria linearis; assembly: GCA_024085815.1. NCBI lineage: Eukaryota > Viridiplantae > Streptophyta > Magnoliopsida > Asterales > Asteraceae > Flaveria > Flaveria linearis. The sequence goes on from CM044010.1 coordinate 13,245,762, forward strand.
GTCGTATAGGGCTATATGGGCGTATATCAATTTGACAGCCCCCTGAATTTTCCTCGTTTTTCAGTGTTTTCGACCTATACGCTGCGTATGGTACCATATGCGACGTATAGACGTGTGTCGATTAATTCAAGTGGGTATCTATTTATTAGGACCCATGTTATTTGTTTAACATTAACCTATAGTAAATATACTACATAAATAGTACTGCATACAATAGTACGCTACAAAATAGCCTATATATTAATACATCTATACATGCATACAAATCCAACAAAAGCAAATTTCCTCATTTCCAATAATGCAATCTGTATAAAATCTTTAAAAATATAATTTAAATTTTGTCAAAACAAAAAACAATTTTTTACAGTAATAAATAAAAATAAAGGTGCACACGTGTCACCATTCTAGGCTATTTAATAGTTGATTTTCTCGTATCTCTCTCCTCTTAAATAATAATAAATGTAAGAAAGAAATATTTAACTTCAAATGTTAAATAAATATTCTTGAATTAATAACTATCCATAGTTAAAATTTTAAATATGTTAATTTCAAATTGTTAACCTTAAATTTTCAAGTAGTGTAATTAATGTTTTAAAACCGGACGAAAGTGTACTGGATGCCTTACCGGTCCGATGGTCGGACCAGTTCAAACCGGTCGGACCGTATATAAGAACCGGATAAATTATAAGTACTTTTTATAAAAATATGTAAAAATTATATATATTATATATATATATATTATATATATAAACCGGTTCAACCGGTCCGACCACCGGTTCAACGCGACCGACCACGGTTCAACCGGTACGACCACCGGTTTCAACGACCCGGTTCCCGTTCCGACCACCGGTTCGACCGGTTCAACTGGTCTGACCATTGGTTCAACACTAAAACGTTTTAAGCACCGAACCGGACCAGATCGGAGTCCGGTTCCTGGTCCAACCGGTGGGACCGGCCGGTCCGGTCCGGTTTCAAAACCATTTGTGTAATATATGTATTTGTTCAATACATATATATAATACAATGTTTAAAACATTACTTCATTATTATTAAAGATGTAACAATAAATTAATATAACCAATGTATTACACGGGATTTTAACCTAGTATTCTACGTAAATAAATTGTGCCCAATAAAATACTCTTGTTTGATCAAAAGATAAATATTTGACAATATTCTTTACCATTTTCCCTCTTGTGGACCGATTATCCCCATCTCCGTTCATACCATCTTCATCCTTTTTCAAACTAACAATCCTCTTGATCTATTTAATCCAAAAATTAACCCCCTCTTTATTTTCTTTTGATTTCAGCTACAACAAAAAAACACCAAGAAAAACATCAAGTTCTAGCAGCAACACAAGCATACTATCACTACAAAGTACATATTACATCACACAATATAATTTCTATCACATACCCCGATTTCTATCCGACAGTGTTTCGTTAGAATGGGACGACCAATTAGCCAACAGAGAATCATCAACATAATGTCGTCGGTAATCATTGTCACCACAGATTTCCGATGGAATTGACCGTCGGTGAACCTAAGTTTTTGAATAGTGTAATCTAATATCTTAATTTAATTATTTATCAATATCTATTTTTTAGGGCAAACTGTGTTCTTCTATACATTACAGTGTAATATTTAGTTTTTAACACTAGAATTTTATTTAAAAGAGATCAATTAGATAAAGCTAACCGAAACCAAACAAAAAAACAAAGTTATATAAAAACATTTTAAAAATAATATTTTGAACTCGTGAAACACAAGTATCATACCTTGCCACAAAACACGAGTTATCCACTAATTAGTTTCCATAAACAACTAATTATTAAATCCAGTTAATTTTCTTTTAGCATTCTTATTTGTTTTATGTGTTTATTATAATTTAATCTAGTTTATTACTGATTTTTATAGTTTATGAATCCTTACCTATGTTAATATTGCTTATCTAAGTTCTTGCACACTTACGTTAAAGAACATTATGTTTTACATACTTTTCAAAACCACACGCTTCTACAAGGAAAAACAAACAAATATAAAACCAAATAAAAATTAGTTGTCAAAATATTGTTACAAAATATAAACTAAACTTATTTACATACTTCAACTCATATAATCATTAGTTAGGATAGTGAATTTGAATAATGATAAGTTTGAGTTTTTATAATAACCAAAACCACATCCGAAAACAAAGTATATAATCAAGTTGATAGCCATCAGAAAATCCCAAATAGACGTTACACAAGAAAAGATTACTAGGTACCCAACCGGCTAAAGGCTTTCTGTATTAACAACTACTCTAGATGACTTTCTCATTTGGTCTTTGATAAATGATGACACAAATCTGAAGAAGTTCGTGAGTTCTGCATTAGATTTTTTAAATTCTCTAATGCTAATGATGACGTAGATGACAAGAGCAACTGTAGATGTCCCTCCGTTATCTCAAATAATACCGAGAAGCTATAAGGGCTAAGACTTTCGTCTACATTCGAAGAAGATCCGCCGTCCCACACATTTCTCAGATGTAAGATACGCATCCTCAAGTTGTTTAAACTTCGCACTTTCCATACATTCGTTAGAGCTTTGTTTACCTCGGAAAAGCAACGTGTATTTCCTAGGAAATGCCTGAAATTACAAAACAATATCCCAAAAGTCAGATTGTATAGGATTATGAGGAATTTATAGCTCTTGGTTGAAGCTATTAAAACCTAACACATCTTTCAAGTAATGATGGACAATCGAGCCATTGCAGTATTCCACTGTTGCATTCATGTTCCTGAGTGCCTCAACGCTGGTTATTGTTGGTTCCAACCTTTGAGCCGTGAGCATGCTCGCTAAGCTAGATGTATAACTCTGTGTGATTATTAGTGCCATAAAGAGCCACACAACCACTGCTATTCTAGACAAATTGCTATGCAACTTTTCACCTGTACAAAAATATTGATAACATTGTTGGTTTTAAAACTTTCAAACAAATTAAAAACTCGTTTACTACCTCGCAAAGTGAAGAGTTTCGTAAATGCACGCCAAATGATGATTCCAATTTGGTTTATCATTGAGCCACAGAGATACCCGCAATGAGCCCTTTCGATTAACTAGACAATGAAGCCGTTATAAAGAGTGATTGCTGCTATTAGCCACCACATTTTTGTGGTAATGGCTTTATGAACAACCATGGCTGGTTTGATAATTATCTGGATCTAACGGTACGATCATCTCCAAACCTGACTTTGTGTATGGTTGAGTGAAATCCAGATAGTCCATCCGGCTTGACCTGATGGCTACATCACCAGCTATCGCATCGAATCTCTGATCCAAAAATAAGATCATAGAAAAAAAAGATCAAATCAATATATATGGTGTATTTAGGTGATGTTCTTGAAAATAATAGCTTGTTAAAGCTGATTACCTTTAAAGGTATTTGAATCAATAGTTCATCATAAGAACCATTGAATGATACATATTCATATGGTTGCTTCAATTCTCTCATCATTTCATCAAACACCATGATTACAAATCCACTAAACACAATTTGATTCTTCCAGGGATCATATTCAACATTCACGAATTGCTTGAACAGAGAATGACCAGGACGCCTACCTTCATCCGATTCTCCAAAGTTTCAGCTAGATTTCGGAGACTTCTATAACCATACCATGGTTGCACAAGTAGTAGAGATTGCAAAGACTTTACGTTGTTGTGCTTGGAGCACCTTAAGCTCTTCATTGAGGGAGAATAAGCTTGTTGTGAGTGGTAAGATATGAGTTAGCTCACCACCTTTTTGACGAACTGCATGAGTGAAATAAGAGTCAATTGCTGAGGAAGCGTAGGCTAGATGTGACGTTTCGTATATGAGAGTAACTTGATCGATGTATACTCCATGACTGTAAAATTACAGCCACTGCATTCATTTGTGTGGGTTGTCTGATTATGAATTGATCAATGAGGAATGGCCATTGATCGGTTGCTTGCAAGGGAGGTGTGTTGGCTAACGAAAGGAAACGGGGATGTCATGATCAGATTAACGATGGCTATTGCAGATGCTTCTTCCCAGGTATGAGCACCTAAGATGGCTTGCACTTTATGTTTATCAATAAGTTCATTAGCGGTTCCTAAGGGACTGAAGGTCTCAGGTTCGATCCGTGGAAACGGCCTCCCCCAAAATGTGGGGGAAAGACCGCGTACATCTTCCCTTAAATGGGACGGACCCTGCGAAAACGCGGGAGCTCTTTGTAGCACCAGGTACGCCCTTTTAATAAGTTCATTAGCTGTAATTTCACATCATCAAAAAGTACGCATGTGGTTAGGATTCTAAACAAAAGCATAGAGTTATTGCTTGATCAATACTTGAATAACAAATGAAAAACCAATGATTTACCTGCAATAACTGCATGTATTGGTTTGCTTCGAGAATTTTGAATATATATAAAATAGCAGGCTGATTAGTTTCATTGTTGAAATCTTGAATTGCTATTTCAATCGCCACTTTGGCCTCTTTCCCAGGTCTAGACGACTTGATCAAGAACGACACCAATCCTAGTAAATCCTTTTTCAATGGCCAGTGATGCTTGGTGAAGACCAACAACAAGAACCAAAGGTAACCAAGAAGATCAGGTAAGTTGTAAAATAATGCATCTTTAGTGAAGATACAGGTAGCCAAAATTTGACTATTTCAATTTATAATAAAATCACTTTGTAGCCAAATGTATGTCACTAGATGTATCCATGAAATTTCTTGTAGCTTTCTCTGATTGAATTGAAACGTTGTTAGTCTGGAGAGCTGTGATCAATGATGTAGAATACATAGACATTTGAGTTAGTCTACCTCATTACTCATTCAAACGTGTGGAAAAATTATCAAGGCACTAGCTTGTGAGTTGTGTCATTATCAAAATTAACATATCTCCCCAATATTCGTACACAATTGTAATTTGGCCATTCAAGAGTCATGTATATGTGTTTCGGCCACTAAAATGGGACTAATATCAAAATTGTAGACAGTGGAGTCCGAGGGTAGGCATACCACTACAAGAAATCTTATTATTAGTGGCGCCACTTTTAGGGGCGACACCTTTATTAGTGACGACGGGAATTCAAACATTTTGGGACGTCGATCAACTGCAGATCTGACGGCTAAGATAACATCGTACAAAAGGCATTAGGGGCGACGCGTCGCCGCTAATGCTATTATCCCTAATAATAGCAGATCGCGGGCAATAGGGCACCATTTTCCCTCTCCTCCACGATTTTCACCTCCACCCCGCCTGCACCTTCGTCGCCGACCCGCCACCACTCGCCGGCCGAACCCCCGGCCTCACCGGCGTCGGCCTTTCCTCCGTACACCAGCCGGTCCTCGCCGACCACCCATCAGCCGTCGATCTGCTCTCCGTCAGCCTCGATCTCATCCCACACTGACCACCCATCGATCTGCTATTATCCATCGTCGACCACCCTTCACCGGCCCCCTTCAGCTGCCGCCTCGCGATCGTCGCCGCTGTTGCTACTTCACTGTCGCCGTTAGATATGTTTTTGAAGATAATTTTTTGGTTTTCTTTTCTTAGATTTTGGTTCGTGTGTAACATTAACTGTTATTTGTCTCAATTTGGCTTGATTTTATGTGAAATTAAGGATAGTGAATTGAATGTAGTTGGATTTTATATGAAATTGAGTTGTATTTGTGTATTTTGTAGGTTTGAATGGAATAAATTTGGGTATTTTTCAATGTAGTGTTGGTTAAAAATTAGTTGTTTAGTTGGTTAATAATTAATTGATTTATATATGGTTAGTCGGTAGTTATAGGTTGTGATCAAGTTTTTGTTGTTATGGTTTAAATAGTTGTTTAAAATTTAGTTGTTTAGTTGGTTAATAATAGTAATGTCGACATTACTATTGGGCTACATGTCATTTGGGAAACCATTAATCACTTATGTAAATTTGAGTCACTAAGGGTATAGTCTAGTGGTAATTAGTGTCCTACTCAACTAAGTGGTTGTAAGTTTAAATATTATAACATATAAATTAATGATTATTTTTCTGATAATAGAAATGATACTTGAAAAACTTATGTTAATTAAATAGTCGATGTAAGAAAGTTGATGGATGAACAATTCGATTAGGCTACTTATGTTTGTTACAACATTTAGCGGCGACTTTTTTAGCGGCGAAATTTTGATCATTAGCGACGTTTTATTAGCGGTGACAAATCGTCGCTAAAGGTAATAGCGGCGACTTTTTAAGCGGTGAAATTTTGATCATTAGCGACGTTTTATTAGAGGCGATTTTTTAGCGGCGACAAGTCGCCGCTAAAGGTAATAACGGCGACTTTAGGGGTTTTTAGCGGCGACATTTGTCACCCCTAAAGACATGTTTCCTTATAGTGACATTCACTTTCCTTTTTCCAATGTTGTTATTTCTTTTAGTTTGAACCATAATATGTATGTCTTTACTGTCGCTGATTCTGATTGGTAAGGCTATAATTCTAGATTAAAAATATATATGCTAAATGGGAAGTTTTTATTTATATAAGACATTGCTTAAAGTTCTTTTAAAAGTAGTTAAAACGGTGAATTTACACAACATCTAAAACTACACCTATCCATCGTGGACTAGAACACCAATTTTACTATGAGATTAGAGCACTCATTACTTGAGAGGAACATCTTGACTAAAAACCTTGATACGTTAGGCTAAAAAGCCCTTTTGTAAAAGTGCGTATAGTTATGTATTAAAAGTTGCATTTAAAAACTAATCACATTTTTACTTGTAAACTATTCCAAAAAGTTGTGCTCATATGATAATATAAAAAAATTATAAAAATTAACCTTATTTGTCATAATCTAATAATGGGTTGTTGGATTATAATAAGGCAGAGGTTAATCAGACGCCCTGTCAGAGGTTAAATGTACGCCTTTTGACTTTTTTCACAGCCCGTGAAGGGCCTCAGGGGCCATAAGGTTTTCGAAATTCAATTTTCACACCTACATTTACTCACGGGTCGTGTAATTACACCTAACGGCCCGTAAATGTCCACTCCTACGGCCCGTTAACAAGTGCCATAACGGCCCGTGAGTTATCTCACGGGCCGTAGTAGTCCTTCTGAGAATTTACTTTCCTCGATTTGCGTGCACTTTTAAATTTTATAATATGTGACGTGACGTATTATCCTTGATTCGATTTAAGATTCTATATAAAACGTTATATATTACTTGTTATATACGGTTAGTGAGAAACGAAACGAGTTAAAATGTCTTCTCGTAGAGGTAATAGAAGACGTCAAAATGAGTCCTCTTCAAACTCACGAGATATTGTGGAAAGTATTCCTGATCCAATAGATAACCATAATTGGCAGAACGGGAGGAACTGGTCTCAAAATGTTATTCACTTTATACGTAACGGTGATTCCCAAACATGTAGAGTGTATTACATGGGTAATTCCGATATTAAGTTACAATTTTGACGTGAATTACTCGGAAACGGTCTTTAGGTACAAAGGTATGATTTAAAGGCTTTTTTGTATATTTTATTTTATTTTAAAATTCTAACAATTAAAAAAGTTGTTATTTTATAGCATGTTCGGGCGTGGACAAATAGACTCACAATATGGAGATACGAAGAAATACGTAGAACAGAAGAGTTGCCGGGTAGTGATCGTTGGACGATTCTCCCATTTGAGTGGTTTAACTTAATATACTCGGGGTCCGTTAATAGTAACGAATATGGCGACGTGGAGTGACTGTCTATATCCCGCGTTATGGGAAGTTGATACGGTAATACTGTTTTCATGTTTTACAATAAAAATCATGAATTTATAACCGTGATTTGTAGGTTTACGTACCAATGACTGATGACGAAGAAAATTGTTATTTTTTAAGATTTCTGTGGACTCACTACAAGTTCGTATATATATTCTCCATACGAATGCCGACCAAATACGGTGACGATTCATGGTGCATTCATCGTAATGCCCGAACGATTTCGTACAATTCGAATCGTACTTTTACATTTTTGTCACGTATACAATATTGGCAGCACTCCGGACAAGAACAAATCGAAGAACTGGTCGTATCCGGTGAAACCGTTTGGCCTCCTAACGCCGGTCATATTGGTCGAGATTCGGGAGTTGTAATTTGTATGTTATTGCGTAGGTTGGTTCAAAATAGATCTTTAGAGTGGCAAGATGTTAGCTTACAGGATGCTTGCTTTAGATTCCGAAGATTTATAGCAGACGAACTGTATTCTAGACGATAATGTAGAACAGTAATTAAATATTTTATTAAAACATAAATGTTTATTAGTACACTTTATAAAAACGATAAACCGTTATTATCACACAATAATAAAACACATAATTTTTAATCTTCTTGATCTTTATAAAAGATCCAAGCCGCAAAATGGTTAAAAGAAATTCCAAAATGCTCCCGATATCTTTCTTGAGTTGTTGTCATAATATCCGTATCATTCTATAACGTATTTCGATTGTTGTAAACGTCTTTGTAGAGCTGGTGAAATGTCGTGACCTTCATTCTCAAGTCAAACCACTTGTTACTAAGTTCACGAGTGGTGTGTATATTCTTCACGTTCGAGAATTTGATGAAAACGAGTTGAAACCCGGTTCCAAAATATTGAATTGGTGGGATAGTCCCTGAATTTTCGATACAAGATCTTACTAAAGTCACCTCCTCTTCATCCGTCCATGGATTTTGATCCGGTGAATGGGACGAGGAACTTGATCTAAAACTTGTAGCGCTCATGGTTTGGATATTGAGTAAATTTGTGTGAATTGGTTATGTGAAATGGTTGAATTTATAGACCTAAAAAATAATGAAAGCCCGTGAGGGACGTTACGCCGTATGTGGGCTACCAAACGAGCCGTGAAGTCTCAACGGTTGTTTTTTAAAAATTACCCACCTCACGGGCGTGAGGACACTCACGGCCCGTTTTTGCCATCAGTAAGGGGCCGTGAGGCCATTCACGACCGTGAAGCCGTATTATATATACGACCTCACGACCCATTTCTTCATTTACGCCCCCTAAACACACATTCGATTCACTCTGTCACGAGCTCCGGATTTTCATCACTTTCATACCGCCGACTCCTTACTACGGTACGTATTCAAATTCGTATTTTATTTTTGTATATTTATGGTTTAAATATGTTAAAATTTAATTTAAAAACGAAAATAATCTGAAAAATTTAGGGGTTACGGGCCGTGAGACTCCCTCACGGGCCGTAACCTTTTGAATTTTTAAAGGGTCACGGGCCATGACTACTGTTCACGGGCCGTAACCCTTTGAACATTCAAAGGTTATGGCCGTGAGGGAGTCTCACGGGCCGTAACCCTTTTTTGTGTTCTTGAGATTTTCTAATTTTTTTTGCAGAATATGCCGTCGCGCAAACGTTCACGTCCAGAGACCGAGTCTGAGGGTCAGGGTGACTTCCTGGACCCACATCCGCATCTTCGTTTTCCTCGAGAGACACAGCCACGGCTTAGGCTGTGGAAGCTGATTGGACGGCCCCTGAAGGGGACCCGCACCCTCAACTAGGACGTGCTAGAGGAGGTTGGAGATATAGCACGTGCCCAGGACATCGTTGGCTCGAGGGAGAGACGTCCTTGAGGCATATGTTTGATTTTGAATCTAGGAGGGGCTACAGGGAGCTCACGTTGGAGTTTTTGTCTGCGTTTTTGTTCACTCCCGCGACAGAGGATGAGGACCCCCGCGAGCACCTAGCTGTTCGATTTATGCTGGCGAGCACTAGGTTTGAGTTCACCCTCGCTCAGTGGGCGGTGACTCTTGGGTTTTGCACCCAGGAGGAGACGCAGGATCCTCGTTTTTATTCTGACGAGGTCCAGTCAGAGGCAGCTCCTCTGGTCGGATGGTGGCCGACCATTTCCGACCAGCCATAGGAGGGCGCCATTAGGGCGAGCTCCATTAGAGATCCGTTGCACCGGTACCTACACCGGTGCATTGCCGGCAGAGACCAGAGTATGGAGCAGGTGCCGCTCCTTGATTTATTTTTCTGAGGGCCTTGCTTTCACCTAGGCGGGTGAATCTTGCTCACTGCATGGCCGCCTATTTCTTCAGCGTCATTCAGGGTAAGATAAAAAATATTTATATTAATCTTAATAAATAAGTATTATCTATTATGCGACTCATAATTATGCCTCTTATTTGATTGTTTTGCAGATGGATAGCCCGATTGTTTGCGGCTCTTACATCACCGTCATTGCCTCGCGCTTAGGGTTGTTTATGGACGCCCTAATTGCGAGGCAGACGACGGACACCCACCTAGGATTTTGGGTCGACAGACCGTCATGGCCATGGGGATTGCCACCAATTTGGCGACGACCTCCGATGGTCCACTGATGGTGGTCGGACCATCTGGCAGCCGGTGGCGGACGTTGTGAGGAGGAGGAGCAGAGCCGGCGCCGCAGCAGCAGCCGCAGCCCCAGCCACACGCCAGAGCACCGTCCCACCGCCAGTACCGCCTGTTCCCAGGACCATCATTCGCAGATTCCGCCGACGGGGTAGTTTATGGCGGAGGCACTACATTTGGCGCGCCAGTCCCACGCCTTGCTGGTATGGACGGCGGATGCGTGCAGCATTTTGGCTGCTAGCCAGGGTATCGACCTCCCCCCTCGGCCGGAGTTGCCTCCGTTTGTCAGACGACCTGCGGGTGATGACGAGGAGGCTGCTGGTGGTGATGAGGAGGATGCTGGTGGAGGTCATGACGCATAGATAGTAGGCTTTTATTGTTTTATTTACCTTTCATGTAAAAAAATTGAAAATTTTGTTGATATATTATGAGTTATTTTGGATGACGTTTAAATGTTTTATTATATGTTTACAATTCAACCAACAATATTGATTAAATAATATTGATTACATGTTTACAATTCAACAACGGTTTAGGGTGCAACTTACAAGCAAACGGTTTAGGGTGCAACTTGCAAATTAATATTACCCTCTCAACAAATATTATTCATCTTATATCATTAACATTCCTACACACCTTTTATGCTAACCAAATACCCAGCTCATATAAACAAAATTCAAAGGTTGAAGAAAAATTCGATAATCTTCTATTTGCATTTTTCTTTGGAAAACGAAAGATTGATTACATGTTTATAATTCACAACAATAAAGAATTGAATAAATAATAGATTACATGTTTACAATTCAACAACAATAAAGAATTGATAAATGTGTAAATTATACTAAATCTATACGTTCAACCGGATGTACGGGCCTTAGTTCGAGATATTTTTGAAATCGACTTCCGTATATGACCTCCCAATCATTAGCGTTTTCTGTTTTGTACAAATACCAATATTTGCTCGGAACAGGCATTGGATAGTCACCCCTAATCGAATTCTAATAAATGGCTATCTTGAACATAAGCAATTGAAATTATATGATGTTCACTGATATCATGAGGAGATAACCAGAACGGGAATAAAGTAGCGGAGTTGCCAATAGATATAAAAATTATAACCACTCGAAACCTGTTAGCAATAAGGATTGTAGCAGGTGGCACTGTCATCCAATTTTTGTGGGAGCTGCACCTAAGCCGTTCCAGTTTAATGATTCTCTTATTTCGTTTATATCAGGAAACATCGCAGCGTACCTATGTCTGTTTTCATCCAACTCAGCTATAAGTTCCATACGAATAAAACGCCAGTGATTTTCACCATATCCCAGTGCGAGTGCTATAGCACGAAAACCACAATTGCCGTCGGCTAAAACATCATCCGCACCTGAAATATACGGGAAAAAGAATGATGGAATCCAGCGATTAAACCGGAAAAAATTGTTTTTATCTTCGTCGCCCGGGATATATGAAAACTTGGAACTCTGTTGAGATAATCCATCTTTGGCTCTTGATTTCGAAGACATGGATTGACTGCGCTGCAAAGACCCTTGTTTTGACTTCACCACCGAACTTGAATATGTTGGCGGACCTTCAAAACTTTCTCTAGGTTGAACATATGAACTATGTCGGGGGGGGTCTAATATTGTTTCTTTTTGCTTATCTTTTTTTGGACGACCCTGTGTATGTGTTTGGACTTTAGGAGGTTTTTTATCAGTTTTTGAAGGATTATGAAAGATTTGAAAATATTAATCAAAGATTTTTTCACATTTTCGGGTTGGATAAGTAAATGTTTTGTCACCATCTCCATCTCTTTATGTACATCTACTTGAACCTCTCGTACAATATACGCGGGTGAAAAATCTAGCTTCCTCCAAAAACATCAATGGCATTGAGCGGGATACATTGACCTATAAAATAATATATTAAATTAATATAATAAACTTTTCATGAAAAAATAAAAAACGTAAAAGAACATTCACCCGTTTGAAAGTATTGTTTAATTTACAAGAACACGGAAGACCACAGGTGGTAAAAAGATGGCAGCCACATGATTCTTTGGATATAATTAGATGATTTATCCTGTTAATCTCACCAACTAACATATCCAAAGCCGCAATAGAAATGTTACCTCGCAGCAATTTAAGCACTTCATGATTATGCTACACCATAAGCATGATTTTGCTTTTGGTAAAACTTTCTTTTATAGCAATTTCCTGGGTAACTAAGATATTATTAATAAAAGGAATAAATCTATCCAGGGTGCTATTGGTTGCTTTCAGGTAACTTTTCAACAACGAATGTTGGCTCTCAACTCGGTTCGTTGTGCGCTGACCGAAGTTATAACTTTTATTTATCCACGTCGACACAAATCTCTCTTTGTAGGGGTCCAACCAGTTTTTTTGAGGTATATCAGCACTCCTATTTAAAAAAATGTACTTATTTTTATGTAAATATACATATATTTTTAAGAATAACACTAGAAAACTTACTTGAATGTTTGGACACCAACCTGCGATAAAGCCGGTCGTAATTATAAGCGTATATGTCCGTCGTTGCAGAGTTAATAAGTACCGACCACACATGCTCAAAAGCACCCCGCTCTTCATTTGAAAAACTCGCCTTGCAATGTTTAGCAATATTTTCCGAAATATGCCATCTGCAAAGTAATCGAACAGCACTCGGAAAAACTTCTTCTGACGCATTTATCAGAGCGAGGTCTCGGTCGGTTAGTATAACACGGGGCTCCATACACTTTTCTTCCAGCGTTGCTTTTAGTTGCTCTAACACCCATCTGAAGTTGGCTTCACGCTCATAATCAATGAATGCGTGAGCAACAGAAAAGATTTCAGGGTGGATGTCACACCAACCATTTGAACAAATGACATTTTATACAAGTTAGTTTTGTATGTTGTATCAATCATCAGCACGTGTGGGTACGCACGCCATAATATGTGAGATGTGGGATGTATAAAAAAACCCCGTCGACGGTATTTGTCGGTTCATCTATGTGAGGGGTGTAAATATATTGATGTTGTTGTGTAGTATAGAAAAAACCTGCATTGGGGTTTCACCAATTCGGTGAACTTTTTAATTTTTGCCCGAGCGTTATATATGGTTCGTAACACAGACACGTTATTGGGATTTTGTTCCCTCAACGTGCCTAGAATGTTTCGAGGGTCAAATTTTTGCTCGGTCAGATTCTTTACAGTAGAAAGCTCATTTTCGGTGAGCCTCATTGCGTATGCATGTCCTTCCAGGTGTTCAGCAGGTTCATGGTTATGAGTATCATCCACAACAATATAATCCACCCATATCTCTTTATCTGGTACTTACCCTGCAATTCAAATTGATAGTTTATTTTTTTCGTACCACTTTTTCTTAGAATGAATGCTCCCTTATATACACCACCCCGATCACATTTCAACCAAATTTTAACCACCATACCATTTGAATTTCTTTTTGAACGTTTGGTGACAATAATAAACCCATTTTCTCGCCCCACGTTAGTTGTCCAATCAACTAATTCTTCACGAGATGAGAAAACCTAATCAATTTAATATTTTTAGTTAGTTATTACTAAATGAAAGTAAAATGAAAGTAAAATTAAATATGATATATCTTATAACCTGATTCGTGTCGTATAAACCTCTTTTACCGGAACAAGAACCGTCATTATCACCGCTGTTATCGCCACCGTTATCACCCCCGTCATCGCCGCCGTCATTCCCGCCGTAATTGGATGCGAACTGTCCTAAATAGTTTGAAGCAGCCTCATCATAATACCGTAACCCTCCTCATGGTAATAGTTAGATTCCGAACCGAATAAATAGTTGCTATCCAGAAAGACATCGTAACGTTAAATATTAACGTTTATATAGTAGTTGAAATGGAATATTGCGTTTATATAGTAGTTGAAATGAAATGAATTTATATCGTAGAAATTTGAATTATGAAATGAATTTATAAACTAACGTTTATATAGTAGTTGAAATGGAATATTGCATCTCGTCACATAATTAACACGAATATCGAGGAATATTACGTTATATCAATAATGTAATAAATACAAAATTACACGACTATCGAGGAATATTACGTCATATCAAATAACGTAATAAATACAAAATTACACGAAAACGAGAAATAATATATCTCGTCAAATTATTAAAGGTGAAAGTAGGACCCGTAAAGAAGTTCACGGCCCGTAAGGGGAATGCCAAACGGGCCGTGAAAACCTTAACGGGCCGTTACAAAATTGACCGTGAACACCTTCACGGGCCGTTAAGTTTTTGAATTACTGATTTAACTACCCGACAGTCAATACGGCACGCGAAGGCCTTACGGTCCGTAAGCAGGGCGTCTATATATCCAAGAGGGCGTCTCTTTAGTAGGCCCCTTATAATATCCTAACTTTCTTTTAGACCGAGATTATTTTAACTCAGGAAATATTTACAGACACTTCTAACTTTGAGTTTATTTTCCTCCAACGATCTCTTACTAATAAGAGTTAACCCTGTTAGTTTTTTGATAAAATGGAGCAAACTTTGAGTCATTTTTAAGTTCACCGCCGCCCAGCCTCTATCAGATCCGCTTTTAGGTGTCTAGCCTTTATTGTTACCTGAAATCTACCTCCAACGAGTCAAGTGGTTCAAATCAGAAGGTAGAGATTGATGAGTTTCAGGGTGTAGAAGTTTCAGATTGACAAGACTGGTGGTTGATTTTAACTTTCTGCTTAGTGTATTGGTTATATAAGTAGTACACGACATAACAAACTAACGCTGTTAACTCTCAATTAGTAATAGATCGTTAGAATAAAAATAAGCTTAAAGTTGGGAGCGTCTATAAACATTTCTTGAGTTAAGACTAATAACAACTAATAAATGAAAGTTAAGATTATTAAAATCTAATAACTCTTTAATAATTATGTGAAGCCACAAATTCTCAATTATTGTTTGTATAGCACGTGATAACATATTCTTGGGACCGTTAACATTAACTTTTAGTGCACTCGTGACTAAATA
This sequence comes from Flaveria linearis, assembly GCA_024085815.1. Taxonomy (NCBI): domain Eukaryota; kingdom Viridiplantae; phylum Streptophyta; class Magnoliopsida; order Asterales; family Asteraceae; genus Flaveria; species Flaveria linearis. The sequence continues at coordinate 13,261,161 of CM044010.1, forward strand.
GTAGAACATGATAAGTTGTATGAACAAACAATAATATTATATCGTTTGTTTTACAACGTAGATAAATTGTACATAGTTTAAGATTTATGAACATTCATGCATATAGTACCATTTGTCATCTTTTTTTTTTGGTTATCGAATTTCTATAAACTTTAAAACTTTAACCACCGGGTCACTAAATTCCCAATAATAATGTACACTTTCAGAGCATTTTATGATGAGATTACCAACGGTTAATCCTTTAGGATAACAAATTTACTTATGAATGAGAGAAAATATATTGGTTTATTTTTGTTTCTAACTAGTGGATCGGTAAAAGAAATAGTTTAAGAGAAAACGTTTCAAATGGGATAATTGATCAAAAAGTCACCCAAGTCATGTATATATTAGTGCATATAATCATATAAATTACTTTAGTCAACTAAATAAATAATTCAATACGAAATTCTCTGGAGTATATTTGACCCCATCTACATACGAAATGTTGCTTCGCTTTGTATTTAATGATAAAAGTCACGTTGATTTTGTACTTTGCTTTGATGACATAAACGAAGATGCAGTAAACGTTATTGAATGATACATTATATTGGAATCTATTATTATAAAAGTTTTATTATTGAGTCAACTTAACGTATTTAGTTAGGTATCTAAATTTTTTATGGTTTTCCTATATATATTGTGTCAACACCTCATCAATTATATATAGAAAAACCATATAAAACTCTAGAGTTTAATTAGACGCACGAGTTCAATAATAATCACTAATAAATAATAATAATATGTTCTAATACTCTAGAATCTTGGAAGACGAAGATCCACAATGAAGGTTGAGGAATGAAGAAGATGATTATAGGAGTTCACAAAAACTAATCTATAAAGGAAGTTTTTTCCCTTTGTAAATAGGCTATAGGTGAGCATGTACATTTTTTAAGTAGGTTACTACAAACTTGGAATAAGAATAGGGCTGCTATAGCCATAATAGTGATTTATTGCTTGTATGTAGATGGGATCAAAATAAAAGAAAATATATATTTGTTCTAGTTGTTGTCTTCTTAACAATGGTATTTGAATCAATGTGATAGAACCTAACATGATAATATACTGTCGGAACCTAACAAGATAATATACTGTCAGGAGCTTTCTTGTATGTACAAATGATAGATATAAACTCAAGGCCATGAATCGGACACATCCGAAGGGTATGTCGGGCTTTCTGCGGGGACAACTACACTAGATGATCGTTTTATTTGATCTTTTATATAGAATGACACCAACTCAAAGAAATCTTGAGTTCTGGATTAGATTTTTTAAATTCTCTAAAGCTTGTGACGATGTAGATGAGAAGAAAAACCGTTGATGTCCCTCCGGTCAACTCAAATAGTATTGAGAAGCTGTTAAGGCTAAGACTCTCGTCTCCATTTGGAGAAGACTGGTCATCCACACATTTCTCAGATGTAAGATAAGCGTCTTCAAGTTCTTTGAGCTTCCCACTTTCCGATATATTCATTAGAGCTTTGTTTGCCTCGGATAACCACGAATATCGCCTAGGAAACGCCTGAAAGAACATAATCACGTTGCATAAGAGTGTGACTTGTTCATTAATGACACCATTTGACTTCTTAGGTCAAAACGATTGATGCATAACATTGAAATTCCAAAGAATATTATCTGTTTTCTTGATGTATTAACAATCATTTAATTATGTAAAAAAACACTTTACGTTTGGAGTTTTTAACCATAAAACTAGTGAGAATATGTTTAATTTCAGATATGTAAAAATAACCGTATTATGAGGAATTTTGATCATTAAGAGAACTTACAAATCCAAAGCCTCCAACTTTAAATGTCTCTCCGGTTCTGATGAAGCTCTTGCAGTATTGAGCTAGAAAGACTTTGGCCGCAGGAACTTCAAGAAAGATAGCTGCGATTTCACCAGTATCAAGGGCCTTAGCGTATGCATGAGTGGAGTTATAGCTCCTGACCTTAATGTTATTAAAACCCAAAACTTCTTTCAAGTAGTAATTGACAAGCGAACCATTGCAGTACCCCACAGTTGCATTCATGTTCCTAAGCGCCTCAACGCTAGTTATTGTTGGTTCCAACCTCTGAGCCGTGAGCATGCTGGCTAAGCTAGCCACGTAGCTCTGTGTGACAATGAATGCCACAAAAAGCCACACAACCACCGCCATTCTTGATAATTGCTATGTAACTTGTCCCCTGTGCTCGAAAAAACCATAACTCAAACGACAAGCATATATAACGTTTTGGATTCTATTTATGGAATTTAACACTTTTGAACGAAACTAAATGTTTTACCTCGCAAAGTGAAGAGCATCGTAAAAGAAAGCCAAATTACAATTCCAATTTGGTCTATAATTGAGCCTCGGAGATACGTACAATGATTTCTTTCGATTAACCAAATGATGAAGCCGTTATAAAGAGTGATCCCTGCTAATAGCCACCACATCTTTTCCGTAAACGGCTTCATGAACAACCATGGCTGGTTGATAACCGGGACCTAACCGGACAATCATCTCTAATCCTGACTCGGTGTACGGTTGAGTAAAATGACATACTCGTGCCGCCTAGACATGATGGTGACATCACCCGCGATGATGTCAAAATTCTAAGCCAAAAGAGTAAAAAAAAAAACACCAAATCAATATATACAGATTATATAAATAGAACCAAATGATCCGGATCTTTAACCACCAGATACGTAGTATACTGCTACGTATGAGACGGACCCGGTGCATTTGGTTCCCTCCTCTTGCAAAAGAAACAACTTATTATGAATGACTCAAATTCTACCTCTTCAGGTATTGCTTCATCATATCATCATAAGAACCAATGTATGAAAAGTACTCATATGGAAGCTTCATTTCTCTCATCATTTCATCAAAAACTGCAATCACAAATCCATCAAACTTCGTTTGATTCTTCTCGTGATCAAACTCAACACTCACGAATTGCTTGAACAATGATCGCCCAGGAACACCGACCCTCATCCGATCCCCTGAAACTCCGGCGAGACTCCGGCGCCGGCGATGAGCATACCACGGTTGCATTGGGAACAGAACCTGTTTCAGTTCATCAATCGAATGAGTGTATGTGATTGCATCGGTTGCTCCATTGGTGTCATCTTCAACATTCTCTGAAAACCCTAATCCTTCGGTCCAATACACGCTGTGATATCCCTTTTTTGTTACGTAAACAATCTCCACTGTAGTCGCCGGAGTTTGTCTCCGGTTATCGGAGTTTTCATGTGAAGTTTGTTTCAACAATTTCACTGCATTATACCCTTGTACGGCGAAGATTCCCGGTTCATCTTGTTGTTCTTCGGGGTAATCGTGAGTAAACTTTCTCCGGAATCTCTTTCTGAAGTTTTGGAATTCCGGTGTGTTTTCGGGGAAGTAGGTTTTGACTCCGAGAATACCTTTGAGTGAAGAAATCTTGAAGGAGTTGATTGAGTGAAAATGATCTGTGATTCCGTTAGTTGCCATCCATAGATACCCATCTCCGGTCATATTCATCTTGTTGGCGGTCTGATACAAGCTGACCCCTAGGTCCAGAGATGTATGAATTACAAAGACTTTACGTTGTTGTGTCTTGAGTACCTTAAGCTCTTCATTGAGGGAGGATGAACCTGATCTTAGTGGTAGGATATGGGTTAGCTCACCACCCGTTTGACGAAATGTCTGAGAGAGGTAAGAGATGATTGCTGCTGATGCGGAGGTCAGATGTGAGGTTTCGTATATGAGAGTGACTTCGTGTATGTTCCATGACTGTAGAATTGCTGCCATTGCATTCATATGTGTGGATTGTGTAGATGCGGATTGAATGAAGAATGACCATTGGTCTGTTGCTTGCAAGGAAGGTGCGCTTGCTAACGAAAGGAAAATGGGGATGTCATGATCAGATTCACTGATAACATCGGCTATTGCAGATGCTTCTTCCCATGTATGACCTCCTAAAATGGCTTTTACATTATGTTCATCAATAAGCTCTTTAGCTGCATTTTTACATCATTAAACGTGAGCATGTAAGTAGGATTCTAAACAATCAAATCAAAGTTCTTTAATAAATTTGCAAACTATTTAAACAGAAACATGATTGTTATCATGTGGATTCTTGAATAAAAGATGGAAATAAATGATGCACCTGCAATAGCTGCATGTATTGGTTTGCTTCGAGAGTTTTGAAGACATAAACAACAGGCTGATTAGTTTCGTTGTTGAAATCTTGAATTGCTAGTTCAATCGCCACTTTGGCCTCCTTCCCAGCCCTAGACGTTTGATCAAGAATGGCGCCAATCCTAGCGAACCCTTTTTCTGTGGTCTGTGATGCTTGCAGAAGAAGAAAGCACCGGAAGAGAAAGTAAGCAAAAGGATCAAGTAAGTTGCAAAATAATGCATCTTCATTGAGATTCTTTTCTTGAAACAATGATTCTTTGCATTGATTCATATATGTCTTAAAAGCTTAGTACATTCACCAATTTCATTGGCCATTTCAGTTTACTAGAACTTCCCATGAAATTTCTTGTAGCTTTCTCTGATGTGGACCCCTTGCCACCATCCGTTATAACTTAAAAATATCGTAAATCCTACTAACGAAAGGTATGAATGAAACTTTGTTAAACTGGTTTGAGCTACAGTCAATGCTTTGGAATGCAAAGACATTTGGGTTAGTTTAGCATATTACTCATTCAAACTCTTGCAAGATATTGCAAGGCATTTTATATTCACTTGTGTGTAAATCAAAAGTCAACTGCATCAGGATCTGACTAAATCAACATGTAGCATCATCTGACTAAATCATCCATGCAGTCACAACAACACCCATTTGTAAAGATACGTAACTTGATCATTATAGAGTCATACTTCATATATCATGTAAACAGTAATGAAGAATATAGGAATATTAACCGAGGACTATTATTAAAAGCATACAGGAGTAAATGTGTAATAGGTACATGGGAGGAATCCTATAGGGTCCGGCGTTGGTTAACCCTCTGGTGAAGTAAGATTTTCTATTATCAGGGTACATAACGTGGTAACCTTTATTGTAGCTTGAACTCGCGAAATACATGACTAATTCAACCACTATTTGATAATATATTGCTAATTCTACATTAAAAATATGCCAAATGGGAGATTTGTACTTTTATAAGACATCTTGAAGAATATTGTTAAAAAGACTGTATAACTAACTTGAATATTATAACCAATCACACGTTTACCCTATAAACTACTCTTAAAAAAAGTGCAGCAAATTAATCTTATCCATCATAATTTAATAATTATATGAAGTGACTAATTCTCAGTCGTTCATGTATTCATGATAAAATATAGATGTTATTTTTAGTATTTATTTTAAATATGTTTTAATGAAGTCATAAGAAGTTGTATGAACATACTAGATATAGTTTGCTTCACAGGCTAGATAAGTTATACAGGATATTATGTTTAATGAAAACTTAACTTGCATTAGGTGTTCGAATATTATATTATTCTTTATAAATGATAATTATTTTTAAAATTATTTGAGACAAATGATGCATATATGAATGTTGGTTATTCTTCTGTGATTATATAGGTTCAAGTCACAAGCGATAATGATTCAGAAAGTTAGTTAGATCAGATATGTTATTTATTGGCTTTATCTTGTAATCGAGACTAAGATAATTAATGGCAAATCTGTTTCTTAGTACATATACTAATCTAAGCTATTGTAACCAAAGCTGGCTAATGATATTCAAGTTTTATTAAGAAATTCTTCTTTTCTTGATATTGTGCTTGTTAAGATACTTTCGCTGCAATCTTTACATGTGTTGAATCGGATCCTGACAATAAGGGACATAAATAACTCTGCTAAGGAAGCAAAGCAAACGACAATATGAAAGTTTTAATGGTTTTGATTTTGGATTTAGAATTACATCCGTATATATCTTGTTTCTACAATTTAGTTCCTGATTCACAAGTTATCTTCTATATAGCAAGAAAAGTAGTTCCGATGAATCAAAGTTTATGTACAAGCTGCAGAAGCAACAGATTTTTTATGAAAACTAAAGTTAATATAGTAATCTATGTATCTCAGTACTTGCTTCACTAAATGACCATCTATGTTTCTCTTTAGTTCTCATTTACATATTTTGTGAATTTTGATTTCTGGTGAGTGTTGACAGTACACTCGAATAGTCTAATATCTATCATGAGTTCTGGTTCAATGGAGTCTTGACTAATAAACTATTAATGCATAATTGTTCATGTTGATTAAGTGATTTATGGTCACTCGAGTCATGACTTATTTTATTGCGACTTATTGGTTCACTCGTGTCTTGACTTATCCATTTTGACCCGTTGCCTGACCCACTTGAACCATCTCTACAAGATACTAATCTGTCACCCAACTCACTCTAGGTTAAAAAAAATCACAGGAAAGGGCGCTGATTTTCGAATTCTCTTTGGCCCCAAAAAGGTTGAGCCGTCTCTGTGTCTATCACGGAAAGAGCAAACACATTTAAAGTAAGTATAACTTTATTCGTAAATTGGTGGAGAATCATGAGGCTGACATAAACTACTGCAATACTAAGTCAAGTGGCAGATATATTACTAATGCTCTACAAGTTGGAATGTTCAATTTCCTAAAGAAGAAATCGATAATGGAAGTACTCAAGATAAGACTAATGCAGTTAAACAAAAAGCTATTAGACAAAACTGATGCGGTTAAACATTCATCTTTAGTTGTATGTAAAACAATTGTGTATGAAATTTATATTGAGACAATAGAAAATTCAACGATATTTTGAGATTCATCTGTTACATACCCCAACAATATAATATAAAACCATATAGGGTGAGTAAAGTTGAGTGAGTAATCATTGACTTTGCCCCATAGAATACCATACTTATATTTCAGATGTGTATTATAATATATCCTTTACCGTTTATACTGTTTAAATACATTCTTTAACAAAGAAAAATAGGGTGAGATCATGTGTATGAATAATCTGTGACAAGCGTCGTTATATAACAGGTCGGTCCACCATTGCAGATGCAGGGGATTTCTTGCATATCACTTAAATTCATTCTTTATGTACTTCTGCCTTCAAAAAGATTGTCGTAGATTGATACGTATGATGATCACACACATACATGTTGTGTATGATATATATATACACACACATGCATTAGCTTTTGAGGTGCATAGGATCCCATGAAAATATACAATCTCACAAAGATGCATAATTTCTACAGTTATCTGATCATTTATTTGGTTGCTTTCTCGTTACCATGTTTTCTTCGGCATGCAACAGTAACAGCCACAAGCTTGACTATGGTACCAGAAACCATACATGAAATGGGAATTGGTGTCATTCTTGACCAAACATCAAGGCCCGGAAAAGAGGCCAAAGTGGCAATCGAGTTGGCATTTCAAGATTTCAAGAGCAAAAGCAATCAACCGTTGTTTTATATCTTAAAAACTCGCAAAACAAACCTGTCCATGCAGCTATTGCAGGTAATCAATTCACTTCTGTTTCTACCTTTTCAGTATAAAAAATTGAGTAAATTTGTAATAAAGAACTTTAAGTTAGTTATTTATTTGAAATCGAAATTCGTTACTTGTATGTTGATTCTGTGATGATGTGAACATGTAGCTAAAGAACTTATGGATGTACACAAAGTGAAAGTCATTTTGGGAGGTCATACATGGAAAGAAGCATCTGCCATAGCCGAGGTTATCAGTGACAACGAATCTGATCGTGATATTCCTGTGTTTCTTTCTTTAGCAGGCACGACTCCACTACAAGCAACCAATCAATGGCATTTTTCATTCAAACAGTTCCCACACAATCCACACAGATGAATGCGCTGGCTGCCCTTTTACAGTCGATGGGTGTATGTCAAGTTACTCTCATATATGAAACCTCCTCATCAGCATCAATCGTTTCTCATCTCTCCCGGGCATTTCATCAAACAGGGCCTGAGCTAACCCATATTTTATCACTCACATCTGGTTCGTGTTCGTTAGATGAAGAGCTTGAGGTAGTCAAAAAACAGCAACGTAAAGTCTTTGTGGTTCATACATTTGGAGCTCGGGTTTGCGTGTTTCAGACAGCCAAGAAGATGGAAATGATTGGAGATGGGTATCTATGGATCGCGAGTAATGGAATCACGGATCTTTTTCATTCGGTTAGTTCCACTGTAATTTCTTCACTGAAAGGTATGGTTGGAGTCAAAAGTTACTTCCCTGAAAACTCACCGGAGTTTCAAAACTTCAGGAAAGATTCAGGCAAAAGTTTAGGTTAGATTACCCGGAAGAAGAGCAGGAAGAACCTGGAGTCTTTGCTGTACAAGGATATGACATCATGAAAATGATGGAAACAGCCTCACCGAAAACTTCCATCAATGGAAGCCAGTTCCGGCAAACACAGTAGAGATTGTTAGCATGAATGGAAAAGGATATCACAGTGTGTACTGGACAGAAGGATCACGATTTTCAGAGACAGTTGAGGCCGACGCCAATGGAGCAACTAATTACGCGCATTCTATGGATAATGTTGTACAAGCTTTGTGGCCGGTGCAGCCATGGTTTGCTAATAGACATCGCAGGAATCTCGCTGAAAATCCGATGAGGGTCGGTATTCCTGCTCAATCTTTGTACAAGCAATTTGTGCGTGTGGATGAAGATGAAGATGTCATCGACGGATTCGTAGTTGAGTTGTTCGATGAAATGATGAAAAAACTCAATCAAACATATGACCTAATTCCATATTATCATTCATATGATGACTTGATAAAAGCAATACATTCGAAGGTCAGATACTTAGCAATTCCTATATTAACATTACATGTGATTCATATATTTACTTTCTTAAACATGAAGCAGGAATTCGATGCTGTAGCTGGTGATGTAACGATTATATCGAGTAGACATGAATTTGCAGATTTTACACAACCGTACACTGAGTCAGGTTTGGAGATGATTGTACCCGTTCGATCTAGATTATCTAATCAACAATGGTTGTTCTTGAAGCCTTTCACTGCAGAAATGTGGTGGTTAATAGCAGCAATTACTATTTACAATGGGTTTGTTATTTGGTTGATTGAGAGAAACTACAATAATGATCTCCGTGGTCCCATCATTACCCAAATTGGAATCATCCTTCATCTTGCATTCTCAACACTCTTCACGTTGCGTGGTAACATGCTACCTTACAAAGACTACTAATCTCATTTTCACACGTTACCCAACTTGTGCGCATATATAGTGCCTTTTCATTTTGATCATTTTCTCCCATGTACAGGTGATAGGATGCATAGTAATTTGTCAAGAATGGCGGTGGTCGTGTGGCTATTTGTAGCACTATTATCACACAGGGCTACGTGGCCAGCTTGGCAAGCATGCTTACGGCTCAGAGGCTTGAACCAACGATAACAAGCGTTGAGATGCTTAGAAACATGAATGCAACTGTTGGGTACTGCAAAGGATCATTTATAAACAGATATTAAGTGAAGTTCTTAAGTTTGAAAAATTTTCAATCAAGAGCTATAACTCGACCCATGGATACGCTGAGGCCCTTAATAGTGGTGAAATCGCTGCTGTCTTTCTTGAAGTTCCTATAGCTAAAGTCTTTCTAGCTCAGTACTGCAAGAGCTTCACCAAAACCAAAGAGACATTCAAAGTTGGTGGTTTTGGATTCGTAAGTCTTCTTGCTTTTAGTTTCTCATAAATCCAGTTTCACTTCAAGGTCAAAAGTATGCAACAATTTAAATAACAAGATATTATATAACAGGCATTTCATAGGGGGTTTCAAAGACTATCAGATGCAAACAAGGCCTTAATGGACATATCAGAAATTGGGAAGGTCAAAGAACTCGAGGACAAATATCTAATTTCCGAGAAGTGTGTTGATGCAATATCTTCACCTGATGAAAACGGAAGGCTTAACCTTGAGAGCTTTTGGGTACTATTCGTGTTAACCGGAGGGACATCTACTGTTGCTCTTGTCATCTATATCATCATCAGCATCAAAGGATTTAAAAGATCCAATCAAGAACACATGAACGTACTCAAATTGATATCAATTTTTCTTAAAGATTGGAAACGTCGATTGAGGAGATCATCTAGCATAGTTGTCAGTGTAGAAAGTGATCGACACAATCGAAATACTGATTATTTAGATAACATGGATGATGATTCATTTAAGCAAATGTAAGCCCAGCCCCATAGATACGATCACAAGTTTGTTAGTTCTTAGCAGGAAGTATTTTAAAACTGTAATTTTTCTTTCTTGTATAGCATATCGTGTACATATATGTTTTAATAAATCGTAGATCATTGTACCAATTTCGTTGCTTATAAATCAATTTCATGTTGTGTATTTATTATAATCGTATAACCGATCAGCTGAAAACCCTTGAATGCCACTTGGAAGCTGCATTTTTGTCTCATTTGTCTTATTGGTTAGTACGGTGTTGATGGGGACGATGGATCCTGTAAGAAAGCTAATCATATCTTGCAGTTATCTACACTCAAATAACAATTAAAATGGGTATTGTAGTTAGAGATTATTATAATGATTTAGTCAGAGGCTGCTACATGTTGACTTTTGAAAATGTCATTACTGAAAATGACACATGACATAAGATGCATTCTATAATAAGTATCTTGCAAGAGTTTGAATGAGTAATAAGACAAGGTAAATGTCTTTGCATTCTAAGCAATTGACTACTACTTCCTAACTAACATAGTTTCATTCACCATAGTTAAGACCACTTTTATTAGTAGAATATCATTCATAACATATAGAAAAAAGATGAGATATAACTATTCTGATTACGATATATGACATAATACATACATTCCTGGTAAACGCGGGGAATGTAAGTAAGAGAGTGACTTCAATATGAAGATCATGAGATTTTAGTGACTTACTTGGGTCACGTTTAGGGTCACATTGAAGGTGGTTAGTCGGAAATTCCATAGGTCAGCGAAAAATTACCTTGGGACTAAAGATGATTTTAATCAACCAATGTTAGATTTAAAACCTAATCAGATTGGATTGTTGGAGTATCAAGATCTTAACTCACAAGAGACTACATCTTACCTGAAGAAGTTATCAATTACAGTATAGAAGAGCCTTTAGATAGGAAATGCAATAGTAACATAAATCAATAATGTAACAGAAAGTAAATAAAATTAAACATCTAATTTATTCTTGCAAGTGCTAACTAAAGACCTTTTAACTGCTACATATGATTTGAATTATTCCATAAGATTTTAAATAACCGATTGGAGAATCCACGGTTACTCTAAAATACGTACAAGTTTTGCAGGGTTTACCAATAAAGAGTAATGCCGTCTTTGAAATTGATGATCCTATAAGATGACCTAATCAAATAGCAGTATAATATAATAATCTTATGTGTTTCGCTATCACCAAACTCGATAAAAGGCTATAATCTAAACATGCCCCGTATTTAAAATTTATAAGTTAGACTTTTTTGAAAATCTAATGGAGCGACAATGAATTCAACAAGCAAGGTTAATAATATTTTTCAGGATTGGTGCGATTTTATTTCCTTGAGAAACTTCCCATTTAGTCCGCATGAATTATTTAAACCATGTTAGCAATCTAACTGCATATGGTAAACTTTATTGACAAGTGCTACATTGGTGCGTTCATACAAACAACTATGTATAGCTACTAGAGGCGTTAAAAAAAACGGTTTGACAACCGGTTCGGGAGAAAAAACCAAAACCGGTATGGGGTCCAAACCGGTTTCAAACCGGCCCAACCGCGGCTTAGGTTCGGTTTGTAGGTTTCCTTTTTCAAACTAGTTTCTAACCCAGTCTGGTTTCAAACCGGTTTTCAAAAATTATTTAGAATATTTTTGTCGTTTGAATTGTTTCAATATTTTATATATTATATATTCACTTTGATTTTAGATTGTGTACTTAATTTGAAATTATGTACTTAATTTAAAACTAGGGTTTCCCACCCGCGCGTTGCGCGGGGACTTCTGTCATGATCCCAAATCCAAAACACTTACGGCTTTCCTTTCAATATCTCACACGCGTGTTGCAATGGAGCCTATGATACACTGTTATGTTCCTAATCATGATAAATTTAAGTAATCAATTCAAATCCTAGAAAAATTATATAATTGTAATAAATGCCTTAACAGAACTATTATTCTAGTAAAAGACGGAGACCTGTAGGTTCAAGTTCCAGCAAAGCCTCAATCACCGCTGGCCTTCCGCCGCAGACTCGAATATCAAAAACGTAAATGAAAGTAGACCTATGAATCCAACTCTGTTACATGAAATTGGAAGCGGGGCACAGCTTGAGTTGCTACTGCTGGTAGGAGGAAAATTAGCTCAAGTATACCTAGAGAAGTTGTTAATTGTAACTGCAATATCCAAACGAACAACTTGGATCTCATAAAATACAAACTAAAGAATCCTAAAATAATATAGCACAGCAAGATGTGAAATCATGTAATAATATTATGAAAATCAGAAAAAGAACCAAGAACAACTGTAAGTTAAAAAGAGATTTATTATGCATTGAGATTTGAAGGTTACGAAGAACAATAAATTATGCAACGAACACATTTACGATTCTTAGACCTATGGCAGAAGAGCCCTCATGTAATGAACGCAAGCTAACTTTTGAATTGCCATGAAAGGTAAGCGTTCCAACTCTATGTTATTTATCTATTATGCCTTAGTTCACTGCATCCTAAACAAAGGTCGCAAAATATCCTGCTGTGCCATTTTGCTAAACCAAGAATCCTAAACTTGTACTCATGTACACTGTCTCGTTTGACTTGAAGACCTGTTTTAACCAGTTGAATGGAATTACAAAAACATGATCTAGTATTATATTTAAAATGATACTTGATGAAAAGTTTGTTTATATTACATGCCATAAATGTTGCCTATTGAAAATGTTACTACTGTTTGAAGATAAATCTAGATTGTAAAGGAAGACAATAGTAGTAGTCAACTAAATGTGGACATAAAATTAGTTTCATCTAGAAATTGAATATTAACTGGTATATTGACTTTTAAAAGTCAAGCTAGTATGGAAAAACAATCTACAGAACAGTTGTTTCATTAGACCATATATATGTGACTAACATATTATTAAAGCAACTTTCATGGTCATAACACTTTTATGTATGCTTGAACATACCATAGAGATGGCCTCAAACGCCTAATCAAGCTTCATCTTGATAAAGTCCACTGTAAGGTCAACCTTCATTTTTTGAAAAGTTTTCTAAACCTGACAAAATCAATATCAAGGCTAAATAAAAACACAATAAAAACCCAAATGGCAAACATAAATAAACGTTAAAAAGTAAAGTTACTAAAGTTAATTAAATTCCCAAATCAAAATACTTAATTTAAATTAAGAACCTAAGACACTACTCCAAGGGATAAATGAGTAAAACATATGAAAAGTCCAATTTAAAAACTTCATCAAAATTTAAGGACATAAAATTTTCTTCCCAAGGGATGATCACAATTCAGAAGTCCATTTTCATCTTTTGAAAATCCAGCTGCTTGTAATTTTTATAAGTTATCATTACTTTCTCTGTAAATTAAAAATAAGAAAGTGAGAGTAGATTCAATTAGATAGATATCCTTCAAGGCATTGTTCTTGAACGAATCTTCCTGTAGTATCCATGAACCTAAGAAGCCTTGAAATTGCAGCAAATATAAAAAATAGGCAAAAAAGATTATGATGAGGAAAGAAAGAAAGAGGAAAACTGTCCATATACAAAAACTCTAAGAATTCACATCTGGAATCATCAAGAGCCTTAAAACTTGCATACATCAAAATCAAATCACTACATAGCCAAAAGTTAGAAAAATTATATGTTAACATATGTAATAAGATGTAAATATACCTATACATAGGTTCCTTGATGAAAATTTTGTCCCCAAATCGAATATCTACACAACTTTATACAAAAGTATAAAGTAAATCACCAAAGAAAATAAAACATTTAAAATTGATCTGTGGAAAAGTGGGATTCACACAACAATTGCGACAGAAGTTAATATGTTTTTAAGTTTTTGGTTTAATTTCTTACCAATTGTAAACTTAGCAATACTTTAATCCTAGAACTTCCTTCAGTTCTATTGATTTTTTTCTGGAAAAGAATTCAAAACGCATTTAGTCTTATTCTTAGGTTAATCTGCATCATTGTTGTATGATCTAGTTAAATCCATACATTGTATGAGTAATGAGTCTTAAAGTAGACATTCTTACCAATGAGCCCTGTGGTTCGTAGCAGCCTTCTAAAAATCAGATTGCATCCACAGACCACATCAAAACTTTACATGCCCCACCTAAAATGAGGTTAAAGTCATTATTTAAACAATTTTGTTCTTGTTAATGCAATCATGATGCTCTAAGTTAAAAAGCTTGCTAATTATTCATATTCCACACCTCTTGATATCTTAGAAAATCATCACCATTACACATATTCATCAACCGGGAGCTTCATGAGACTTTCAAGATATTTAAATGCATAATCAGCAGCTTGCAGGGGACCTGAATGTTGAACAATTAAAAAAACATTGTAATTATGAAGCTAGATTCATTATATAACCAGAATTGAAAAAATATCAAACCAACAAATGAAAGCTCTAAAATCCCGCATGTCAACATACAAGAAAAGAAAGCTACAAAATAAGTTGCATATCATCAATTATAATATCAATAAATTAAAGTAACAACACCATGCAACTTGGATTGCGATATGATGTATAGATGTAGAAAACAACCTCGATAAGCTGCCGACTATGGAAAAAAAAACCCAAATCAATAGCACATAATATACAGATATAAAAAACCCAAATCAATAACACATAAGAACATGCAGCCCCAACATATAATTAACAAACCAAAATGAAAATAACAGAGCAAGAGAAAGCATGCGACCTCAATCTATGACACCCAAATGGTAATCACCACATCCGAACCAAAAACAGATAACCCATCACAATTCGAAATAGAAGAAGAGAACAAAGGCAGAGGCAAATTAAGCTCTCCAAATGTCAGCGAACAAACAACTCACCAAATGTCAAGAAATGGTAGTGAGAAAAACCGATGTCCTTCTCTACTAGGCACCTTGTATGGGCCCCAAACATCAAGTGATTAGATCTCCAATGGAGCTAGATTGTGATCACTCAAAGGGGAAGGTTCCCGATGTGTTTAGCCCTATGACATGTGTCACAAGGAGCAGGGCAACCTTGATGTTTGAGGCTCAATTTAGTTCTTAGAACTTCAAGAGCTTTATCATAAGGGTGTCCTAATCTGAAATGCCATAGGTTTGTAGAGTTATAACTATTAAGCACACCTTGAAATATAAGAAGAGTCACGACACATGTATAACCATTAACCTGGTTACCAGTCACCAGATTTTCTTTGAAAGAGAATCCTGAATAAAGCAATTACTTTCATTAAAGACCACTTCTAACTTGTTGTCTTTGGCTAATTTATATACAACAACAGATTTACATATAGTTAGGCACAACAAACACATCTGATAAGATCACATCATTACTCAGTTTAGACAGCCAATTTTTTGTTATAGTGGCATCGATACCATTAGGGTGTTTGACCTTGATGTTATAACATGAACATCAATTGTGTTAAAAGATTCTTATCAGACATGATCATGTGTTGATTTGCACCTGAGTCTACAATCCATCCTGAGGATAAGGAAGCAGACTGAGATGCAAAATTAAAGACCGATTGTGTTTTTGACACATTATAAGATACCTCCGAAATTGCAATTTTGAGGGGTGTCAGCTGGTTTATCATTTAGAAGTCCAAGTAAACAAGTTATCTGTTCACAGTAAGAGAGGGTGAAGATCCAGTGGTATTTGAAGATGATGTTGTGTTATTGACAATGGCCGATTTAGAGTTTTGGTAATACCCAACCTTCTTAGGTTTGTTCTTTGAGGATAACTAATATTTCATAACGATGTTTAACAGTATGACCCAGTTTGTTGCAATGCGTACATTTTAAATTTGGATTAAGTCCTTTTCCAAACCTTTTCTGATTGCCATTTGTTTGACTTGTTTTTGACATAAAACCCACATTTTGGTTTTTGGTTACAATGTGTAGATCCTCTATGGGACTCCTCTCTAGAAATGATTGAAAAAGTTGTTTTGATAGTCGGTAGAAAGATCTCGAGTTATAAGTTTGTTCTCACAGGTTGATAGATGTCATCAAGACCCATGAGAAACTGCATAAGTTTTATTAACTGACTAAAATCATTAAATTCTTTTGAAGCATTACATGAACATGAAGGTAGTTTGAACCATCACATGAAACTGTTTGCACATTGTATTAGTTTATGGTAGTACTCAGAGACGGTTGAACCATTTTTTTAATGAATTTTTTTATGCAGACCAAACACATAAGACCCATCAACTTTATCATATGTTTCTTTTAAATCAACCCAAACCTCATACGCTAATTTAGAATAAACTTGAACAACATAAAGTTCATCAACCGCAGAGTTAAGAAGCCAGTTTAGAACACGGAGTTACATTTTTCCACTATATAGCAAGAATCTCATTATCAGTTGCTCGTTTACAGGACCCATCTATAAACCTAATCTTATTTTTAGCCTGAAGAGCAGTCTTATTATGTTTGCCCATACTATATAATTCTCAGTTCCTTTTAATTTTATGTTTACTATAGTTAGGTACTGGAGTCCACTAGGGTGTTAATAAAGAGGGTCGCTAGCATCGAGCTTACTTACAGAGTTTTAATTATAACAATGGGACCAGATCCAGAGGAAGGTGGAACAACATATTAAGTCACAGCCATAGAATCAGATAAAATATGATAGCAAGCAAGCACACACGGAAATAACACAAACCAGAGCTAGGTTTTCACACCACTTTTAGTGACAGATCAAGGATTAGTCTGTGTTGTTTATGCAACACACAAACAAGAACACACAAGTGATGCACACAAACAGGCAGATTAGGAACAAATAAGAATATGAATAGATGCACACAAATAGAGACAGGGGTTTGCTCTCCCTGTTAATACTAGTGCTGGTCCTCCTAACCTAGCCCAAACAATGCCTAAATAAGAATATTCATGATGCAAAACAAAAGAACTTAGAAGAGAATATGAACGAACTCACCCAGGGCGCCAAGTTAGGGTATTCCAATCCTTTAGCAGAAAAGAAAAGCCCACCGCTTGGGTTTACAGCTGCTTAACAGCACCAAGTTAGGGTACTTTAGCCTCAACAATAGATCTAGGGTTTTAACCCTAGAACACCAGCAGACGTCTTTGCATCGACCAATCGAACCGACCCCGAATAATGGTATCAAACACTAACCAGAACCGAAACCCTAAACAAGGGTTACACAAGAGATCTTGTGTCTTTGAGTCACGAGAACGAGCGGAAGAACTAGAATCGAAGATGAGGTGGTCAGAGCCGTAATAGCTCTGATACCATGTTAAAAGTATCAAATCAATATCAATAAATAATAATCTCAAACAAATCCCTCAAGAACAACAGGTCTTACACAAGAATACTCCGAAACATTCAAGAATTAACCGATCATCAAAGCAATGACCAGATGGAAACAAACAAGACCAAGAATCAGTGAATAGATGACAGAGAGAATGGTTAGGGTTTTAATAGAAAACCCTAGACGATGAGCAAAGCGAGATCGAAGGAGCGTTTGTGTGTCTACCCTCAGAAACCCCGCATCTACGATAATAAAGACCATCCAGCAGCAAAAGGCCAGCAACCAAAGCCCATAGCAACAACAGCCAAAGCCCATTAGCAGCCACGAACCCACAAACAGGAGTCCACACATCCAACATAAAACAACAAGAAATAACAAATGCTATTAGAATAAACATCAAATTGAAGAAGAGAAACAATATTTAATATTTTTAACAATTACTTACATATTGTATTTTATTTGTTTGTATTAAAATCTTTGTATTTCGGAGGTCAAAGACAGAGCGTTGGTTTATCTCACTATTTGAGCTCATTTCTAAATTTTTTCGACCTCTTCTTGTTGCAGCTCCCACCTTTTTTCCAGGCATGATCGTTTTTGCACAGGTATGCTTCCTTTGCTTCGTCTCTATTGCTGCATAGGCTACTTTTGCCGCCTGTTCATCTTCACTTTGCTTTTGGATTTAATTTTGGCCTAATTTTTGGATTGTTGTCTCTTTGTCTTGAATATGTTACGTGTGTGTGTCTTGATTAATAAACCAAGAAATCAATTCTAACTTGAGCAATAGTAAGTTGGGCTAACAAAGTGATCTTAGAGATTTTTCTTAGTGATAAGTGATAAACCAAGAAGCCCACTTCAAATTTGAACAATAGTAGACATAAAAATCTATATTTTAACAAATACTTTACTCCTAATGGTCCATTATATTGCTAAAACATTTACTTATTATAACTGATTTTGCATCTTTAAATCCTTTTAATGGATTAGTAAGCTCATACCAAACACATGCAGTGCAAGATATATAGTTAGCAGTGTGGATAATGATGATTTTTATGCTAAATAGTTACATATATCAGATGTGGAAATTGGTGATTTCATAAAATTGATGTTTCATTTTGTTAAGTTACGTTGTTTAATTGTTTTTGATCTATTGAGTACCATTAGAGCCTATTGCGTAACTCATGTTGAATAGCGATATTGGCTTATCCTTTGAGATAGAGGTTGTCTTACAAAAGTATCAGCTGATGATAATAGCAGGGAGATCCATGCATGGAAGCAATGGAATACCATGGTTGTTTAAATAATTGTTGAAATACCTTTAATTGAACCTTTTTAATTAGGGATATACGTGCAATTTTACATTATCTTACTATTGTTGCTGCTCCAGTTTCTTGCTATCAAAACAATGATTGAAGCAGTAGCCTTTTAGGTCATCCTTTTTAAGGTAGGTGATGGTTATCATTTTAAGTTATTAAGCTCGGCTGATTATTTTATCTATTTAAATTGCATAACATGTGTGGTTAATAATGGTATTTCATGAACAAGATTAAACAAGCAAACATAAGTATCTACCTCTATTCTAAATTTGCGGTTGAGCTTTATTGAAGTAAAAATCCAGAGTGGTGTGATTTCATTTATTTACTTAAGATCATTGGTGAAATGTATATTTTGTCACATAATTCATGTAGTCATAATTTTAGAGGTTGTTTTCTTTGTAACATTAAGACGTCTAAGCATCCCTTACTTAGTTTTGTTATTTATCTTGCAACCAGAGAGATAAATCTCCCTTGATGTTAGGTGATAGCTTACTAAAACAATTTAGAGCATTTTGCTTGATTAGGTATATTGCTACATTTATATATAGGATTGCATTAAGTTTTTTTTCCCGTAGACTAGGATTAATAGTTACATACATGTTGTATCAGCGTTTGTGTTGCTTAGAGTTGTGTTTAACTGTATTTTCCATGTTGTTAGCGGAGGTTTTGTTTGCAGGGTGGTTATTTATGGCCTCTCAGCAAGGTAGGCGGAACAGAAGTTTGTTGCCTTTAAATTGTTTACTAAAAGCTACATCATATGTAATAAAAACAGTTTGCTATCACCTGCATTGCGATTCGTAACCTTAAAAACAGAGTGGTTCCGTCGTGAGGGAGGACAACCTTACTAGTTAAAATAAACTAAATTGATACCAAGATATTAAAATAAATAAGATACAAACATATACACACACACCCATACCATACATATTATGTATGCATGTGCGTGTTTGTATTTATACATATAACTAGCTTTAGTAAACCCGTGTATTACACGGGTTGAATAAAATAAAATATTAATATAATAATTTTATTAATTATAAAATGATGTTGTAAGATATGAAATAACTGAAATTACGTATGAGTATTGATTATAAGTAATAAAACAGTGACATTAACTTTTTAGAATTTTATTTTTATTTTTTCCAAAAATAATAAATAAATATTTTGTTATATAACAAACCGTATAAAATTTTATTTTTAAAGAATTTTCTTATTATAACTCCCAAATTTAATTATATTTTGTTTAAAAAATTAACTTTTTAAAAATACCAATTTTAAAAGATTTCATATTTTAAAAAAGTTTTATGCTTTGAAAAAAAATATTGTATAAAAATTATATTTTTAGAAGTAACATTAATAAATAGATTTATTTCTTAACTTATTAAATCTAAAAAAATATTAAATAATATTATTAATAATTAAGATAATTATTTAATATGAGTGAGATGCGAGAAAATTTTGATAAAGAGATTGTAGTATTGTCATGTGTCATCCAATATACTCTTTTTGTTAGAGTAGGAAGATATGTGAATTTATTAAAGTAAATGAAACACCACGATATACAAATGCATATGGGTCCGGTTAAATAGACACCTCAAAATTTTAAATCAACATCCCAAAATTTCTATACGTTCGTATAGCCCCATTCGCGTCATATAGAGGGGTCGTATAGGGTTATATGTGTCGTATAGAGCTATATGTGTCGTATAACAATCTGACAGCCCACTGAATTTTTCCTCATAGTCAGTGTCAAAATTAGTGTCAAAATTCGCTATACGCGTCGTATAGCCCTATATGTATTGTATAGGGGTCGTATAGGGCTATATGGCGTATATCAATTTGACAGCCCCCTGAATTTTCCTCGTTTTCAGTGTTTTCGACCTATACGCTGCGTATGGTACCATATGCGACGTATAGACGTGTGTCGATTAATTCAAGTGGGTATCTATTTATTAGGACCCATGTATATTTGTTTAACATTAACCTATAGTAAATATACTACATAAATAGTACTGCATACAAATAGTACGCTACAAAATAGCCTATATATTATACATCTATACATGCATACAAAACAAATCAAAAGCAAATTTCCTCATTTCCAATAATGCAATCTGTATAAATCTTTAAAAATATAATTTAAATTTTGTCAAAACAAAAAACAATTTTTTACAGTAATAATAAAAATAAAGGTGCACACGTGTCACCATTCTAGGCTATTTAATAGTTGATTTTCTCGTATCTCTCTCCTCTTAAATAATAATAAATGTAAGAAAGAAATATTTAACTTCAAATGTTAAATAAATATTCTTGAATTAATAACTATCCATAGTTAAAATTTTAAATATGTTAATTTCAAATTGTTAACCTTAAATTTTCAAGTGTGTAATTAATGTTTTTAAAACCGGACCGAAAGTGTACTGGATGCCTTACCGGTCCGATGGTCGGACCAGTTCAACCGGTCGGACCGTATATAAGAACCGGATAAATTATAAGTACTTTTTATAAAAATATGTAAAATTATATATATTATATAATATATATTATATATAAAACCGGTTCAACCGGTCCGACCACCGGTTCAACCGACCGACCACCGGTTCAACCGGTACGACCACCGTTTCAACCGACCCGGTTCCCGTTCCGACCACCGGTTCGACCGGTTCAACTGGTCTGACCATTGGTTCAACACTAAAACGTTTTAAGCACCGAACCGGACCAGATCGGAGTCCGGTTCCTGGTCCAACCGGTGGGACCGGCCGGTCCGGTCCGGTTTCAAAACCATTTGTGTAATATATGTATTTGTTCAATACATATATATAATACAATGTTTAAAACATTACTTCATTTATTATTAAAGATGTAACAATAAATTAATATAACCAATGTATTACACGGGATTTTAACCTAGTATTCTACGTAAATAAATTGTGCCCAATAAAATACTCTTGTTTGATCAAAAGATAAATATTTGACAATATTCTTTACCATTTTCCCTCTTGTGGACCGATTATCCCCCATCTCCGTTCATACCATCTTCATCCTTTTTCAAACTAACAATCCTCTTGATCTATTTAATCCAAAAATTAACCCCCTCTTTATTTTCTTTTGATTTCAGCTACAACAAAAAAACACCAAGAAAAACATCAAGTTCTAGCAGCAACACAAGCATACTACATCACTACAAAGTACATATTACATCACACAATATAATTTCTATCACATACCCCGATTTCTATCCGACAGTGTTTCGTTAGAATGGGACGACCAATTAGCCAACAGAGAATCATCAACATAATGTCGTCGGTAATCATTGTCACCACAGATTTCCGATGGAATTGACCGTCGGTGAACCTAAGTTTTTGAATAGTGTAATCTAATATCTTAATTTAATTATTTATCAATATCTATTTTTTAGGGCAAACTGTGTTCTTCTATACATTACAGTGTAATATTTAGTTTTTAACACTAGAATTTTATTTAAAAAGAGATCAATTAGATAAAGCTAACCGAAACCAAACAAAAAAACAAAAGTTATATAAAAACATTTTAAAAATAATATTTTGAACTCGTGAAACACAAGTATCATACCTTGCCACAAAACACGAGTTATCCACTAATTAGTTTCCATAAACAACTAATTATTAAATCCAGTTAATTTTCTTTTAGCATTCTTATTTGTTTTATGTGTTTATTATAATTTAATCTAGTTTATTACTGATTTTTATAGTTTATGAATCCTTACCTATGTTAATATTGCTTATCTAAGTTCTTGCACACTTACGTTAAAGAACATTATGTTTTACATACTTTTCAAAACCACACGCTTCTACAAGGAAAAACAAACAAATATAAAACCAAATAAAATTAGTTGTCAAAATATTGTTACAAAATTATAAACTAAACTTATTTACATACTTCAACTCATATAATCATTAGTTAGGATAGTGAATTTGAATAATGATAAGTTTGAGTTTTTATAATAACCAAACCACATCCGAAAACAAAGTATATATCAAGTTGATAGCCATCAGAAAATCCCAAATAGACGTTACACAAGAAAAGATTACTAGGTACCCAACCGGCTAAAGGCTTTCTGTATTAACAACTACTCTAGATGACTTTCTCATTTGGTCTTTGATAAATGATGACACAAATCTGAAGAAGTTCGTGAGTTCTGCATTAGATTTTTTAAATTCTCTAATGCTAATGATGACGTAGATGACAAGAGCAACTGTAGATGTCCCTCCGTTATCTCAAATAATACCGAGAAGCTATAAGGGCTAAGACTTTCGTCTACATTCGAAGAAGATCCGCCGTCCACACATTTCTCAGATGTAAGATACGCATCCTCAAGTTGTTTAAACTTCGCACTTTCCATACATTCGTTAGAGCTTTGTTTACCTCGGAAAAGCAACGTGTATTTCCTAGGAAATGCCTGAAATTACAAAACAATATCCAAAAGTCAGATTGTATAGGATTATGAGGAATTTATAGCTCTTGGTTGAAGCTATTAAAACCTAACACATCTTTCAAGTAATGATGGACAATCGAGCCATTGCAGTATTCCACTGTTGCATTCATGTTCCTGAGTGCCTCAACGCTGGTTATTGTTGGTTCCAACCTTTGAGCCGTGAGCATGCTCGCTAAGCTAGATGTATAACTCTGTGTGATTATTAGTGCCATAAAGAGCCACACAACCACTGCTATTCTAGACAAATTGCTATGCAACTTTTCACCTGTACAAAAATATTGATAACATTGTTGGTTTTAAAACTTTCAAACAAATTAAAAACTCGTTTACTACCTCGCAAAGTGAAGAGTTTCGTAAATGCACGCCAAATGATGATTCCAATTTGGTTTATCATTGAGCCACAGAGATACCCGCAATGAGCCCTTTCGATTAACTAGACAATGAAGCCGTTATAAAGAGTGATTGCTGCTATTAGCCACCACATTTTTGTGGTAAATGGCTTTATGAACAACCATGGCTGGTTTGATAATTATCTGGATCTAACCGGTACGATCATCTCCAAACCTGACTTTGTGTATGGTTGAGTGAAATCCAGATAGTCCATCCGGCTTGACCTGATGGCTACATCACCAGCTATCGCATCGAATCTCTGATCCAAAAATAAGATCATAGAAAAAAAAGATCAAATCAATATATATGGTGTATTTAGGTGATGTTCTTGAAAAATAATAGCTTGTTAAAGCTGATTACCTTTAAAGGTATTTGAATCAATAGTTCATCATAAGAACCATTGAATGATACATATTCATATGGTTGCTTCAATTCTCTCATCATTTCATCAAACACCATGATTACAAATCCACTAAACACAATTTGATTCTTCCAGGATCATATTCAACATTCACGAATTGCTTGAACAGAGAATGACCAGGACGCCTACCTTCATCCGATTCTCCAAAGTTTCAGCTAGATTTCGGAGACTTCTATAACCTACCATGGTTGCACAAGTAGTAGAGATTGCAAAGACTTTACGTTGTTGTGCTTGGAGCACCTTAAGCTCTTCATTGAGGGAGAATAAGCTTGTTGTGAGTGGTAAGATATGAGTTAGCTCACCACCTTTTTGACGAACTGCATGAGTGAAATAAGAGTCAATTGCTGAGGAAGCGTAGGCTAGATGTGACGTTTCGTATATGAGAGTAACTTGATCGATGTATACTCCATGACTGTAAAATTACAGCCACTGCATTCATTTGTGTGGGTTGTCTGATTATGAATTGATCAATGAGGAATGGCCATTGATCGGTTGCTTGCAAGGGAGGTGTGTTGGCTAACGAAAGGAAACGGGGATGTCATGATCAGATTAACGATGGCTATTGCAGATGCTTCTTCCCAGGTATGAGCACCTAAGATGGCTTGCACTTTATGTTTATCAATAAGTTCATTAGCGGTTCCTAAGGGACTGAAGGTCTCAGTTTCGATCCGTGGAAACGGCCTCCCCCACAAATGTGGGGGAAAGACCGCGTACATCTTCCCTTAAATGGGACGGACCCTGCGAAAACGCGGGAGCTCTTTGTAGCACCAGGTACGCCCTTTTAATAAGTTCATTAGCTGTAATTTCACATCATCAAAAAGTACGCATGTGGTTAGGATTCTAAACAAAAGCATAGAGTTATTGCTTGATCAATACTTGAATAACAAATGAAAAACCAATGATTTACCTGCAATAACTGCATGTATTGGTTTGCTTCGAGAATTTTGAATATATATAAAATAGCAGGCTGATTAGTTTCATTGTTGAAATCTTGAATTGCTATTTCAATCGCCACTTGGCCTCTTTCCCAGGTCTAGACGTTTGATCAAGAACGACACCAATCCTAGTAAATCCTTTTTCAATGGCCAGTGATGCTTGGTGAAGACCAACAACAAGAACCAAAGGTAACCAAGAAGATCAGGTAAGTTGTAAAATAATGCATCTTTAGTGAAGATACAGGTAGCCAAAATTTGACTATTTCAATTTATAATAAAATCACTTTGTAGCCAAATGTATGTCACTAGATGTATCCCATGAAATTTCTTGTAGCTTTCTCTGATTGAATTGAAACGTTGTTAGTCTGGAGAGCTGTGATCAATGATGTAGAATACATAGACATTTGAGTTAGTCTACCTCATTACTCATTCAAACGTGTGGAAAAATTATCAAGGCACTAGCTTGTGAGTTGTGTCATTATCAAAATTAACATATCTCCCCAATATTCGTACACAATTGTAATTTGGCCATTCAAGAGTCATGTATATGTGTTTCGGCCACTAAAATGGGGACTAATATCAAAATTGTAGACAGTGGAGTCCGAGGGTAGGCATACCACTACAAGAAATCTTATTATTAGTGGCGCCACTTTTAGGGGCGACACCTTTATTAGTGACGACGGGAATTCAACATTTTGGGACGTCGATCAACTGCAGATCTGACGGCTAAGATAACATCGTACAAAAGGCATTAGGGGCGACGCGTCGCCGCTAATGCTATTATCCCTAATAATAGCAGATCGCGGGCAATAGGGCACCATTTTCACCTCTCCTCCACGATTTTCACCTCCACCCCGCCTGCACCTTCGTCGCCGACCCGCCACCACTCGCCGGCCGACCACCCCGGCCTCACCGGCGTCGGCCTTTCCTCCCGTACACCAGCCGGTCCTCGCCGACCACCCATCAGCCGTCGATCTGCTCTCCGTCAGCCTCGATCTCATCCCCACACTGACCACCCATCGATCTGCTATTATCCATCGTCGACCACCCTTCACCGGCCCCCTTCAGCTGCCGCCTCGCGATCGTCGCCGCTGTTGCTACTTCACTGTCGCCGTTAGATATGTTTTTGAAGATAATTTTTTTGGTTTTCTTTTCTTAGATTTTGGTTCGTGTGTAACATTAACTGTTATTTGTCTCAATTTGGCTTGATTTTATGTGAATTAAGGATAGTGAATTGAATGTAGTTGGATTTTATATGAAATTGAGTTGTATTTGTGTATTTGTAGGTTTGAATGGAATAAATTTGGGTATTTTTCAATGTAGTTGGTTAAAAATTAGTTGTTTAGTTGGTTAATAATTAATTGATTTATATATGGTTAGTCGGTAGTTATAGGTTGTGATCAAGTTTTGTTGTTATGGTTTAAATAGTTGTTTTAAAATTTAGTTGTTTAGTTGGTTAATAATAGTAATGTCGACATTACTATTGGGCTACATGTCATTTGGGAAACCATTAATCACTTATGTAAATTTGAGTCACTAAGGGTATAGTCTAGTGGTAATTAGTGTCCTACTCAACTAAGTGGTTGTAAGTTAAATATTATAACATATAAATTTAATGATTATTTTTCTGATAATAGAAATGATACTTGAAAAACTTATGTTAATTAAAATAGTCGATGTAAGAAAGTTGATGGATGAACAATTCGATTAGGCTACTTATGTTTGTTACAACATTTAGCGGCGACTTTTTTAGCGGCGAAATTTTGATCATTAGCGACGTTTTATTAGCGGTGACAAATCGTCGCTAAAGGTAATAGCGGCGACTTTTTAAGCGGTGAAATTTTGATCATTAGCGACGTTTTATTAGAGGCGATTTTTTAGCGGCGACAAGTCGCCGCTAAAGGTAATAACGGCGACTTTAGGGGTTTTTAGCGGCGACATTTGTCACCCCTAAAGACATGTTTCCTTATAGTGACATTCACTTTCCTTTTTCCAATGTTGTTATTTCTTTTAGTTTGAACCATAATATGTATGTCTTTACTGTCGCTGATTCTGATTGGTAAGGCTATAATTCTAGATTAAAATATATATGCTAAATGGGAAGTTTTTATTTATATAAGACATTGCTTAAAGTTCTTTTAAAAGTAGTTAAAACGGTGAATTTACACAACATCTAAAACTACACCTATCCATCGTGGACTAGAACACCAATTTTACTATGAGATTAGAGCACTCATTACTTGAGAGGAACATCTTGACTACAAACCTTGATACGTTAGGCTAAAAAGCCCTTTTGTAAAAGTGCGTATAGTTATGTATTAAAAGTTGCATATTAAAAACTAATCACATTTTTACTTGTAAACTATTCCAAAAAGTTGTGCTCATATGATAATATAAAAAAATTATAAAAATTAACCTTATTTGTCATAATCTAATAATGGGTTGTTGGATTATAATAAGGCAGAGGTTAATCAGACGCCCTGTCAGAGGTTAAATGTACGCCTTTTGACTTTTTTCACAGCCCGTGAAGGGCCTCAGGGGCCATAAGGTTTTCGAAATTCAATTTTCACACCCTACATTTACTCACGGTCGTGTAATTACACCTAACGGCCCGTAAATGTCCACTCCTACGGCCCGTTAACAAGTGCCATAACGGCCCGTGAGTTATCTCACGGGCCGTAGTAGTCCTTCTGAGAATTTACTTTCCTCGATTTGCGTGCACTTTTAAATTTTATAATATGTGACGTGACGTATTATTCCTTGATTCGATTTAAGATTCTATATAAAACGTTATATAATTACTTGTTATATACGGTTAGTGAGAAACGAAACAGTTAAAATGTCTTCTCGTAGAGGTAATAGAAGACGTCAAAATGAGTCCTCTTCAACTCACGAGATATTGTGGAAAGTATTCCTGATCCAATAGATAACCATAATTGGCAGAACGGGAGGACTGGTCTCAAAATGTTATTCACTTTATACGTAACGGTGATTCCCAAACTGTAGAGTGTATTACATGGGTAATTCCGATATTAAGTTACAATTTGACGTGAATTACTCGGAAACGTGTCTTTAGGTACAAAGGTATGATTTAAAGGCTTTTTTGTATATTTTATTTTATTTTAAAATTCTAACAATTAAAAAAGTTGTTATTTTATAGCATGTTCGGGCGTGGACAAATAGACTCACAATATGGAGATACGAAGAAATACGTAGAACAGAAGAGTTGCCGGGTAGTGATCGTTGGACGATTCTCCCATTTGAGTGGTTTAACTAATATACTCGGGGTCCGTTAATAGTAACGAATATGGCGACTGGAGTGACTGTCTATATCCCGCGTTATGGGAAGTTGATACGGTAATACTGTTTTCATGTTTTACAATAAAAATCATGAATTTATAACCGTGATTGTAGGTTTACGTACCAATGACTGATGACGAAGAAATTGTTATTTTTTAAGATTTCTGTGGACTCACTACAAGTTCGTATATATATTCTCCATACGAATGCCGACCAAATACGGTGACGATTCATGGTGGCATTCATCGTAATGCCCGAACGATTTTCGTACAATTCGAATCGTACTTTTACATTTTCTGTCACGTATACAATATTGGCAGCACTCCGGACAAGAACAAATCGAAGAACTGGTCGTATCCGGTGAAACCGTTTGGCCTCCTAACGCCGGTCATATTGGTCGAGATTCGGAGTTGTAATTTGTATGTTATTGCGTAGGTTGGTTCAAAATAGATCTTTAGAGTGGCAAGATGTTAGCTTACAGGATGCTTGCTTTAGATTCCGAAGATTTATAGCAGACGAACTGTATTCTAGAATAATGTAGAACAGTAATTAAATATTTTATTAAAACATAAATGTTTATTAGTACACTTTATTAAAAACGATAACCGTTATTATCACACAATAATAAAACACATAATTTTTAATCTTCTTGATCTTTATAAAAGATCCAAGCCGCAAAATGGTTAAAAGAAATTCCAAAATGCTCCCGATATCTTTCTTGAGTTGTTGTCATAATATCCGTATCATTCTATAACGTATTTCGATTGTTGTAAACGTCTTTGTAGAGCTGGTGAAATGTCGTGACCTTCATTCTCAAGTCAAACCACTTGTTACTAAGTTCACGAGTGGTGTGATATTCTTCACGTTCGAGAATTTGATGAAAACGAGTTGAAACCCGTTCCAAAATATTGATTTGGTGGGATAGTCCCTGAATTTTCGATACAAGATCTTACTAAAGTCACCTCCTCTTCATCCGTCCATGGATTTTGATCCGGTGAATGGGACGAGGAACTTGATCTAAAACTTGTAGCGCTCATGGTTTGGATATTGAGTAAATTTGTGTGAATTGGTTATGTGAAATGGTTGAATTTATAGACCTAAAAAAATAATGAAAGCCCGTGAGGGACGTTACGACCCGTATGTGGGCTACCAAACGAGCCGTGAAGTCTCAACGGTTGTTTTTTAAAAATTACCCACTCACGGGCCGTGAGGACACTCACGGCCCGTTTTTGCCATCAGTAAGGGGCCGTGAGGCCATTCACGACCGTGAAGCCGTATTATATATACGACCTCACGACCCATTTCTTCATTTACGCCCCCTAAACACACATTCGATTCACTCTGTCACGAGCTCCGGATTTTCATCACTTTCATACCGCCGACTCCTTACTACGGTACGTATTCAAATTCGTATTTTATTTTGTATATTTATGGTTTAAATATGTTAAAATTTAATTTAAAAACGAAAATAATCTGAAAAATTTAGGGGTTACGGGCCGTGAGACTCCCTCACGGGCCGTAACCTTTTGAATTTTTAAGGGTCACGGGCCATGACTACTGTTCACGGGCCGTAACCCTTTGAACATTCAAAGGTTATGGCCCGTGAGGGAGTCTCACGGGCCGTAACCCTTTTTTGTGTTCTTGAGATTTTCTAATTTTTTTTGCAGAATATGCCGTCGCGCAAACGTTCACGTCCAGAGACCGAGTCTGGGTCAGGGTGACTTCCTGGACCCACATCCGCATCTTCGTTTTCCTCGAGAGACACAGCCACGGCTTAGGCTGTGGAAGCTGATTGGACGGCCCCTGAGGGGACCCGCACCCTCAACTAGGACGTGCTAGAGGAGGTTGGAGATATAGCACGTGCCCAGGACATCGTTGGCTCGAGGGAGAGACGTCCTTGAGGCATATGTTTGATTTTGAATCTAGGAGGGGCTACAGGGAGCTCACGTTGGAGTTTTTGTCTGCGTTTTTGTTCACTCCCGCGACAGAGGATGAGGACCCCCGCGAGCACCTAGCTGTTCGATTTATGCTGGCGAGCACTAGGTTTGAGTTCACCCTCGCTCAGTGGGCGGTGACTCTTGGGTTTTGCACCCAGGAGGAGACGCAGGATCCTCGTTTTTATTCTGACGAGGTCCAGTCAGAGGCAGCTCCTCTGGTCGGATGGTGGCCGACCATTTCCGACCAGCCATAGGAGGGCGCCATTAGGGCGAGCTCCATTAGAGATCCGTTGCACCGGTACCTACACCGGTGCATTGCCGGCAGAGACCAGAGTATGGAGCAGGTGCCGCTCCTTGATTTATTTTTTCTGAGGGCCTTGCTTTCACCTAGGCGGGTGAATCTTGCTCACTGCATGGCCGCCTATTTCTTCAGCGTCATTCAGGGTAAGATAAAAAATATTTATATTAATCTTAATAAATAAGTATTATCTATTATGCGACTCATAATTATGCCTCTTATTTGATTGTTTTGCAGATGGATAGCCCGATTGTTTGCGGCTCTTACATCACCGTCATTGCCTCGCGCTTAGGGTTGTTTATGGACGCCCTAATTGCGAGGCAGACGACGGACACCCACCTAGGATTTTGGGTCGACAGACCGTCATGGCCATGGGGATTGCCACCAATTTTGGCGACGACCTCCGATGGTCCACTGATGGTGGTCGGACCATCTGGCAGCCGGTGGCGGACGTTGTGAGGAGGGGAGGAGCAGAGCCGGCGCCGCAGCAGCAGCCGCAGCCCCAGCCACACGCCAGAGCACCCGTCCCACCGCCAGTACCGCCTGTTCCCAGGACCATCATTCGCAGATTCCGCCGACGGGGTAGTTTATGGCGGAGGCACTACATTTGGCGCGCCAGTCCCACGCCTTGCTGGTATGGACGGCGGATGCGTGCAGCATTTTGGCTGCTAGCCAGGGTATCGACCTCCCCCCTCGGCCGGAGTTGCCTCCGTTTGTCAGACGACCTGCGGGTGATGACGAGGAGGCTGCTGGTGGTGATGAGGAGGATGCTGGTGGAGGTCATGACGCATAGATAGTAGGCTTTTATTGTTTTATTTACCTTTCATGTAAAAAAATTGAAAATTTTGTTGATATATTATGAGTTATTTTGGATGACGTTTAAATGTTTTATTATATGTTTACAATTCAACCAACAATATTGATTAAATAATATTGATTACATGTTTACAATTCAACAACGGTTTAGGGTGCAACTTACAAGCAAACGGTTTAGGGTGCAACTTGCAAATTAATATTACCCTCTCAACAAATATTATTCATCTTATATCATTAACATTCCTACACACCTTTTATGCTAACCAAATACCCAGCTCATATAAACAAAATTCAAAGGTTGAAGAAAATTCGATAATCTTCTATTTGCATTTTTCTTTGGAAAACGAAAGATTGATTACATGTTTATAATTCACAACAATAAAGAATTGAATAAATAATAGATTACATGTTTACAATTCAACAACAATAAAGAATTGATAAATGTGTAAATTATACTAAATCTATACGTTCAACCGGATGTACGGGCCTTAGTTCGAGATATTTTTGAAATCGACTTCCGTATATGACCTCCCAATCATTAGCGTTTTCTGTTTTGTACAAATACCAATATTGCTCGGAACAGGCATTGGATAGTCCCCCCTAATCGAATTCTAATAAATGGCTATCTTGAACATAAGCAATTGAAATTATATGATGTTCACTGATATCATGAGGAGATAACCAAACGGGAATAAAGTAGCGGAGTTGCCAATAGATATAAAAATTATAACCACTCGAACCTGTTAGCAATAAGGATTGTAGCAGGTGGCACTGTCATCCAATTTTTGTGGGGAGCTGCACCTAAGCCGTTCCAGTTTAATGATTCTCTTATTTCGTTTATATCAGGAAACATCGCAGCGTACCTATGTCTGTTTTCATCCAACTCAGCTATAAGTTCCATACGAATAAAACGCCAGTGATTTTCACCATATCCCAGTGCGAGTGCTATAGCACGAAAACCACAATTGCCGTCGGCTAAAACATCATCCGCACCTGAAATATACGGGAAAAAGAATGATGGAATCCAGCGATTAAACCGGAAAAAATTGTTTTTATCTTCGTCGCCCGGGATATATGAAAACTTGGAACTCTGTTGAGATAATCCATCTTTGGCTCTTGATTTCGAAGACATGGATTGACTGCGCTGCAAAGACCCTTGTTTTGACTTCACCACCGAACTTGAATATGTTGGCGGACCTTCAAAACTTTCTCTAGGTTGAACATATGAACTATGTCGGGGGGGGTCTAATATTGTTTCTTTTTGCTTATCTTTTTTTGGACGACCCTGTGTATGTGTTTGGACTTTAGGAGGTTTTTTATCAGTTTTTGAAGGATTATGAAAGATTTGAAAATATTAATCAAAGATTTTTTCACATTTTCGGGTTGGATAAGTAAATGTTTTGTCACCATCTCCATCTCTTTATGTACATCTACTTGAACCCTCGTACAATATACGCGGGTGAAAAATCTAGCTTCCTCCAAAAACATCAATGGCATTGAGCGGGATACATTGACCTATAAAATAATATATTAAATTAATATAATAAACTTTTCATGAAAAAATAAAAAACGTAAAAGAACATTCACCCGTTTGAAAGTATTGTTTAATTTACAAGAACACGGAAGACCACAGGTGGTAAAAAGATGGCAGCCACATGATTCTTTGGATATAATTAGATGATTTATCCTGTTAATCTCACCAACTAACATATCCAAAGCCGCAATAGAAATGTTACCTCGCAGCAATTTAAGCACTTCATGATTATGCTACACCATAAGCATGATTTTGCTTTTGGTAAAACTTTCTTTTATAGCAATTTCCTGGGTAACTAAGATATTATTAATAAAAGGAATAAATCTATCCAGGGTGCTATTGGTTGCTTTCAGGTAACTTTTCAACAACGAATGTTGGCTCTCAACTCGGTTCGTTGTGCGCTGACCGAAGTTATAACTTTTATTTATCCACGTCGACACAAATCTCTCTTTGTAGGGGTCCAACCAGTTTTTTTGAGGTATATCAGCACTCCTATTTAAAAAAATGTACTTATTTTTATGTAAATATACATATATTTTTAAGAATAACACTAGAAAACTTACTTGAATGTTTGGACACCAACCTGCGATAAAGCCGGTCGTAATTATAAGCGTATATGTCCGTCGTTGCAGAGTTAATAAGTACCGACCACACATGCTCAAAAGCACCCCGCTCTTCATTTGAAAAACTCGCCTTGCAATGTTTAGCAATATTTTCCGAAATATGCCATCTGCAAAGTAATCGAACAGCACTCGGAAAAACTTCTTCTGACGCATTTATCAGAGCGAGGTCTCGGTCGGTTAGTATAACACGGGGCTCCATACACTTTTCTTCCAGCGTTGCTTTTAGTTGCTCTAACACCCATCTGAAGTTGGCTTCACGCTCATAATCAATGAATGCGTGAGCAACAGAAAAGATTTCAGGGTGGATGTCACACCAACCATTTGAACAAATGACATTTTATACAAGTTAGTTTTGTATGTTGTATCAATCATCAGCACGTGTGGGTACGCACGCCATAATATGTGAGATGTGGGATGTATAAAAAAACCCCGTCGACGGTATTTGTCGGTTCATCTATGTGAGGGGTGTATATATTGATGTTGTTGTAGTATAGAAAAAAACCTGCATTGGGGTTTCACCAATTCCGGTGAACTTTTTAATTTTTGCCCGAGCGTTATATATGGTTCGTAACACAGACACGTTATTGGGATTTTGTTCCCTCAACGTGCCTAGAATGTTTCGAGGGTCAATATTTTGCTCGGTCAGATTCTTTACAGTAGAAAGCTCATTTTCGGTGAGCCTCATTGCGTATGCATGTCCTTCCAGGTGTTCAGCAGGTTCATGGTTATGAGTATCATCCACAACAACTATAATCCACCCATATCTCTTTATCTGGTACTTACCCTGCAATTCAAATTGATAGTTTATTTTTTTCGTACCACTTTTTCTTAGAATGAATGCTCCCTTATATACACCACCCCGATCACATTTCAACCAAATTTTAACCACCATACCATTTGAATTTCTTTTTGAACGTTTGGTGACAATATAAACCCATTTTCTCGCCCCACGTTAGTTGTCCAATCAACTAATTCTTCACGAGATGAGAAAACCTAATCAATTTAATATTTTTAGTTAGTTATTACTAAATGAAAGTAAAATGAAAGTAAAATTAAATATGATATATCTTATAACCTGATTCGTGTCGTATAAACCTCTTTTACCGGAACAAGAACCGTCATTATCACCGCTGTTATCGCCACCGTTATCACCCCCGTCATCGCCGCCGTCATTCCCGCCGTAATTGGATGCGAACTGTCCTAAATAGTTTGAAGCAGCCTCATCATAATACCGTAACCCTCCTCATGGTAATAGTTAGATTCCGAACCGAATAAATAGTTGCTATCCAGAAAGACATCGTAACGTTAAATATTAACGTTTATATAGTAGTTGAAATGGAATATTGCGTTTATATAGTAGTTGAAATGAAATGAATTTATATCGTAGAAATTTGAATTATGAAATGAATTTATAAACTAACGTTTATATAGTAGTTGAAATGGAATATTGCATCTCGTCACATAATTAACACGAATATCGAGGAATATTACGTTATATCAATAATGTAATAAATACAAAATTACACGACTATCGAGGAATATTACGTCATATCAAATAACGTAATAAATACAAAATTACACGAAAACGAGAAATAATATATCTCGTCAAATTATTAAAGGTGAAAGTAGGACCCGTAAAGAAGTTCACGGCCCGTAAGGGGAATGCCAAACGGGCCGTGAAAACCTTAACGGGCCGTTACAAAACTTGACCGTGAACACCTTCACGGGCCGTTAAGTTTTTGAATTACTGATTTAACTACCCGACAGTCAATACGGCACGCGAAGGCCTTACGGTCCGTAAGCAGGGCGTCTAATATCCAAGAGGGCGTCTCTTTAGTAGGCCCCTTATAATATCCTAACTTTCTTTTGACCGAGATTATTTTAACTCAGGAAATATTTACAGACACTTCTAACTTTGAGTTTATTTTCCTCCAACGATCTCTTACTAATAAGAGTTAACCCCTGTTAGTTTTTTGATAAAATGGAGCAAACTTTGAGTCATTTTTAAGTTCACCGCCGCCCAGCCTCTATCAGATCCGCTTTTAGGTGTCTAGCCTTTATTGTTACCTGAAATCTACCTCCAACGAGTCAAGTGGTTCAAATCAGAAGGTAGAGATTGATGAGTTTCAGGGTGTAGAAGTTTCAGATTGACAAGACTGGTGGTTGATTTTAACTTTCTGCTTAGTGTATTGGTTATATAAGTAGTACACGACATAACAAACTAACGCTGTTAACTCTCAATTAGTAATAGATCGTTAGAATAAAAATAAGCTTAAAGTTGGGAGCGTCTATAAACATTTCTTGAGTTAAGACTAATAACAACTAATAAATGAAAGTTAAGATTATTAAAATCTAATAACTCTTTAATAATTATGTGAAGCCACAAATTCTCAATTATTGTTTGTATAGCACGTGATAACATATTCTTGGGACCGTTAACATTAACTTTTAGTGCACTCGTGACTAAATAGTAGAACATGATAAGTTGTATGAACAAACAATAATATTATATCGTTTGTTTACAACGTAGATAAATTGTACATAGTTTAAGATTTATGAACATTCATGCATATAGTACCATTTGTCATCTTTTTTTTTTGGTTATCGAATTTCTATAAACTTTAAAACTTTAACCACCGGGTCACTAAATTCCCAATAATAATGTACACTTTCAGAGCATTTTATGATGAGATTACCAACGGTTAATCCTTTAGGATAACAAATTTACTTATGAATGAGAGAAAATATATTGGTTTATTTTTGTTTCTAACTAGTGGATCGGTAAAAGAAATAGTTTAAGAGAAAACGTTTCAAATGGGATAATTGATCAAAAAGTCACCCAAGTCATGTATATATTAGTGCATATAATCATATAAATTACTTTAGTCAACTAAATAAATAATTCAATACGAAATTCTCTGGAGTATATTTGACCCCATCTACATACGAAATGTTGCTTCGCTTTGTATTTAATGATAAAAGTCACGTTGATTTTGTACTTTGCTTTGATGACATAAACGAAGATGCAGTAAACGTTATTGAATGATACATTATATTGGAATCTATTATTATAAAAGTTTTATTATTGAGTCAACTTAACGTATTTAGTTAGGTATCTAAATTTTTTATGGTTTTCCTATATATATTGTGTCAACACCTCATCAATTATATATAGAAAAACCATATAAAACTCTAGAGTTTAATTAGACGCACGAGTTCAATAATAATCACTAATAAATAATAATAATATGTTCTAATACTCTAGAATCTTGGAAGACGAAGATCCACAATGAAGGTTGAGGAATGAAGAAGATGATTATAGGAGTTCACAAAAACTAATCTATAAAGGAAGTTTTTTTCCCTTTGTAAATAGGCTATAGGTGAGCATGTACATTTTTTAAGTAGGTTACTACAAACTTGGAATAAGAATAGGGCTGCTATAGCCATAATAGTGATTTATATGCTTGTATGTAGATGGGATCAAAATAAAAGAAATATATATTTGTTCTAGTTGTTGTCTTCTTAACAATGGTATTTGAATCAATGTGATAGAACCTAACATGATAATATACTGTCGGAACCTAACAAGATAATATACTGTCAGGAGCTTTCTTGTATGTACAAATGATAGATATAAACTCAAGGCCATGAATCGGACACATCCGAAGGGTATGTCGGGCTTTCTGCGGGGACAACTACACTAGATGATCGTTTTATTTGATCTTTTATATAGAATGACACCAACTCAAAGAAATTCTTGAGTTCTGGATTAGATTTTTTAAATTCTCTAAAGCTTGTGACGATGTAGATGAGAAGAAAAACCGTTGATGTCCCTCCGGTCAACTCAAATAGTATTGAGAAGCTGTTAAGGCTAAGACTCTCGTCTCCATTTGGAGAAGACTGGTCATCCACACATTTCTCAGATGTAAGATAAGCGTCTTCAAGTTCTTTGAGCTTCCCACTTTCCGATATATTCATTAGAGCTTTGTTTGCCTCGGATAACCACGAATATCGCCTAGGAAACGCCTGAAAGAACATAATCACGTTGCATAAGAGTGTGACTTGTTCATTAATGACACCATTTGACTTCTTAGGTCAAAACGATTGATGCATAACATTGAAATTCCAAAGAATATTATCTGTTTTCTTGATGTATTAACAATCATTTTAATTATGTAAAAAAACACTTTACGTTTGGAGTTTTTAACCATAAAACTAGTGAGAATATGTTTAATTTCAGATATGTAAAAATAACCGTATTATGAGGAATTTTGATCATTAAGAGAACTTACAAATCCAAAGCCTCCAACTTTAAATGTCTCTCCGGTTCTGATGAAGCTCTTGCAGTATTGAGCTAGAAAGACTTTGGCCGCAGGAACTTCAAGAAAGATAGCTGCGATTTCACCAGTATCAAGGGCCTTAGCGTATGCATGAGTGGAGTTATAGCTCCTGACCTTAATGTTATTAAAACCCAAAACTTCTTTCAAGTAGTAATTGACAAGCGAACCATTGCAGTACCCCACAGTTGCATTCATGTTCCTAAGCGCCTCAACGCTAGTTATTGTTGGTTCCAACCTCTGAGCCGTGAGCATGCTGGCTAAGCTAGCCACGTAGCTCTGTGTGACAATGAATGCCACAAAAAGCCACACAACCACCGCCATTCTTGATAATTGCTATGTAACTTGTCCCCTGTGCTCGAAAAAACCATAACTCAAACGACAAGCATATATAACGTTTTGGATTCTATTTATGGAATTTAACACTTTTGAACGAAACTAAATGTTTTTACCTCGCAAAGTGAAGAGCATCGTAAAAGAAAGCCAAATTACAATTCCAATTTGGTCTATAATTGAGCCTCGGAGATACGTACAATGATTTCTTTCGATTAACCAAATGATGAAGCCGTTATAAAGAGTGATCCCTGCTAATAGCCACCACATCTTTTCCGTAAACGGCTTCATGAACAACCATGGCTGGTTTGATAACCGGGACCTAACCGGACAATCATCTCTAATCCTGACTCGGTGTACGGTTGAGTAAAATCGACATACTCGTGCCGCCTAGACATGATGGTGACATCACCCGCGATGATGTCAAAATTCTAAGCCAAAAGAGTAAAAAAAAAAACACCAAATCAATATATACAGATTATATAAATAGAACCAAATGATCCGGATCTTTAACCACCAGATACGTAGTATACTGCTACGTATTGAGACGGACCCGGTGCATTTGGTTCCCTCCTCTTGCAAAAGAAACAACTTATTATGATGACTCAAATTCTACCTCTTCAGGTATTGCTTCATCATATCATCATAAGAACCAATGTATGAAAAGTACTCATATGGAAGCTTCATTTCTCTCATCATTTCATCAAAAACTGCAATCACAAATCCATCAAACTTCGTTTGATTCTTCTCGTGATCAAACTCAACACTCACGAATTGCTTGAACAATGATCGCCCAGGAACACCGACCCTCATCCGATCCCCTGAAACTCCGGCGAGACTCCGGCGCCGGCGATGAGCATACCACGGTTGCATTGGGAACAGAACCTGTTTCAGTTCATCAATCGAATGAGTGTATGTGATTGCATCGGTTGCTCCATTGGTGTCATCTTCAACATTCTCTGAAAACCCTAATCCTTCGGTCCAATACACGCTGTGATATCCCTTTTTTGTTACGTAAACAATCTCCACTGTAGTCGCCGGAGTTTGTCTCCGGTTATCGGAG
Organism: Flaveria linearis; assembly: GCA_024085815.1. Lineage (NCBI taxonomy): Eukaryota > Viridiplantae > Streptophyta > Magnoliopsida > Asterales > Asteraceae > Flaveria > Flaveria linearis. Next base: position 13,300,459 of record CM044010.1, read on the forward strand.
TTTTCATGTGAAGTTTGTTTCAACAATTTCACTGCATTATACCCTTGTACGGCGAAGATTCCCGGTTCATCTTGTTGTTCTTCGGGGTAATCGTGAGTAAACTTTCTCCGGAATCTCTTTCTGAAGTTTTGGAATTCCGTGTGTTTTCGGGGAAGTAGGTTTTGACTCCGAGAATACCTTTGAGTGAAGAAATCTTGAAGGAGTTGATTGAGTGAAAATGATCTGTGATTCCGTTAGTTGCCATCCATAGATACCCATCTCCGGTCATATTCATCTTGTTGGCGGTCTGATACAAGCTGACCCCTAGGTCCAGAGATGTATGAATTACAAAGACTTTACGTTGTTGTGTCTTGAGTACCTTAAGCTCTTCATTGAGGGAGGATGAACCTGATCTTAGTGGTAGGATATGGGTTAGCTCACCACCCGTTTGACGAAATGTCTGAGAGAGGTAAGAGATGATTGCTGCTGATGCGGAGGTCAGATGTGAGGTTTCGTATATGGAGTGACTTCGTGTATGTTCCATGACTGTAGAATTGCTGCCATTGCATTCATATGTGTGGATTGTGTAGATGCGGATTGAATGAAGAATGACCATTGGTCTGTTGCTTGCAAGGAAGGTGCGCTTGCTAACGAAAGGAAAATGGGGATGTCATGATCAGATTCACTGATAACATCGGCTATTGCAGATGCTTCTTCCCATGTATGACCTCCTAAAATGGCTTTTACATTATGTTCATCAATAAGCTCTTTAGCTGCATTTTTACATCATTAAACGTGAGCATGTAAGTAGGATTCTAAACAATCAAATCAAAGTTCTTTAATAAATTTGCAAACTATTTAAACAGAAACATGATTGTTATCATGTGGATTCTTGAATAAAAGATGGAAATAAATGATGCACCTGCAATAGCTGCATGTATTGGTTTGCTTCGAGAGTTTTGAAGACATAAAACAACAGGCTGATTAGTTTCGTTGTTGAAATCTTGAATTGCTAGTTCAATCGCCACTTTGGCCTCCTTCCCAGCCCTAGACGTTTGATCAAGAATGGCGCCATCCTAGCGAACCCTTTTTCTGTGGTCTGTGATGCTTGCAGAAGAAGAAAGCACCGGAAGAGAAAGTAAGCAAAAGGATCAAGTAAGTTGCAAAATAATGCATCTTCATTGAGATTCTTTTCTTGAAACAATGATTCTTTGCATTGATTCATATATGTCTTAAAAGCTTAGTACATTCACCATTTCATTGGCCATTTCAGTTTACTAGAACTTCCCATGAAATTTCTTGTAGCTTTCTCTGATGTGGACCCCTTGCCACCATCCGTTATAACTTAAAAATATCGTAAATCCTACTAACGAAAGGTATGAATGAAACTTTGTTAAACTGGTTTGAGCTACAGTCAATGCTTTGGAATGCAAAGACATTTGGGTTAGTTTAGCATATTACTCATTCAAACTCTTGCAAGATATTGCAAGGCATTTTATTCACTTGTGTGTAAATCAAAAGTCAACTGCATCAGGATCTGACTAAATCAACATGTAGCATCATCTGACTAAATCATCCATGCAGTCACAACAACACCCATTTGTAAAGATACGTAACTTGATCATTATAGAGTCATACTTCATATATCATGTAAACAGTAATGAAGAATATAGGAATATTAACCGAGGACTATTATTAAAAGCATACAGGAGTAAATGTGTAATAGGTACATGGGAGGAATCCTATAGGGTCCGGCGTTTGGTTAACCCTCTGGTGAAGTAAGATTTTCTATTATCAGGGTACATAACGTGGTAACCTTTATTGTAGCTTGAACTCGCGAAATAACATGACTAATTCAACCACTATTTGATAATATATTGCTAATTCTACATTAAAAATATGCCAAATGGGAGATTTGTACTTTTATAAGACATCTTGAAGAATATTGTTAAAAAGACTGTATAACTAACTTGAATATTATAACCAATCACACGTTTACCCTATAAACTACTCTTAAAAAAAGTGCAGCAAATTAATCTTATCCATCATAATTTAATAATTATATGAAGTGACTAATTCTCAGTCGTTCATGTATTCATGATAAAATATAGATGTTATTTTTAGTATTTATTTTAAATATGTTTTTAATGAAGTCATAAGAAGTTGTATGAACATACTAGATATAGTTTGCTTCACAGGCTAGATAAGTTATACAGGATATTATGTTTAATGAAAACTTAACTTGCATTAGGTGTTCGAATATTATATTATTTCTTTATAAATGATAATTATTTTTAAAATTATTTGAGACAAATGATGCATATATGAATGTTGGTTATTCTTCTGTGATTATATAGGTTCAAGTCACAAGCGATAATGATTCAGAAAGTTAGTTAGATCAGATATGTTATTTATTGGCTTTATCTTGTAATCGAGACTAAGATAATTAATGGCAAATCTGTTTCTTAGTACATATACTAATCTAAGCTATTGTAACCAAAGCTGGCTAATGATATTCAAGTTTTATTAAGAAATTCTTCTTTTCTTGATATTGTGCTTGTTAGATACTTTCGCTGCAATCTTTACATGTGTTGAATCGGATCCTGACAATAAGGGACATAAATAAACTCTGCTAAGGAAGCAAAGCAAACGACAATATGAAAGTTTTAATGGTTTTGATTTTGGATTTAGAATTACATCCGTATATATCTTGTTTCTACAATTTGTTCCTGATTCACAAGTTATCTTCTATATAGCAAGAAAAGTAGTTCCGATGAATCAAAGTTTATGTACAAGCTGCAGAAGCAACAGATTTTTTATGAAAACTAAAGTTAATATAGTAATCTATGTATCTCAGTACTTGCTTCACTAAATGACCATCTATGTTTCTCTTTAGTTCTCATTTACATATTTTGTGAATTTTGATTTCTGGTGAGTGTTGACAGTACACTCGAATAGTCTAATATCTATCATGAGTTCTGGTTCAATGGAGTCTTGACTAATAAACTATTAATGCATAATTGTTCATGTTGATTAAGTGATTTATGGTCACTCGAGTCATGACTTATTTTATTGCGACTTATTGGTTCACTCGTGTCTTGACTTATCCATTTTGACCCGTTGCCTGACCCACTTGAACCATCTCTACAAGATACTAATCTGTCACCCAACTCACTCTAGGTTAAAAAAAATCACAGGAAAGGGCGCTGATTTTCGAATTCTCTTTGGCCCCAAAAAGGTTGAGCCGTCTCTGTGTCTATCACGGAAAGAGCAAACACATTTAAAGTAAGTATAACTTTATTCGTAAATTGGTGGAGAATCATGAGGCTGACATAAACTACTGCAATACTAAAGATCAAGTGGCAGATATATTTACTAATGCTCTACAAGTTGGAATGTTCAATTTCCTAAAGAAGAAATCGATAATGGAAGTACTCAAGATAAGACTAATGCAGTTAAACAAAAAGCTATTAGACAAAACTGATGCGGTTAAACATTCATCTTTAGTTGTATGTAAAACAATTGTGTATGAAATTTATATTGAGACAATAGAAAATTCAACGATATTTTGAGATTCATCTGTTACATACCCCAACAATATAATATAAAACCATATAGGGTGAGTAAAGTTGAGTGAGTAATCATTGACTTTGCCCCATAGAATACCATACTTATATTTCAGATGTGTATTATAATATATCCTTTACCGTTTATACTGTTTAAATACATTCTTTAACAAAGAAAAATAGGGTGAGATCATGTGTATGAATAATCTGTGACAAGCGTCGTTATATAACAGGTCGGTCCACCATTGCAGATGCAGGGGAATTTCTTGCATATCACTTAAATTCATTCTTTATGTACTTCTGCCTTCAAAAAGATTGTCGTAGATTGATACGTATGATGATCACACACATACATGTTTGTGTATGATATATATATATACACACACATGCATTAGCTTTTGAGGTGCATAGGATCCCATGAAAATATACAATCTCACAAAGATGCATAATTTCTACAGTTATCTGATCATTTATTTGGTTGCTTTCTCGTTACCATGTTTTCTTCGGCATGCAACAGTAACAGCCACAAGCTTGACTATGGTACCAGAAACCATACATGAAATGGGAATTGGTGTCATTCTTGACCAAACATCAAGGCCCGGAAAAGAGGCCAAAGTGGCAATCGAGTTGGCATTTCAAGATTTCAAGAGCAAAAGCAATCAACCGTTGGTTTTATATCTTAAAAACTCGCAAAACAAACCTGTCCATGCAGCTATTGCAGGTAATCAATTCACTTCTGTTTCTACCTTTTCAGTATAAAAAATTGAGTAAATTTGTAATAAAGAACTTTAAGTTAGTTATTTATTTGAAATCGAAATTCGTTACTTGTATGTTGATTCTGTGATGATGTGAACATGTAGCTAAAGAACTTATGGATGTACACAAAGTGAAAGTCATTTTGGGAGGTCATACATGGAAAGAAGCATCTGCCATAGCCGAGGTTATCAGTGACAACGAATCTGATCGTGATATTCCTGTGTTTCTTTCTTTAGCAGGCACGACTCCACTACAAGCAACCAATCAATGGCCATTTTCATTCAAACAGTTCCCACACAATCCACACAGATGAATGCGCTGGCTGCCCTTTTACAGTCGATGGGTGTATGTCAAGTTACTCTCATATATGAAACCTCCTCATCAGCATCAATCGTTTCTCATCTCTCCCGGGCATTTCATCAAACAGGGCCTGAGCTAACCCATATTTTATCACTCACATCTGGTTCGTGTTCGTTAGATGAAGAGCTTGAGGTAGTCAAAAAACAGCAACGTAAAGTCTTTGTGGTTCATACATCTTTGGAGCTCGGGGTTTGCGTGTTTCAGACAGCCAAGAAGATGGAAATGATTGGAGATGGGTATCTATGGATCGCGAGTAATGGAATCACGGATCTTTTTCATTCGGTTAGTTCCACTGTAATTTCTTCACTGAAAGGTATGGTTGGAGTCAAAAGTTACTTCCCTGAAAACTCACCGGAGTTTCAAAACTTCAGGAAAGATTCAGGCAAAAGTTTAGGTTAGATTACCCGGAAGAAGAGCAGGAAGAACCTGGAGTCTTTGCTGTACAAGGATATGACATCATGAAAATGATGGAAACAGCCTCACCGAAAACTTCCATCAATGGAAGCCAGTTCCGGCAAACACAGTAGAGATTGTTAGCATGAATGGAAAAGGATATCACAGTGTGTACTGGACAGAAGGATCACGATTTTCAGAGACAGTTGAGGCCGACGCCAATGGAGCAACTAATTACGCGCATTCTATGGATAATGTTGTACAAGCTTTGTGGCCGGTGCAGCCATGGTTTGCTAATAGACATCGCAGGAATCTCGCTGAAAATCCGATGAGGGTCGGTATTCCTGCTCAATCTTTGTACAAGCAATTTGTGCGTGTGGATGAAGATGAAGATGTCATCGACGGATTCGTAGTTGAGTTGTTCGATGAAATGATGAAAAAACTCAATCAAACATATGACCTAATTCCATATTATCATTCATATGATGACTTGATAAAAGCAATACATTCGAAGGTCAGATACTTAGCAATTCCTATATTAACATTACATGTGATTCATATATTTACTTTCTTAAACATGAAGCAGGAATTCGATGCTGTAGCTGGTGATGTAACGATTATATCGAGTAGACATGAATTTGCAGATTTTACACAACCGTACACTGAGTCAGGTTTGGAGATGATTGTACCCGTTCGATCTAGATTATCTAATCAACAATGGTTGTTCTTGAAGCCTTTCACTGCAGAAATGTGGTGGTTAATAGCAGCAATTACTATTTACAATGGGTTTGTTATTTGGTTGATTGAGAGAAACTACAATAATGATCTCCGTGGTCCCATCATTACCCAAATTGGAATCATCCTTCATCTTGCATTCTCAACACTCTTCACGTTGCGTGGTAACATGCTACCTTACAAAGACTACTAATCTCATTTTCACACGTTACCCAACTTGTGCGCATATATAGTGCCTTTTCATTTTGATCATTTTCTCCCATGTACAGGTGATAGGATGCATAGTAATTTGTCAAGAATGGCGGTGGTCGTGTGGCTATTTGTAGCACTATTATCACACAGGGCTACGTGGCCAGCTTGGCAAGCATGCTTACGGCTCAGAGGCTTGAACCAACGATAACAAGCGTTGAGATGCTTAGAAACATGAATGCAACTGTTGGGTACTGCAAAGGATCATTTATAAACAGATATTTAAGTGAAGTTCTTAAGTTTGAAAAATTTTCAATCAAGAGCTATAACTCGACCCATGGATACGCTGAGGCCCTTAATAGTGGTGAAATCGCTGCTGTCTTTCTTGAAGTTCCTATAGCTAAAGTCTTTCTAGCTCAGTACTGCAAGAGCTTCACCAAAACCAAAGAGACATTCAAAGTTGGTGGTTTTGGATTCGTAAGTCTTCTTGCTTTTAGTTTCTCATAAATCCAGTTTCACTTCAAGGTCAAAAGTATGCAACAATTTAAATAACAAGATATTATATATACAGGCATTTCATAGGGGGTTTCAAAGACTATCAGATGCAAACAAGGCCTTAATGGACATATCAGAAATTGGGAAGGTCAAAGAACTCGAGGACAAATATCTAATTTCCGAGAAGTGTGTTGATGCAATATCTTCACCTGATGAAAACGGAAGGCTTAACCTTGAGAGCTTTTGGGTACTATTCGTGTTAACCGGAGGGACATCTACTGTTGCTCTTGTCATCTATATCATCATCAGCATCAAAGGATTTAAAAGATCCAATCAAGAACACATGAACGTACTCAAATTGATATCAATTTTTCTTAAAGATTGGAAACGTCGATTGAGGAGATCATCTAGCATAGTTGTCAGTGTAGAAAGTGATCGACACAATCGAAATACTGATTATTTAGATAACATGGATGATGATTCATTTTAAGCAAATGTAAGCCCAGCCCCATAGATACGATCACAAGTTTGTTAGTTCTTAGCAGGAAGTATTTTAAAACTGTAATTTTTCTTTCTTGTATAGCATATCGTGTACATATATGTTTTAATAAATCGTAGATCATTGTACCAATTTCGTTGCTTATAAATCAATTTCATGTTGTGTATTTATTATAATCGTATAACCGATCAGCTGAAAACCCTTGAATGCCACTTGGAAGCTGCATTTTTGTCTCATTTGTCTTATTGGTTAGTACGGTGTTGATGGGGACGATGGATCCTGTAAGAAAGCTAATCATATCTTGCAGTTATCTACACTCAAATAACAATTAAAATGGGTATTGTAGTTAGAGATTATAAATGATTTAGTCAGAGGCTGCTACATGTTGACTTTTGAAAATGTCATTACTGAAAATGACACATGACATAAGATGCATTCTATAATAAGTATCTTGCAAGAGTTTGAATGAGTAATAAGACAAGGTAAATGTCTTTGCATTCTAAGCAATTGACTACTACTTCCTAACTAACATAGTTTCATTCACCATAGTTAAGACCACTTTTATTAGTAGAATATCATTCATAACATATAGAAAAAAGATGAGATATAACTATTCTGATTACGATATATGACATAATTACATACATTCCTGGTAAACGCGGGGAATGTAAGTAAGAGAGTGACTTCAATATGAAGATCATGAGATTTTAGTGACTTACTTGGGTCACGTTTAGGGTCACATTGAAGGTGGTTAGTCGGAAATTCCATAGGTCAGCGAAAAATTACCTTGGGACTAAAGATGATTTTAATCAACCAATGTTAGATTTAAAACCTAATCAGATTGGATTGTTGGAGTATCAAGATCTTAACTCACAAGAGACTACATCTTACCTGAAGAAGTTATCAATTACAGTATAGAAGAGCCTTTAGATAGGAAATGCAATAGTAACATAAATCAATAATGTAACAGAAAGTAAATAAAATTAAACATCTAATTTATTCTTGCAAGTGCTAACTAAAGACCTTTTAACTGCTACATATGATTTGAATTATTCCATAAGATTTTAAATAACCGATTGGAGAATCCACGGTTACTCTAAAATACGTACAAGTTTTGCAGGGTTTACCAATAAAGAGTAATGCCGTCTTTGAAATTGATGATCCTATAAGATGACCTAATCAAATAGCAGTATAATATAATAATCTTATGTGTGTTTCGCTATCACCAAACTCGATAAAAGGCTATAATCTAAACATGCCCCGTATTTTAAAATTTATTAAGTTAGACTTTTTTGAAAATCTAATGGAGCGACAATGAATTCAACAAGCAAGGTTAATAATATTTTCAGGATTGGTGCGATTTTATTTCCTTGAGAAACTTCCCATTTAGTCCGCATGAATTATTTAAACCATGTTAGCAATCTAACTGCATATGGTAAACTTTATTGACAAGTGCTACATTGGTGCGTTCATACAAACAACTATGTATAGCTACTAGAGGCGTTAAAAAAAACCGGTTTGACAACCGGTTCGGGAGAAAAAACCAAAACCGGTATGGGGTCCAAACGGTTTCAAACCGGCCCAACCCGCGGCTTAGGTTCGGTTTGTAGGTTTCCTTTTTCAAACTAGTTTCTAACCCAGTCTGGTTTCAAACCGGTTTTCAAATAATTATTTAGAATATTTTTGTCGTTTGAATTGTTTCAATATTTTATATATTATATTTTCACTTTGATTTTAGATTGTGTACTTAATTTGAAATTATGTACTTAATTTAAAACTAGGTGTTTCCCACCCGCGCGTTGCGCGGGGACTTCTGTCATGATCCCAAATCCAAAACACTTACGGCTTTCCTTTCAATATCTCACACGCGTGTTGCAATGGAGCCTATGATACACTGTTATGTTCCTAATCATGATAAATTTTAAGTAATCAATTCAAATCCTAGAAAAATTATATAATTGTAATAAATGCCTTAACAGAACTATTATTCTAGTAAAAGACGGAGACCTGTAGGTTCAAGTTCCAGCAAAGCCTCAATCACCGCTGGCCTTCCGCCGCAGACTCGAATATCAAAAACGTAAATGAAAGTAGACCTATGAATCCAACTCTGTTACATGAAATTGGAAGCGGGGCACAGCTTGAGTTGCTACTGCTGGTAGGAGGAAAATTAGCTCAAGTATACCTAGAGAAGTTGTTAATTGTAACTGCAATATCCAAACGAACAACTTGGATCTCATAAAATACAAACTAAAGAATCCCTAAAATAATATAGCACAGCAAGATGTGAAATCATGTAATAATATTATGAAAATCAGAAAAAGAACCAAGAACAACTGTAAGTTAAAAAGAGATTTATTATGCATTGAGATTTGAAGGTTACGAAGAACAATAAATTATGCAACGAACACATTTACGATTCTTAGACCTATGGCAGAAGAGCCCTCATGTAATGAACGCAAGCTAACTTTTGAATTGCCATGAAAGGTAAGCGTTCCAACTCTATGTTATTTATCTATTATGCCTTAGTTCACTGCATCCTAAACAAAGGTCGCAAAATATCCTGCTGTGCCATTTTGCTAAACCAAGAATCCTAAACTTGTACTCATGTACACTGTCTCGTTTGACTTGAAGACCTGTTTTAACCAGTTGAATGGAATTACAAAAACATGATCTAGTATTATATTTAAAATGATACTTGATGAAAAGTTTGTTTATATTACATGCCATAAATGTTGCCTATTGAAAATGTTACTACTGTTTGAAGATAAATCTAGATTGTAAAGGAAGACAATAGTAGTAGTCAACTAAATGTGGACATAAAATTAGTTTCATCTAGAAATTGAATATTAACTGGTATATTGACTTTTAAAAGTCAAGCTAGTATGGAAAAACAATCTACAGAACAGTTGTTTCATTAGACCATATATATGTGACTAACATATTATTAAAGCAACTTTCATGGTCATAACACTTTTATGTATGCTTGAACATACCATAGAGATGGCCTCAAACGCCTAATCAAGCTTCATCTTGATAAAGTCCACTGTAAGGTCAACCTTCATTTTTTGAAAAGTTTTCTAAACCTGACAAAATCAATATCAAGGCTAAATAAAAACACACATAAAAACCCAAATGGCAAACATAAATAAACGTTAAAAAGTAAAGTTACTAAAGTTAATTAAATTCCCAAATCAAAATACTTAATTTAAATTAAGAACCTAAGACACTACTCCAAGGGATAAATGAGTAAAACATATGAAAAGTCCAATTTAAAAACTTCATCAAAATTTAAGGACATAAAATTTTCTTCCCAAGGGATGATCACAATTCAGAAGTCCATTTTCATCTTTTGAAAATCCAGCTGCTTGTAATTTTTATAAGTTATCATTACTTTCTCTGTAAATTAAAAATAAGAAAGTGAGAGTAGATTCAACCTTAGATAGATATCCTTCAAGGCATTGTTCTTGAACGATCTTCCTGTAGTATCCATGAACCTAAGAAGCCTTGAAATTGCAGCAAATATAAAAAATAGGCAAAAAAGATTATGATGAGGAAAGAAAGAAAGAGGAAAACTGTCCATATACAAAAACTCTAAGAATTCACATCTGGAATCATCAAGAGCCTTAAAACTTGCATACATCAAAATCAAATCACTACATAGCCAAAAGTTAGAAAAATTATATGTTAACATATGTAATAAGATGTAAATATACCTATACATAGGTTCCTTGATGAAAATTTTGTCCCCAAATCGAATATCTACACAACTTTATACAAAAGTATAAAGTAAATCACCAAAGAAAATAAAACATTTAAAATTGATCTGTGGAAAAGTGGGATTCACACAACAATTGCGACAGAAGTTAATATATGTTTTAAGTTTTTGGTTTAATTTTCTTACCAATTGTAAAACTTAGCAATACTTTAATCCTAGAACTTCCTTCAGTTCTATTGATTTTTTTTCTGGAAAAGAATTCAAAACGCATTTAGTCTTATTCTTAGGTTAATCTGCATCATTGTTGTATGATCTAGTTAAATCCATACATTGTATGAGTAATGAGTCTTAAAGTAGACATTCTTACCAATGAGCCCTGTGGTTCGTAGCAGCCTTCTAAAAATCAGATTGCATCCACAGACCACATCAAAACTTTACATGCCCCACCTAAAATGAGGTTAAAGTCATTATTTAAACAATTTTTGTTCTTGTTAATGCAATCATGATGCTCTAAGTTAAAAAGCTTGCTAATTATTCATATTCCACACCTCTTGATATCTTAGAAAATCATCACCATTACACATATTCATCAACCGGGAGCTTCATGAGACTTTCAAGATATTTAAAATGCATAATCAGCAGCTTGCAGGGGACCTGAATGTTGAACAATTAAAAAAACATTGTAATTATGAAGCTAGATTCATTATATAACCAGAATTGAAAAAAATATCCAAACCAACAAATGAAAGCTCTAAAATCCCGCATGTCAACATACAAGAAAAAGAAAGCTACAAAATAAGTTGCATATCATCAATTATAATATCAATAAATTAAAGTAACAACACCATGCAACTTGGATTGCGATATGATGTATAGATGTAGAAAACAACCTCGATAAGCTGCCGACTATGGAAAAAAAACCCAAATCAATAGCACATAATATACAGATATAAAAAACCCAAATCAATAACACATAAGAACATGCAGCCCCCAACATATAATTAACAAACCAAAATGAAAATAACAGAGCAAGAGAAAGCATGCGACCTCAATCTATGACACCCAAATGGTAATCACCACATCCGAACCAAAAACAGATAACCCATCACAATTCGAAATAGAAGAAGAGAACAAAGGCAGAGGCAAATTAAGCTCTCCAAATGTCAGCGAACAAACAACTCACCAAATGTCAAGAAATGGTAGCAAGAGAAGCTTCAAGAAGAGTCATTGTTAAGAGTCATCACCGAAACCCTAGAAACGACCACCACTAAACCACCACTATCGCGGAGGAGAAAAGGGGAACACCCAAACCCTAGAAAACCACCATCACACGACCACCGCATCACCGTCATGGCCAAGTCTCTCTCTCTCTCTCTTCTCCTCGTCGTTGCCTCTCTCTCTTGGGGTAACTCTGCAATACTCCTCCTTGGGTAAGATCGACGAACAAAGAAATCAAATTAGAAGAAAACAAAAAAAGATAACTCACCGAAAGTGGGATCGTAACTGTGAACAACGGAAGATACAACTGTTCTTCAATTCGAAAGTGGTTTCTCCGACCTAACCCCAGCTTTCTCTTTGCTTTCTCCATCGCGACAATCACCACCCGTTATCACGTATTGAAGATCTAGGTTTAGGGATTTGGTGATTTTGTGTATGAACAATGGGATTAGGGTGAAGAACTGAAGATAAAAGAGATTTGTCGGTGTGGCACTGTTGCCACCGACAATTTAGAATAAATAGAATAGAAATTGTGTACTTTGTTTTAAAAACAATTATGTAATGTTTCTAATTTTATATGTTTTAATTTTTACATATAAAAATATGTAATTGCATCTTATAGGTTTATTTAATTTATACAATTAATATATAACATTCATCTTATAAGTTTATTTAATTTTTACAATTAATTGTTTGTTTAATTTATAACGCTAAAAAAAGAACCGGTTTTCAAACCGACCCAAACCGGTTTTCAAACCGACCAAAACATGTTTTATAGGTTTGGGTTTTTTTAAAGTTCAAACTGGTTTAGAACCCGAACCGGTTTGAGACCAAACCAGTTTTGACCACAGTTGACCAAAACCGATTTTAGTAAAAACCTGATTCGTAAACGACTAAATTAGCTACACATGTATCATATCTTGGGGTTGGTGGTCTTATGTTTAATCTAATAAGTGAGGTTATTGTACAAAGTGTATTTTTGCTATAAAGTGTAAAAAGACACAATGAGGCTAAAAATCACAAAAAAAAGTTATATCTCACAATCTAAATCGAATTTCAAAAAAGTACTTTAAAGTCTTTGTTCATCTCGTCGTACTCTTTCAAAAAAAAAAAAAAATTTCATTGTATCTTTTTATGACATAATGATGTCATATATTGTGTCTTTTATCAATTACACGATAAAAAAACATTAATTTTTTTTATTTTTCGTTTATTTTTTTTTCTTAGTGAGGACGGCTGGGGAACAAAAGCTCGGAATTACCTTTTTGAAATTCGATTTAGATTGTGAGATGTAATTTTTTGTGACTTTTTGTACTCATTGTGCATTCTCACACTTTGTAACACAAATACATTTTGTATTTAAACCTCTTTCATCAATTATGGTGCGGGAAATAGTTCACGTCTTTGCTCCATAACGATTACATGACATTGATTTTACAAAACCATATGACACGATACATGATTAAGGACAGGAAAAGTTTAACCTATCAAACTTAATGGCAGATTGTCGATCGACCTTATATAACCTAGAAAACAAGAGTTCTATCACTACAGATTACTCACAGCCAACCGATGTGTGCAAGTCACGTCCTATAGTTGTTATCAGAACTCTATGTTGTTGTTGAGGACAATTGACCGACCATAACCTAGAAGGCAGCACCCACACACAATTTTCTGATGAAGTGTCACCAAAGGATTATCAACGAGAGCTACCTTCACCGATAGATTTCCAACTGGTTAACTCCATCGTGAAAATCACATGTTTTGTAGTATTTGGAACTAGATTTTGTTACCTTAATTGACACGGTTGTAAAACCGAGTTATAGCTATCATCTAATGAATATAATCGGATTATCTTTTTTTTTTTTTTTTTACAAAGTAATTTTTTGATATAAAACCTTGAAATATTACATCACGATAGCAGGTAGGCGGGCAACAAGCTGCGCCGTCACCCCTTTCTGAATTGCGAACCCTAATCTACTAAACACATATCCTTGCCCCTGTGGAGTCGAGACATTGCTATGAATAACCCGCTGGACCCTTGTCAAGAAACGAATAGCCTCCGGAGCTTCCAATCATTGTACCATTTTTGTGGTTTATAAAATGTGTTCTGTATCTTTTGTAGTCATTTATATAACTGATTGTATATTTAATTTAGAATCACCAATCACTCAATCAGACCCATTACACCTAATTAATACCTAAACAAATTATCTACAATCAAATAACAAGTTAACAACTGTTTGCAAAACCACTATTAGAGTAAGAGCATATATATAGATAGATAGATAGATGACTTAGTCAGAGGTTGCTACATTTAACTCTTGAAAATGGCATTATCAAAAAGTAGACATCATAAGATGCATTTATTTAAAAATAAGAATCTTGCAAGACTTTGAAAGTCTTAACATTGACCATAGCTTTCATTCACCAGTTATAATTATTAGTGTATAATATCTATCATTCATAGAATAGGAAAAAAATGTGATATAACTTTTGTGATCATGACTTAAGACATTATTTTGTACACATGATTTTTGTAAGAGTTTGGACAATATAATGAAAAAGTTACAAGAAATTTCATGTGATTATTTTATAGAGTTTCGTTAATAAAAGTAGTTTAAAAATACGGGTGTTATAGTTTGACTAAATACTCCAGACTGATATTTTTGCGACAAAACCTATTTGCGACAGATTATTAGGGGCTGGGCTTGTTTGCAATTACTTAGATATAGCAACTGAGTTTTGTTTTAAGCATGCGACAAACTTTCCAACCTAAACAATTTTAGTAGTTTTATTTGTAACTAAATTATTTTTTTATTTTGTTCTAAGGTAAGCGACTGTATCCTAGAGTTTTGTGACTCGCATCAGACCGGCCGGTCGGACCAAGATTCGGAGGGCCAACCGATCAGATTCACCCCAATTCTTGTTTTGTAGCCAATGAACATGTTTGGTCGGACCAGAAACCTAGGCAAATCAGATTTTTGATATTTTTTTATTTTTTATTTATAACTTTTTGGACGTTAATGGATTTAACATGTTGGTCGAACAGTAAATTAGAGTGTTGGATATAAAATTATTATTGAGTTTTATATATAACTAGTATTAAGCCCCCCCGCGTTGCAGCGGTGGGTGTAAAACCATAGCAAGTATCACCAATGGCAAACCACTGCCTGTGATCATTAATTAACACCGAAAAACTCATATTAAAAAGAAATAAAAACGAAATAAATAATACCGAATGAAAAGTACTCGTAAAAACGTTGAACTTCGCTGGCAAAACGTAAAACATATAAAACAATAGGTAAGTCGAATTAGGACGAGGGCGTTGCGACGGGGCTGTTAACGTAAGTATGTGCATACTCACGTTATGGCGTGACTTGCAAAAAATAGACCGAAACATAAAACGAAAAATTTGTTAAATATATATAGTATATGGGACCAAAGTTGAAAGTAAAATAACTGAGGCTAAATTATAAAACGTGTAAAAGTATTGAGCTAAAGTGAAAAAGTTAAAAATTAAAAAAGACAAAATGTGAGTATAACCCAATTAAGCATATGATACAACTCATGATGCATAATAAAGTTGATAATTAGTATATATATAATTATAAAAAACACACACATGATGCTTATATTGAATTATATACATAACTATATATATAGATATATAATATCATGTACATATATAATTATAATGACATCAGATTCTTTAATCTGGTTCGACTGGTCTGACTATTCGACCAGTAAAGTGATATGTTCGTTATCCGACCCGGTTCTAAAAACATTCTTGTTATCGTAATCAATATGATCTAATTGCGATATTTGCGACCATATTACCGAAGCAATCTTACCCGTGAATTAAGGGTGTGCATGAGTCAGTTTGGTCCGGTTTTAGCTTAAAACCGAAACCAAAAACCGATATTTCAGTTTCTTGGTTTTTAAAACAGATATGTTTTGATTTTTTGGTTTTCACTTAGGTTTCAGTTTGATTTTGGTTTTTTTGGCTTTACCATTTAGGCTTTAAGTTTTTAAAGAAAAAATTATCCAACAAAAAAACGAATTTGAACTAGAAACTTTAGGCTTACATCATTTTATTGATCTTTAAATATAATTTATATAATTATAAAAGTTTTTTGACATTGATTAATTATAAATTGCATCCATAAAATACAATAACAAATAATTCAATAAACTACCAATTCAAATAAAAAAGTATAAAGATTATTCTTCAAACCTAAATATCCAATCTTTTTAGATAGTATAAATTAAATAATTGTAAGAATACATATCTGAATTTACAAGTTCAGTTATATGATTTTAGTTTTTCTTACAAGCAAAACCGAAACTGTACCGAAAAAATCGGTTTTAAAAAAACTTCAAACCAAACCGTCGATTTCTTACTGGTTTTGTTTTTTTCGGTTAGTTTGTGTCGGTTATTTCGGTTATTTCGATTTCTTGCACACCCATACCGTAAAACATTCCTATCAATTTGGTTCTGATTGCTACTTTTGCAACTGAGCTATATTTGTGAACATTTTATCACCGGAGCAATCTCATCTGTGAATTTTACAACCGATTTGGTTCCGGTCTTTAATTTTACGAACAATTTTATTCCAATCTTAACTTTTGCAAGTATTTGATTTATGTTGCTATTTTGATCGCTACTTTTGCAACTTTTTTTTCTGTTGCAATTTTTGAATTGCTTATGCAATTTTATCAGTGGGTGTGAATTTTTGTTTCTTTTTATCATTTTAATGTTCTTAATCTCTTCGACATTGATCACTCATTATAAAAAATCAATTTTTAGTCTTTCTATTAATATTTACCTTTGTGTTAATAATCTGCGTTTGATCCACCTAAGATCCATCCATCAGCGAAAAACATTTTTCTAGTAGTGATCTAAATTCACTTACACACAAAAAACATATTCTCTATGTTCTTGAACTTTTTGTTTCTTAAAATTTAGATTAATTTCAATTTTGCTCCCCAAGGTTTGATGAAAGTAATCATGTTCCTTCAAAAGATTAAAAACATCAGTTTACTTCAAAAATTTTCATAAGTTGTTTCAATTTTAATATAAAAGTTTCATTATTTTGGATTCAAGTTGAAACATTGATAAAAATTTTGGACTAAATTGAAACAATTCATAAACTTTTGGAGGTAAATTGATGGTTTTTAATATCTTGGATGAAAAAAGTTATTTTTATCAAACCTCGAAAAGTAAAACCAAATTTAACTCTGAAGTCTTTAAATTTTCAAAGTTGATTTCCCATAATGAAAGACATATCTCCAACTTATTAATTGTCCAAGATGAAATTAAAATATCAATCACCAAGTAATTAACGCATATTATCTAACAAGCATGTTTTTATTTAGAGTGGATTGCCGTTGACCTCCCCGTGGTTTGTTCATGTTTGTCATTATCATCCAAATTTCTTTTTGTTTGCATCTGGATCCTTAACGTCTAAAATTTGGTGCTATTCACATCCAATAAGTTAACACCGTTAGAATTAAACTGTTAAAGTCATAAAATTACAAAATTACCCTTTTAAAAAGAAACAAAATCCCCCCCAAATGTGCAACCCTAATTTAGTTGTACGCATATCAACAACATGTGCAGAAGAGGTGAGTATATTGATAACAGGTTTGTAGCTTGGGTGATCCATCCAAATCATACCGGGGCTTTTCAGCAATCAATGAGCATGAAAGGAAGAACAAGTGGCTGAAAATAAAACTAGGTCTTACTTGGTTTTGTATCATTATCTATCATTTTTCTAATTGATTTGTGTTTAAATGTAGTGGATGTTTGATGTTTTAACATCTTATACAATATACGTTTTCTATTCTTACGGAGTTTTGAGCATGTTTTTATTGGTCTTAACTATTGACGCAGTTACATGGAATGGTACTCAAGAGTACAATTGATGCATTGTATTTGATAATGATAGTGGTAATTTTATAATGACAATGGTGGTGTGCATGATTCATGCAGTGGATACATTCAAAAGAAATGCAATGTATTCAAAAGTTATCTTACCACTGAAATAAGCTATTGACCAATGTCTCGGTTGAATTTGTTTCAACCAATCATGTGCCGTCTTATCTTGTTTTAAAACTTCCTTCATAGCATTATCAAACCCTTATGTTGTTGTTGCACTTGCACACTTCCAAAGCAGCTCTTTGTACAATTGACCCTTCCACTTTTGTTTCATATTCTCATGGATATGCCTCAAATAATATCTATGCTCAGCACTTGGAAACATTTTACATATTGCTGGTATTATGCCCTACATGTAAATTAAAAGCAGGTTAAGTTATTGAACTTCCAATTGACAACTTATAGTTATAACATACATTTTCCCTATCACTAATAAATGTAAAATTACAGTTGAAATATAGGTCCAAATCATCTCCTAAACACTTTAAAAATCAAACCCATGAATTTGCACTTTCAGATTCAATAACTGCATAAGCAATGGGATAAATCACATTGTTTGCATCTACTCCAACTACTGTTAAAATTTGTTCAGGATAAGATCCTTTCATGAAACATCCATCCAACCATAGTATTCTCTTCCACATATCTTAAATCCTTTCTTCAAGCCACCTAAACATATGTAAATCCTCCTAAACTGTCTGGTTGGTCTATTTGGATTTAGTTCTCTCTTAACATCAATCTTAATCGTCTTGCCTAAAAAAAGTTTAACAATAAAGATTAGATCTATTAAAGAAAAAGTTAAATGACAATTAAACATTCATACCTGGATTACATCTAATTAGTTCATCAAAGTAGTCACTTAGGTTTTCATATTGTCCCTTATAATCTCCTTAAAGCCACTTAGTTGCAATCGCCTTAGCCCTAAAAACCTTATTAGATGTGACCTGCACTTGTAATTTTTATTGAAGAATATAATGTAAAGCCTTCATGGTGTTTCTGGGTTGACTCTAACAGTTGATTCAATCTCCTTAGCCAACCAACTTACAATGAACAACTTCACGTCTCGTGTTTGAAGGCATTGGTGTTCCTTGAATAAAGTTTTAACAACCCAGGATCCTTCTTTTTTATTGTATGAAATATGCAATAACCATGGGCAACTAGGTGTTGGAATTTTCTTTTTAGGTTTGGACTTTGTTGACTTAAAAATATCAACCTGTTCAGACCCACCACCCACACATCGTTTTATCCTAACCTTATTACCTTTACACCTAAGTACATTTGGGTTTTTCCCATACATACAACACGAAATCTGCATTTATCATTCTTTAAGATATACAACTGCCTTCTACTCTCTATTGCATGTTTTTTACCTTGGGCCTAATATCATCTCTACTAGTAAAAGTCTAACCAAGATAGAAAGGACAATCCCTAATTTTGTCCTCCTTCTCTTTTCTAATATTTTTTGATGCTCTTTGCAATGGAGGTTCATTATCAGACTCACCTATGCAATCAAAGTCATCACGCTCAAAGTTGCTCATATTATCATCTTCATCATTAGTTATTTTTTTCATCGTCACAAACAACAGAAGCTCTAAATTCATCCATATCAACGTTAACATCATAAATCAAATTATCCTTATCTACTATGAAGTCATAATCTTCCTCATCATCTATCTCATAATCTTTATTATTGACTTTATGCTCAACATAAATCTCAATAATTTTATGTTTATCAACATGCTTAATCAAGTTAGTAACATCCTCAACATTAACTAATGGCCTTAAACCATAATCAAAATTCATATCCTGGAATTCTTATTGGAGTTTGATTACATCTTCTTTTTCATAACTGAAATTTTCTACCATATCACAAACCTTAATAACAGAGAAACGGTCTGAATCAACCATGTCAACAAAATCAATCTTACCCCACTCGTACTTTATATCCGGAAAATTGCTAAACTCTCCCCCATGGTGAAGTTTGATAGTGAAGAAGCTAGGGTTATTTTTTTTCCATACATGGTGTTAGCATCGAAGGCTTCTTCTTGTCGAACCAACCGTTTCCCCACCGTCTATAGTTGAGCACATCTTCCATCGCTCGTTGGAGCCCTTGATGTAATCAAAATCGATGGAAGAAAGCAACGATGATAGCATCTAAAGCAAACAGTGATGTACGATAGAACAATGAGGTATACGTGATGGACATGCTTCTTACATAATCTAAAACTAGTGTTTTGTTTTTTTAATGCAAAATTACTTAAATGCCCATTAAAAGGATAATTATTTAACCTTAATTTTAATGGTGTTAACTTGTTGGATGTAAATGGCATCAAATTTTAAACGTTGGGGATCCAGATGCAGAAAAATAGACTTTTGGATGATAATGACAAACGTGAACAAACCATAGGAAGATAAACGATAATTCACTCTTTTATCTATCATAAAGTCAATGTCTTTCAACTACTTCCTTTATAAATCACATCAGATTTTATAATATATAAACTCGCTTTCCGTGGACCATGGATTACACATCACTTTTGTAAAGAAAGTGCTTGGAACTTAACATTGCTATTTTGGAAATATAAATTAATTAAGCAAATCTCAGTAACAAACAATAACATCACAATTACATTTTTAATATTCGGTTATTCGTTAGATGCTCCCTGGGGCCTGGATTACATAATTTCGTTCATTTTCTATTTAAAAATCTTTGGATACTTCCATTTTTAAATTGAATCATTTTGTTATTTCATTTTTAAATACTTTCGTATGTATACAATTTTAGCATACGTGTTAATTTGTTCAAATTGATCGTAGTTACTTTTAACAATATATGTGATTCTGTTTGATAAATCATGTAGATTTCAACTTTTTTCTCTTAGAATAAACAAACAAATATACCTAGTAAATTTCTACTGTAACAAAATTATTGGTATGGTCTAAAAAATATAAAGTATTGCTTTTTGTTCCATTATCAAAATAAACAACGAACTATGTGTTTTATTCTAGTTTTCTAACTCATCATAATACACTAGAGGGAAAAAAATAACAAAATAGACCGTCACAGGAATAACCGGTGAATATTGCTTAAACAACCGCTAGTTGCAAATTTTAACAATAAACTAGTCTCATTATTATATATATTAAGTATTTATATTATTAATTGCATATTTCAACCAATCATATCTACCTCTATATATGGTGATGACAACCAAGAAATTGAAGTCTAGGCTTGATTCTCTTTAGGCATCTTTTTTTGTTTTATGATGGCAATCAAACGTAGTTCACTCAATATATTTCTCATTATGGTTTTGTTACTTACTGTAAATGCTAAAATTACCATGGCATCTGTTACAAGAGGAATTCAAAATATTATGAGCAATAGATTTGTCATCGGTGCAGTTATGGACATGACATCTCGAGCGGGAAAAGAAGCTAAAGTTGCCATGGAAATCGCGGTAGATGATTTCAATGCTAAGACGTCTCAAAATGTGACGTTGTACACAAGAAATTCTAAAGGTAATCTCATTGGCGCAATCCGTGAAGGTAAGCCACTTCATTCCTTTATTATTGATTAACTTTTTAAAAAGCTGACTCATAAAATCTCTAAATATAATCTTAAATCTACACTAGCGTCCACTATTGAACTGGATGCCTCAACCGGGGGAGGAACACCTTTAGATTTTAATCACACACCAAGATACTACTAAGCTATAGACCTATTGGGTTTCTCCCCTTAAACTTCTAAGATCTCTTTTAATCAGAAATTTGTATAGTCTTGACTAGATGTGCACGTGCACCTTTTAACTTGAATCAATGTATAATCTAAATTCTTATGTGGTCTTAAGTGAATCCCAATCACTCGAAACGGCATGATGACACCAAAATCACTAATAAGATGGCGTAAAATTTAACTCTAGCTATTTTTATAGATATCAAACAAAAATCATGCAAAATCGAGTAGCTTAAGTTGTAATTAGATCATCCTTTTTTTCCAAATAGAACTCCTAAATACTCATTTTAATCAAAACTCAGTCCTTTTATCTATCTGGAACAGTGTTTGGTGTATATATGTTTATACCTATCATTTTGTATCTTTGTTATTTTTGATAGTAACTACAATACATGAAAGTGAAATTACAATACTCACAGACACATCTCCCTTTTGGGATATGAATCCAGTTTTCTAGTTGGTTAATTAGCTACCTTTAACATCATCAGGCTCTTAATTACTAGTAAATTAACTCGTTATGTTTAGAAATATTAAGATGATCAATTGGTCGGTGCACGAAAGAAAGTTATAATTCTATGGATATATCTCTAATGTGCAGCATTCTCCACTTGTTTGTCTCTTCCTTTCTCTATCCTATGTGTACAGAAACTTAACAATTTCTGGACTTTGTTGTAATGCAGCCTCATATCTTATTGGTAGACATAAAGTGGAGGCATTTTTGGGACTTCAGACCATGGAAGAAGTGCTTTCAGTTGGAGAAATTGGTAGTAAATCTCATATTCCAACCTTCTCACTTCTTGATTCGGTTCCTCAATGGGCACTAGATCGTTTTCCTTTCCTTTTTCAAGCATCACAGTCTCAGTTTGCTCAGATGAAAGCTTTTGTTGCAATTATGGAATCATGTCGGTGGAAGCACTTTACTTTCATATACGAGGATATCCATTCCGCATCTAGTGAAGTCATCCATCATCTAATGGAAACCATCAAAGAATCTCGCATACAAATGAGCAATATGGTAAAGCTCTCATCTTCAGCTTCTTCTTCTTCATTGTTGGAAGAACTTGAAAGGATCAACAAGGAACAATGTAGAGTGTTTTTGGTTCATGCCTCTTTGGAAATGGGTGTTCGCCTTTTTCAAAAGGCAAAGGCCATAGGAATGATGGAAAATGGTTATGTGTGGATTACCACAAATTTACTCACAGATCTTCTCCATACCGTGAACTCCTCTACCTTTTCCATGATGGAAGGCGTTGTGGGAATTAGGAGTTTTTTCACAGATACTGACACACGATTTCATAATTTTAGCACAAAGTTTCAAGTAAAGTTTAAGATTGGGCAACCTGAAGAAGTAAACAATATGCCAGGGATTTTTGCTATGCAAGCCTATGATGCTACATGGATTGCAGCCTTAGCATTGCGCGAAAAACACATGAGTACTGGGAAAAGGTTATCGGATATAGTTGCATCAGTATCTTTAGCTGGGATGACCGGTGAAGTTCAAATTGTAAACCAGAAATCAACTGCAGCACATAGATTCCACATTATCAATGTTATAGGTAAATACTATAGAGAACTTGGGTTCTGGTCAGAAGAACTCGGGTTTTCTGAGGTTATTAATGATAAAACCACTTATGACACCTCTTTGCAAAACTTAGGTCACATTTTTTGGCCCGGAAGACCATTGCATATGCCGAGAGGATGGGCCATTCCTACTAGCGTCAATCCATTGCGAGTTGGTGTGCCTACCATGGCTGTTTTTAAAAAGTTTGTCGAAGTGAAATATGATCACCTGCATCATAACTTTTCTTACACTGGATATTCAATTGAGCTTTTCAAAGAAACGGTCAAACGGTTGCCATATTATTTATCTTATGAATTTCATCCGTTTAATGGATCATATGATTCCTTGGTGGAGCAAGTTTATCTCAAGGTGAAGAGTCACTACACACTTTATTTATAACATTTCAGCTTAAGTTCTTGCTATTAACTACTAATTGTTTTATAAACAATTATGAACTTCCTGCACCATTATTCTACTAAAAGATTCTTTAATTAATAAAAACTACATCTAAGCTATATATACTTTTTAGCTTCTTGTTACCATATTCTTACAAGGTTGCATACATTGAGCAGAAATTTGATGCCGTAGTAGGTGATGTCTCAGTAGTATCGAGGCGATATCAATACGCTGAGTTCACACATCCATATACTGAAACAGGGTTGATGATGGTAGTACCGGTCATATCATACCATGAACAATGGTTATTTGTTAAGCCCTTCACATTGGGCATGTGGGCTCTAACGATTGTGGTCTATATTTACAATGGCTTTGTGTTATGGCTGATTGAGCGAAAACACAGTCCTGAACTTCAAGGCTCCGCACTTAATCAAGCAGGAATTCTTCTTTGTTTAGCCTTTACTAGAATATTTTCATTAGATGGTAAGTTATAAATGTTTAAACAATGCATTTGGAATGAAGTCTCCATTTAACACTACTAGATTTAATCATTCAGGTGAGCAACTTAATAACAATTTGACAAGAATGGTAACGGTTGCATGGCTCTTTGTGGCGATAATTATTGGTCAATGTTACACGGCCAGCCTCACCAGCATGCTCACTATTAGAAGGCTAGCACCTAAAGTCGCTGATTATGAAACCTTAAAGAATGCAAATGCCGCGGTGGGGTATGGAAGAGGAGCCCATGTGGCTAGTTACTTGGTGGATGTCTTGGGTTTCAAGAACGAAAACGTTAGGAGCTTTACTTCCCCCGAAGAATATGCTTACGCGCTTCAAAATAGAGAAATAGCAGCAGCTTTTCTCGAAGCGCCTTTGTCTAAGCTATTTCTTGCTAGGTATTGTAAAAGCTTCATAGTAGCAGCTACATTCGGAGAAGGAGGATTTGCATTTGTAAGATTCGTAACATTTTGCTAAAGCGATATATAATCGTTTTTAATCATTTTTACATGGTAGATAATGGCTTACTAGTTGTATCTATTGCTATAGGTACTTCCGAAAGGTTCTTTGATGGTCACTGATTTTACGAAGGCTCTACTAAATGTATCTGAAAGTGGCACTCTCCAAAACATAGAAAAAAGAATGCTTGGTTCCGAGCGTTGTGTAGACATGGAATCAATCCATGATGAATATGGGAGGTTGGGTCTTAGTAGCTTTTGGTCTCTTTTCATTTTGACAGGTGGCACGTCAACTTTCGCTCTTGCAATTCATGTCATTATTACCTTGAGACATAATTTCTAACGTAAGACAATATTTTGTGCATCAAGCAAGACGACTCTCCACGAAAGTGTTAGAAGATATATTAGTATAAGAGTCATGGTGTCATTGTTGTAAAGTATGTTTATGGGTCAAAGTGTCACTATAAATACCTAGGGGTTAGAGTTGTAATTAGGTTAAAAGGTTATACGGTGTTTTATCAAACATTGTGTTCTTTGGGAAGCATTGGAAAATGTATATATATGTTAATTGATGATGAACTTCATCGAGTGTAATCATTTGTTAATCTAAATAAGTAAGTTTGCGTATGAATTGATCATCTTATTCATTCAATTGTATCTTTGATTACCAACAAAAAAGTCAAAAACAAAGAAGGTCCCAAAAATCCAAATGCACTGGAAACTAATGAGTTGAACGTGGTCATTATTGTTGGAGCATCCAAGTTAACTATTGATCGTGAAAGAGATTGAATGGATTCTTCTTATTCATACGAATGGTTCTCTTAAATAGAGATACAAGTAACGTAAACAAAGAGCTTAAACAAGAATAACAACTTAGACCTAGTAATCAGGAAATAAACATAAGACTCGGAACAACTTGAAAAGTAAAACACACGTGCATGCAACACATGCTTATTCATGCAACGGTAACATTAGATCTTCTAGAAGACTTGAATTATATTCCAACACCCTCCTTTAATTCAAGCTTTCTGACTCCAAGCATCTCCCTTAAGTAGCAAAACTATTCTGGACCGAGAGGCTTTGTCATTACATCAGCAATCTGATCTTGTGTGTGACATGGTTCGAGAGTAATTTGATCAGTCTTTACCAAATCCCTGATATGATGAAATTTGATATCAATATGTTTACTGCGATTATGCAAAGCTGAATTCTTGGACAAAAAGATAGTAGATAAATTATCACAGAAAATCGCAGTTGGGTTTATTTGTTTGTAGCCCAATTCTTCAAGTAACTGCCTAATCCATATAGCTTGACAAGCAGCATTGTTGGCCGACACATATTCAGCTTCTGTAGATGATAGAGCAACTATTGGCTGCTTCTTGGAACTCCAGGCCACTGCACTACTACCAACAGAAAAAACATAAGCAGATATGCTTTTTCTATCATCACTTGAGCCTGCCCAATCACTATCTGTATAACCTTCAAGCTTTATCTCAACACCTGCTCCATACCATATTCCAAACTCAAGTGTACCTGCAACATACCTCAAAATTCGTTTTGCTGCACCAACATGTTGAGGTAGTGGATTTTGCATATATCTTGCAATGAAACCAACAGAGAAAGCAAGTTCAGGTCTAGTATGAGTGAGATACAACAAACCACCCACCAAACTTCTATACATCTGTCCATATACTTTCCCTGTTGGGTTGTTGTCATATAGTTTCTCTCCTTTGTTCATTGGTGTTATAGCTCCTTTGCAGCCCCACATACCAAACTTTTTCAGCAAATCAGTAGCATACTTCTTTTGTGATACAAACACACCAGCCTTTGTTTGTATAATTTCCAATCCGAGAAAGTATGCCAACTTTACAAGATCAGTCATATCAAACTCTTTAATCATGTTATTCTTGAACTCTATGAGAAGATCTTTAGAGGAGCTAGTATATATGATATCATCAACATAAATACATATAATGATTAAATCAATTGTGCTAACCTTCTTGATGTACACAGTAGGCTCACTTGCAATTCTTTCATATGAGTTAGCATGTAAATAGTCATTAATTCGATCATACCATGCTCTTGGAGCCTGTTTGAGCCCATACAATGCTTTATGTAACTTATACACCTTATGCTCCTCCCCTTGAACCAAGAAACCTGGTGGCTGAGTAACATATACCTCTTCTTGTAATGGACCATTCTTGTAATGGACCATTCAAAAATGCAGACTTGACATCTAATTGATAGATTTCCCATCCCTGCTGAGCAGCAAGAGAAATAATAATTCTGATGCTTTCAAATCTTGCCACCGGAGAGAAGGTTTCTTCATAGTTGACCCCATACTCTTGAGCTTATCCCTTGGCTACAAGTCTAGCCTTGTACTTATGTATTCTCCCACTTGCATCAAGCTTCACCTTATACACCCATTTCAAACCAATAGCCTGCTTATCACTTGGTAACTCAGTAAGAGACCAAGTTTGACGCCTTTCAAAAGACTGCAATTCTTGTTGCATTGCTTCTTTCCATTCTTTGCAAGAGGCTGCATCTTCATAGCTTGTTGGTTCCATAGAGGAGAGAACAAGTTGGCATTCATATAACTGTTGGATTTGCTCCGGTTCTAGAGGCACAGTTGACTGATAGAGGTCATTAATAGACTTCACTTTTGGTTGCCCATATGTAGTAGGTACAGCAGTGCTAGTAGTGGGTGTACTAGTACTGCTATGTTGACTGTTTACCCCTGTTGCTTGTACCCCATCTGCTGTAGCAGTGGTATGGGTCTCTGCACTCCCACTTGCACCAAGTGTTTCTCCACTGCTTTCACTTGTGTCTTCATTACTTTCTGCACCACTTGGGCTGTCAGACTCCCACATGTAGACAAACTCACGTGGGAGACCATACTTGTCTTCTACATTGGAGTTCTATTTTGCACTTTCTTCAAACACCACATTCCTACTGGTGATTACACATTTCTTGAGAGGGTCATAGAGCCTGTATGCTTTAGAGGTTGGAGAGTACCCTATAAAGATACACTTGTAAGACTTGTTATCCAGCTTTCTTCTTTGTTGCTTAGGAGTCAACCCATAAGCCACACGGCCAAACACCTTTAGATGGTGGACAGATGGTATCCTGTCATACCATGCTTGAAAAGGTGTTGCCTCATTGACAGCTTTAGTGGGTGAAAGATTCCTGAGATACACAGCAGTTGCAACAGCTTCTCCCCAAAACACATGGCTCAAGTTCCTTGCATGAAGCATACTCATAGCCATTTCAACAATAGTTCTATTCTTTCTTTCTGATACTCCATTCTGCTCTGGAGTATAGGGAGCAGTTAATTCTCTTCTTATGCCTTCAGTTTCACAAAATGACATGAATTCTTTGGAACAGAACTCTCCTCCTCTATCAGTTCTCAGTGCCTTTATCTTCATGCCCTTTTCATTCTCAACTTTTGCTTTAAATAGTTTGAACTTCTCAAATACATCTGACTTTTGCTTCAAAAAATATACCCAAGTCATACGACAATAATCATCAATAAACAATAGGAAATACCTGCTACCTCCCAAGGATTCTGTGGGCATGGGTCCACATACATCTGCATGGATCAAATCCAGACATTGAGTCACTCTAGATGAACATGTGGGGAAAGAGGCTCTTGTTTGCTTTCCTTGAGTACATCCTTCACACACACCCCACTGAGTAATCTTGGGTAGCCCATACACTAGCTGATTAGAACTCAGGCTTTGCAAACTCCTCTCATTAAGATGACCAAACCTCATGTGCCATAAATAGGAATCATCATTTATGGCACTTAAGACTGCATCTTTTGAGCCTGAGAGATCAAGTGGAAAGGTGTTGTTGTTGGCAACTGGTATTGTACACACTGTTGTACCTGTGCTTTTCTTTGTTACTGTGCATGCCCCATCATCAAACACAAGCCTGTGACCTGCTTTCATTAACTGACCAACACTTAACAAGTTATACCCCAAAGCTGGGGCATATTGTACATCAGTAATAGTCTTATACTTTCCAGCCCCAGTACTTAACTTTACAACCCCCTTTCCTTCAACAGAAATTCTTTTGCCATTCCCAATCCGTACTCCCATAGTATTTGTCTTATCAATATGTTTAAACAATGAATATTGACCTGTCATATGGTTTGAACAACCACTATCAAGAAACCATATGTTTGAAGGACTTACAACAGCATTGGTGGAAATGAGAGAGTGATCCACATCAGCCTTGTTGTCATTGGTCTCCATTACCATAAACAATTGTCCTTCGTCTTCTTCTTGTTCATTACCAAGAGCAGGAGATGCTTGATACTCATTCCAGCAATCTTTGCTCATATGGCCAAGTCTGTTGCAATTGTAGCATTGCACACCTCTACCTCGTCCATTCCCTCTACCTCTTCCACGTCCACGGCCGCGTGGTGCCCCTCGCCCTCTCCCTTTAGTAAACAAACTTGCATCTTCTTCGTTTGTTTGGGCTTTGAGGGCCTGCTCCTCAGCAACTGTCATGGACTGGCTTCTGTTTACTCGTGCTTCATGGGCCTGTAGTGACCCCATGAGTTGATCAAACGTAAGTTTACTGAGATCCTTTGATTCCTCAATGGCTGCTACTATGTGATCCCACTTTCCTGGTAAACTTCTCAGCACTTTTTCTACAACGATCTGATCTGTCACATCCTCTCCAAAACCTCTTTTCTGATTGACAATCCTCATAACTCTTGAAAGAAAATCAGCTACGGGTTCACCTTCCTTCATGATTAAAGTTTCAAACTCACGACGTAGAGTTTGTAACTTCACCATTTAAACCTTCGAATCACCTTCATATTCAGTTTGAAGCAACACCCATGCTTGTTTGGAAGTAGTGGCACCGGCTATTCGTGAGAATATTTCATCATGCACGCCAGATTGAATCAGTGATAGCGCACGAGCATCCTTTCTTTTATGTTCACGTAACCGAGTCCTGTCACCATCCGCTTCATCATAACCATTGATCACAAAGTCCCAGAGATCTTGTGACATAATAATTGTCTTCATTCGGATTTTCCAAAACTCATATCCTTCTCCTTTAAAGATAGGAATAGGAGTAGAGGGAATTCCACTGTTCGGATTCAAGGCCATTGCAAAGAGTGAATTGAGAGAGTAGTAAGATCAATCGTGCAACCTGGTATGCTCTGATACCAACTGTTGGAGCAACCAAGTTAACTATTGATCGTGAAAGAGATTGAATGGATTCTTCTTATTCATACGAATGGTTCTCTTAAATAGAGATACAAGTAACGTAAACAAAGAGCTTAAACAAGAATAACAACTTAGACCTAGTAATCAGGAAATAAACATAAGACTCGGAACAACTTGAAAAGTAAAACACACGTGCATGCAACACATGCTTATTCATGCAACGGTAACATTAGATCTTCTAGAAGACTTGAATTATATTCCAACAATTATAACAAGGTTTCACCAGATTTACGTAAACATTATGTAAAATGTTGGATATCTTATATGTAGCCTACAATATTAATATATAGATATAACTAATTAGGGAAAAAATATCTTGCATTCAGTTATATAATTCGATTTAATGAATATAGGTGGTTATGATTCACTATGACAATCTTCTGTTTGATTGATTCAACCTATTTCTTGCATAAAACCCATTGATTTTGAACATGAAGCATATCATACTGGTAATATATCTAATGAATCAAGAGGTTTTGGGTTGAATAACTTGATATCTTGAAGATGAACGCTAAGGTTTGTTTGGTATGGGATGATAGAATGGATGAAGAAATAAAATGGATAAATAATTAAAATAAATTATTACAATTGTCCTATTGATCAGCTGGTTACCTAGTAATCTAGTATGAATGAAATGATTTGTTATTTTGTGTTATTTGTTCGGTAGTAAAAGATGAAGGAATAGAATACAAAATTGGTTATGGTGGTGGTGGCTGGTGGTGGCCGGTGGTAGTGGTGGTGGCTGGTGGTGGTGGTGGTATACGGTGGTATGTTACCGGTGGTGGTGTGGTCAGTTGTCGTTGGTGGTGGTGGTGGTGGTAGCTGGTGGTATCTTACCGGTGGTGGTGGTGGATGTGGTGCTGGTGGTGGCCGGTGTTTATTGGTGTGGGTATCCGGTGCTGGTGGTGGCCATGGCTGGTGGTGGTGTCCGATGACGACTGATCTTGGTAGCTCGTAATGATGGCGGTGGTGGCCGGTGGTGATGGTGGTGGCGGCTACGGTGGTGGTGGTAGTGGTGATGGTAGGTATTAGTGGTGGCAGCCAGTGGTGGTTGTTGTGGTGGTGGTTGGTAGTGGTGGTAGTGACTAAGGATGAGAGAACGACTGAAAAAAAAAAGAAATGGGTGAATTGAATGAATTTGAATAATGAGAATGAAATTACTTATATAATGGTTCATTACTTCCTCGAAATTAGTTACAAGTAAAGGATACTTTTCCTTTATTGTATCTTCTCAGTCCTAGGTGTATCGAGGTCTCAATTAGAATTTCGTTTAACTTTAACCAAAGGTATGTTGATTTCTTAACTTTTTGACGTCATGTTAGCTATGTGGGTTCCTCAACAAAGTACATCTTCTTGTTGATACGTATATCCTTGAGTGTATTACCGTGGATTCATCATCTAAACTTTTCTAATATTTAACATATGAAAAATGTCATGTATATCACTTAGTTTTTTAGGTAACTCTAATGAATATGTCACGTTGCCAACTCCAGCAACAATTTCAGATGATCTAAACACATCGCGGTCTTACTTTTCATTCTTTCCAAACCATACTATACTTTTTTATGGAGATATTTTCAACAACACCTTATCTCCAACTTAAAACTTATAATGGTCTAATTCTATGATCAACTATATATCAGTTTTCTTAATCTTGTGCAGTCATCAACTTATCTTTGATCGATATGATTTCGTCACTTGTCTCATGTATGATTTTTATAGCCCACACAACTCACTTCCACCCACTTTTGACCACCACACTAGATTTCTACAATCCTATCATAGAAACTCAAAAGAATCAACCTTTATAATTGTGTGATAACTGTAATTACACAAACCTTTAACTAAAAGTAGGTGGTTATCCTAATTGCATCAAAGTCAATCACAAAAACTCTTAACATATCTTCTAATGTCTAAATGATTTGCTCACTTTGCCATTAATCTATATTTTCCTTATATTTCTATAAGAGACTGCTATACAACTCAAACCCTCGTGCAAAAATGCAAGGTAATAATGCCGACGCAATTTATTATCCAAAATAGGCACAATGTTTTATCGTCGCATATCTATCGCAAGTGTTGGTCGTAGCAAATTTGTGCTAATATGTTCCAGCGTGAGTCAGTCCCCAGATATTATGTCGGAAATCCATTGAAAAATAACCTTCAAAATCAGTCTCAAATTCATCGCACGTTAGCTTTTGGAAAGTGGTCAGTATTCCATTGTAATCCCATCACAAATGTGTATTGCGACGGATTTACTACAAACGCTTATAGTATATCATAATCACATCATCTGATAGGAATCCAGTGGGTGCTTAGTGGCGGGAAAAGAGCTGGCGGGGAAGATTCAATTTTCAGAAGATGGGGGTGGATGTTCCACGAAATTAGGTAATGAAATTGTGGAGAAGTTAAGGAAGTTTTAGTTTAAATAGTATTGTTATGTTTTATTTGTTTTGTCTTGGTTTTTTTATGTTCATCAAAAGTAAGGTTTATATATCTGGTAATCGGAGATCACCCTTCTCGAACAGGGCTCTATTGTACTACTTATTTGAAGTTAATCAAGCTGACTTTCAGGTTCTATCATCATCTCTCACTTATTTCTTTTTTATGAATGATATTATACAAATAAAAGGATTTTAACCGCCTATGCTAGTCGGTAAAGCTTGTTAGGTTAATCAGTTTGTTCACGGGTCACGGGTCACAGATCATATGGGTCAAACGGGTTGCGGCAGTTAATATATTTTAAAAAGGATTATTTTATGGTTTAGATCATATTTAAGTAGTAAAGTAGTGGGGGAAAGTCATGGTCAATGGTTTAAATTATTGACCCATTACACCAAATAGTTATAAACATCTGCATAATAATCTACAGTCATACATATGACTTAGTCAGAGGCTGCTACATGTTGACTCTTGAAATGTCATTACAGAAAATGACACAAGTAGACATAAGATGCCTTGTAAAATAATAATATTTCAAGAGTTTGAGTGAGTAATAAAAATGTCTTTGCTATGAAGCCCACCCACAGCCTACACATCAAAACTTGTGTTTTATCTGATCACATAGTTTAGCACAATATTGACGGGTCCTGTGAGTTTTTTAGTGATATATGGGTTCTAACGGTTATAAAGAAAATATATGGTATTATTTATAAGGAACAAGTGGTACAACGATTAATTAAAACAAGGAACAAGTGGTACAACGATTAATTAAAACAAGGAACAAGTGGTACCACGATTAATTAAAACATGGAACAAGTGGTACAACGATTAATTAAAACATCAATGTACATAATATGTTTTACAAGAAAGAGAAGTGTACATGTTTAAAGAATAAAGTAGAAACAAATGATCATATCTATGGGGGCTAAAATGCATTTATTGTGAATCATCATTTGTGTTATCTAATTGATCGATATTTCGATTCGGTCTAGCACTTTCTACACTGGCAACTCTACTAGATGATCGTCTCATTCGATACCTCCAGTCTTTAACAAATGCTAATAATAATATGGATAACTTTGTGTGTTCTTGATTAAATTTTTTAAATTCTTTGAAACTGCTGATGATATAGATGACAAGAGCAACCGTTGATGTGCCTCCGGTTAACACAAATAGTACCCAAAAGCTGTGAAGGTTAAGCCTTCCAGTTTCATCAGGTGAAGATTCTTCATCCACACACTTCTCGGAAATAAGATGTTTGTCCTCGAGATCTTTGAGGTTCCCCCTTTCTGATATGTCCAATAATGCTTTGTTGGCATGTGAAAGTCGCGGAAAGCCCTTATAAAACGCCTGTATAAATAATACAACATCATGTCAGAATGTTTATAGATGCTTATAATATTAAATTGTTGATTATAGATGTGGCAGTGGCAGTTTAAACCAGTTTACTTAAAATTGGAATGATTTGGGTTGTATATTCTTTTTTCCTCAAACAGGTCAAAGGTCTCCCAAATTGAAATTTAATGAATGCAAATTCACATATCATCTATTCATAACCAAGATTATTGTGTGATAATATTGTTTCTGTAATCATATTTAACACATTAATTATTTATTAACTACGGAAAGTAGGGGGGAAATGGATTAATTTAGAATTTGGAAAACTATATTTTGAACTTGAAAATCAAACTGTATTGGATCGAATTATGAGAAACTAAAAACAAGAGGACTTACAAATCCGAAACCTCCAACTTTGAACGTCTCTCCGGATCTGATAAAACTCTTGCAATACTGAGCTAGAAAGACTTTAGCTGCAGGAACTTCAAGAAAGATGGCGGCAATTTCACCACTATTAAGGGCCTCAGCATATCCATGGGTCGAGTTATAGCTCTTGATCGAAAAATTATCAAACTCAAGAACTTTGTCTAAATATCTGTTTATAAATGATCCATTGCAATACCCCACAGGTTTGTTCATACTTTTAAGCATCTCAACACTTGTGATCAATGGTTCAAGCCTTTGAGCCGTGAGCATACTTGCCAAGCTAGCCGTGTAGCTCTGTGTGATAATTAGCGCCACAAATAACAACATGACCACCGCCATTCGTGACAAATTACTATGCATCTTATCACCTGTGAGAGAAAATGATCACAAGTAAAACGACAAGCAAAGATAGCACTAGAGGTGATAACACATGCGTGTTAGACAAGTAGGGTAAAATGTCAAAATGGGTTCGAACAAATGATTATTAGTATTGGTCGGGTTAAGGTGACGTGTAAACACTTATTAGACTTATTTTAACTAAATTCATGATTTAACCCATTTGAGATAAGATGCCATTTGAATTGACCCGTTCATATGTAAATGGGTCAAAACTGTCAGCTTCGCTGTTAGAATTGTGCAAGGTAGTAAGTTACCACGCAAAGTGAAGAGCATCGAGAATGCAAGCCAAAGGATGATTCCGATTTGGGTCACGATGGAGCCTTGAAGATCTTTATTGTGGTTTCTCTCAATCAACCAAATAACAAACCCATTGTAAACAGTTATTGCTGCTGTTATCCACCACATTTTTGCAGTGAAAGGCTTCAAGAACAACCATGGCTGGTTCGACAATCTTGATCGAACAGGCACAATCATCTCCAAACCTGACTCGGTGTACGGTTGTGTGAAGTCTGCAAACTCGTGTCTTTCCGATATGATCGTTACATCGCCTGCTACAGCATCAAATTCCTGCAGCAAATTAAAATATAAAAAAAACAAATATATGAATCTCTAATGATTTGATTTCACACAAAGTTAGCTTGTGAAGATATCTAACCCCTGAGTGTATTGCTTTTATCAAGTCATCATATGAATGATCAGATGGAATTCGAACATATGGTTGATTCATTTCTCGCATCATTTCATCGAACACATCAACTACGAATCCATCGATCACATCTTCGTTCTTTTCAGGATCAAAATCCACCCTCACGAATTGCGCGAATAGAGAATGTTTAGGAATGCCGACCCTAATCTGATTCTCTGAACTTTCAGCCAGATTCCGACGACGTCTACTAGCATACCATGGTTGCACAGGCCACAGAACTTGTTCAACACTATCCATAGAATGCGCGTAACTAGGTTTTCCATTAAAGTAATCTTCAACTGTCTCTGAAAACCCTGATCCTTCGGTCCAGTACACGCTGTGATATCCCTGTCCATTCACGTTAACGATCTCTACTGTGTTCACCGTAATTGGTTTCCATTCATGGAAGTTATCCGGTGAGGCTGTTTCCATCATTTTCACGACGTTGTATCCTTGCACTGCAAAGACTCCAGGTTCATCCTGCTCTTCTTCCGGGTAATCTAACCTGAACTTTTGCCTGAATCTTTTCCTGAAGTTTTGAAACTCCGGTGTGTTTTCAGGGAAGTAACCTTTGACTCCAACCATACCTTTCAATGAAGAAATCACAGTGGAATTGACAGAATGAAAAAGATCTGTGATTCCATTAGTCGCGATCCATAGATACCCATCTCCGGTCATTTCCATCTTCTTGGCTGTCTGAAACACGCGAACCCCGAGCTCCAAAGATGTATGAACTACAAAGACTTTACGTTGTTGTCTCTTGACTACCTCAAGCTCTTCATCTAATGAACGTGAAGAAGATGAGAGTGGTAAAATATGTGTTAGCACGGAGCCCGTTTGATGAAATGCCTGAGAGAGATGAGAAACAATTGATGCTGATGAGGAGGCTTCGTATATGAGTGTAACTTGACGGATACCCATCGACTGTAAAATGGCAGCCACTGCATGCATCTGTGTGGATTGTGTGGGAACTGCTTGAACGAAAAATGGCCATTGATCGGTTGCTTGTAGTGGAGTCGTGCTGGCTAAGGAAAGAAAGGGGATATCGCGATCAGATTTGTTCTCACTGGTAACCTCGGCTATTGTAGACGCTTCTTCCCATGTGTGACCTCCCAAAACAACTCTCACTTTGTGCTCGTCGATAAGTTCTTTCGCTGCAGGTTCACGTCATAAAAAAAGTTAGCGTATGGTTACAAACTTCGATCTATCTACCAACGGAGTCGGAGTTTCTCCGGAAGCAGTCTCTTTATTGAGTATGTATGACTTTTGTTTTATTCCAAAAAAGTGGAAACATGAAAATTTTTTACCTGCAATAGCTGCATGGACAGGCTTGTTACGCGAGTTTTTGAGATATAAAACCAAAGGATGATCGGTTTTGCTGTTGAAATCTTGAACCGCTAACTCGATCGCCACTTTGGCCTCTTTTCCGGGCCTAGACGTTTGGTCAAGAATGGCACCTACGCCCGTTTCATATTCGTGTTTTGGCGCAGTAGTCGGGCTTGCGGTTGCTTGCAGAAGATAACATGGTAATGAGAAAGCAACGAAAGAAAGAATAACGTAACTATAAAATGATGCATCTTTGTGAGATTCAACTTTAATCTTTTAGTGGATTCCTATGTATCTCAGAAGCAAATTAAATGCATATTCCATTTGTTCATATGTATGATGATATTAATTTATAATGATGTTTTTGTAGCTAAAAGTCCATACATATCTGATATCACACGAATGGTTGAAAAGTAATGCACAAGAAATTCCCTACAGTTGTGATTGGGTCAAAGTGATACTCGTAAGCATGATCTCACCTTATTATTGGCTGTTAGATAATGACTTCAAATTAATATAAACGATGAAGAATATATGTTATAAACTTATAATAAATATGAGGAATAAAAGTATGGTATTCACGAGGGCACGTCAATATTAATAATTCAAAACGTGATCAAGCTGCACCCTGATTTTAAATTTTCAAATGTCAACTTATAACAGGATCAGACTAGTCAAACTATATGGTTTTATATATCATTGTAACTACCAAGTAAGTACCGAGAGACATTTGGTCTAATGATATCTGGGTGTGTTATGTGTAATAATGTTTCCTCACTTGGACGTCTTAGATGAATAAATCTTGCGGTGGGCATGTATGTTAAGTGAATTTAAGAGTTATTTATGAGTTATTTAAAAAAGTAAAACCGAGTGATTATTTGTCCATGGTCTTGTAGTCTAGTGGAACTGGTGATGCTCTGTACAAGAAATTATATGAATTTAAATTCTTACAAGTGTAAGGTAACGTGGTGTTAGTAGTAAAAAAAAAAACACGTGACAAAAAAAACCTAGTAACTGATTTTGGTACTATTAACAGGTTAATTGGTTTAGGGCACAATGAATTTAGGGGTGGCAATCATCTTGGGCTCGGGTTTAACTTAGACACGTTTAGATCATGTAACTCTAACACAACGCTTGTAACTCATTTATTTAAGTGAGTCAAACGGGTTGATGGGTTTTTAACAGGGTGGTAGGTATATATGTTATAAATGGTTTGTAATAGATCTAGTTAAACAATGTAACCATGTCAACCAAACATAACCCATTTGATTAAGCTTGTTAAATATATCAATATATCATTCCTATAACAACCCTAAACTAAACTAGTCAAATATATCATTATATCATTCCTATATATACCAACCTCTAACAAGATCATTTTAGTGTTGCAAATATTTGAGTCTTGTCAAGAATTACTAGCCCTAACTTAAATATGTAAAAACTAAGCTGGTCAAATATATCATTATATATGTTACTAGTTTTAGTAAACCTGTGTATTACACGGGTTGAATAAATAAAATATTAATATAATAATATTTACTAATTATAAAATAATATTCTAAGATATGATATGACTGAAATTACGTATGAGAAATGACTACAACTAATAAAACAGTGATATCAACTTTTTAAAATTTTATTTTTAGTTTTTTTCTCCAAAAAACAAATAAACATTTTGTTCTAAAACAAACCGTATAAAAATATCATTTTTAAAAATTTTCTTTTTATATCTCCCAAATTCATTTTTTTTTGTTTTAAAAAATTGAATTTTTAAAAATACCATTTTTTAAAATATTTTGTATTTTAAAAAAATATGCTTTAGAAAATTTTATTATTTTATATTAAAATTATTTATTTAGAAATAACATTAATAAATAGATCTTTTTTTTAATTTATTAAATGTAAAAAAATGTTAAAAAATATTATTAGTAATTAAAGTAATTATTTAAGATGAGAGAGAGACGGGAAAATTTTGGGGAGGATGATTGTAGTGCTGACACTTGGCACTTCAAGTTACTCTTTTATTAGAGTAGTAAGATTCCTATAACAATCTCAAACATGATCATTTTAGTGTTGCACTTTGAATCTTGTCAAGATTTTGTAGCCCTAACTTAAATCGCTAAAAGCTTGGTTTGAGAAGTTCACGAACCAAACCAATCAGATTTAGATTTCGTTAAACAAACGAAAAGGGCCAAAACTGGTTTAGCTCAGCAGGTTTAACCACATGTACCGCTAAATTAACCGCGTAAATTAAGAAGGATGTAATCTTGTGGGCCCAACATCATCCAGAAATTTAGTTATTTG
The DNA here is from genome assembly GCA_024085815.1 of Flaveria linearis. Taxonomy (NCBI): domain Eukaryota; kingdom Viridiplantae; phylum Streptophyta; class Magnoliopsida; order Asterales; family Asteraceae; genus Flaveria; species Flaveria linearis. The sequence goes on from CM044010.1 coordinate 13,339,114, forward strand.
AAGCCAAAAAGCTCAGATTGGTAGTTCTATATTGGATATTGGGATTTTGCTAGGAAGTTTAATGGAGTTATTAGCCAAGTTGTCGTTCAAGTCTTCTAGATTAGATAATATTGACAATGTGTCATGAATTTGTCGGCATCGTTGACAATCATTTTTGGTATGCAAATATGCAAATATGCAAATATGCAAATATGCAAATATGCAAATATGCAAATATGCAAATATGCAAATATGCAATTGCAAACCAGCCCCTTGGTCACCATAGTTTAGTCACCTACTAAAATTCAATGTTTTTAGCATCAGATTGGTCATCTTAATAATTTAATGATTGGACCGGTCATTCGGTCAAACATGATTTAAAATTTGAATAATTGGTTTTTGGTATAATTTTATAGGATGATAGTTAGAGCTTTGGATATTTTAGACATCAGATTTAAAACCTGACTCAAAGGGGTTTTCCCACGGTGGTGGATTTCCTTTTTGATGGTGCTTTTGGGTGAGTCAAGCCTGGAGCGTCAAAATCAGTATAGACGGTTGAAATTCCGTCTCAGGAAGACTCACTCGAGTATTGGGGTTAGTTCCAAACGCCATTCAAATTACAACATGTATAAAAAAATAATATTAATATTATTTTATTTATTTAGTTTAAAAACAAAATATGAAAATACTTAAAAAAGGATTTATACTTTTAAACAACACAAAAAATTAATAACTTAAATCTGTATAATATGAATTACTTAATTAACCAGAAAATAAGATATTAAAAGAAAAAAATTAAAGAATTTTAATATCCGGTCCGATCACGCAGTCCAGTTCACCGTTCGACCGGCAACCGGCAAACATAAGTGTTCAATTGAAACAATCCAAATACACACAACTGTACTGGTTTTATGATTGATCCGATCTGTCAGTCCAGTCCGGTTCTAAAAGTACCGCTCTGATTACAATAGGTTGTCAGCTAGCATGGCATATATAATGTTTACTAATTTGTCGGCAAGCCCAATCCGAATAAAGCCCAATATTTATGGGTAAAGTCGGGGCTTGTGCATATGGATATATAGCCTCACGGCCCTCACATTTTAACAATCCTCTAATCTATTATGTTTTGATCCAATGACCATAACTACACCATTTAAATTTGTGATCTTGTACCAAATTACTCCCTAAAAGCCGTAATTATACTATTAAAACGAGCATATATCTTTCATGACATATTAAAACAAGCATATATCATTCATGTCTTTCATCTAGGGCTGCAAACAAACTAAACGTTCAGCGAACAGTTCGTGAATCGTTCGATGGGAAGTTGTTTATGTTCGTTTGTTTAGTAAATGAACGAACATGAACAAGAAAATTTTATTCGTTTAGTTAAACGAATGAACATGAACACAAGTCACGTTCGTTCATTTATGTTCGTGAACGTTCGATAATATGTTCGTTAATATCCGTTCGTGAACGTTTGATAATATGTTTGTTTATGTTCGTTAACGTGTTCGTTTATATTCTTAATTTTTGTGTCGGTTATTTTTATGACTATTATATCAAGTATTTTTTGATATTTATGTTAAGGACTTATTTATTTTTGATCTACTTTGTGTAATGTTTGTAATAAAAATGTAAATTTTATTCTAAGATAAATCTATAATCATTTGTATCTGTTTGTGTGTATGAGCTTCTTTGTGTTCGTCTTATTCATGAACACTTGTTTGTGTTCGTTTGCTTCTGTTTGTATTTATTTGTGTTTGTTAAGTGTTCGTTAACAGTTCATGAACATGTTCATCTTCCTACTCTAATAAAAAGGTATCTGGAATGACACGTGTCAACACCACAATCATTCTCACCAAAATTTTTCCGCCTCTCTCTCTTATTAAATAATTACCTTAATTACTAATAATACTATTTAACACTTTTTTAGATTTAATAAATTAATAAAGAGATCTATTTATTAATATTATTTCTAAATAAACAATTTTTTTATAAAATAATAAATTTATTTAAAGCATAAGACTTTTTTAAAAAATACAAAATATTTAAAATTGGTATTTTTAAAAAGTTATTTTTTTAAAACCAAAAATAATTAAATTTAAGGGTTATAATAAGAAAATTTTTAAAAATGACATTTTTATATGATTTGTTTTAGAACAAAACGTTTATTTTTTTTGAAGAAAAAATAAAGTTTTAAAAAGTTGATATCACTATTTTATAACTTATAGTCATTTATAATACATAATTTTAATGATATTATATCTTAAAATATTATTTTATAATTAATAAATTTTGTTATATTAATTTTTTATTTATTCAACCCGTGTAACACACGGGTTACTATAGCTAGTTTTCTTAATGAACAACACGAACAAGAATTCTCGTTCGATAAGTGTTAGTGAACAATTTATAAACAAGTTTATTTTTTAACGAACGAACAACGTGTTCGTTCCCTTCATTTGTAGTCCTGCTTGATATTCAATACGAACACAAAACCCTTTTTTTCCTACCTAAGCCGCCGTTTAGAATTAGGATATTATAAAATTCATTGTTTGTGATTATTTATGAATATATTTTCAACATTACAATTTTATAATTACCCGTTCAAAAATAATGTGGAGGCTATAACCCAACATGTGATTAAACTGACACCATGTGGTATTCTTTAATGCATTTAGGTTATATCAAAATGTGTCAACCACTCAACAATATGCAAACCATTTTTTTAGGGTTTTGTTAAATGGACACTCTATTATTTTAAATCAACACCTTAAAATTTCTATACGGGTCGTATAGCCCCATATGCGTCGTATAGGGGGTCGTATAGCCCTATACGGGCGTATAACCCCCTGACAGCCCCCTGAATTTTTCCTCGTAGTCAGTGTCGAAATTAGTTATACGCGTCGTATAGCCCTATATGTATCGTATAGGGGGTCGTATAGGGCTATAGTCTGACACCCCCCTGAATTTTCCTCGTTTTCAGTGCATTCGACCCTATACGTCGCGTATGGACCCATACGCGACGTATAGGGGTGTTGATTTATCTGGGTGGGTGTCTAGATATTAGGACATTTTTTTATTTATTTTCTTCTTTCATTTTCATAACTGGCAACTATATTATACCACTTGACTTTTAGATTAAGACTAACCGACTAATTCAATATATTCTACTCTCATGCACAGGAGTCTATAATGCAACTTCACGTAACAATTATTTATAGAGTAAATCTCGGTTTTTGGTCCCTGTGTTTTTCAAATTGACTCCACTTGAGTACCAACGTTTATTTTGTCTCCCTTTGAGTACCAAGATTGAAAAGTTCTCTGTTTCAGTCCAATTTTACAACGCCGTTTGAATGTGCCGTTAAATAGGAGGCACGCGCGCTGCACATGAGGGTATTTCGGTCATTTCATGTGTAAACGGTCTCTTTTGTTGTGTTTGTTGCACTCGTATATATACACTCATATCTCCGTCTCTATCTCTCTCTCTTTCTCTCTGTGTGTTTCTTGCAGTTGATGAAAATGGTGATATGTTCATGTGGATCTCCAACAAGAATCATCACGTCTTGGACCTCACCAAACCCGGGACGTCGCTTTCATTGTTGTGCTAACACGGTAAGACCTAAATTGTTAGGTTTCAAGATTATTGTATGTTTGTGAGTTGTGTTGACCCTCCTGTATGTGCAGGTTACGAGTTGTGGGTTTGTGAGTTGGGTTGACCCTCCTCTGTGTGCAAAGGCCACTCGAATTATATCCGGATTGTTGAAATCCAATAACAAATTACAAGCTGATTGTAAGAGCTTAGCATTTCAAGTGAAGAAACTCAAATTTGTATTAGGTTTAAGTTGGTTGTTCTTTGTTATGTATTTGGTGTTTAAATGATGTAATAGAACTTGCAATGGTAGGGCTTTGGTTTATGTATTTGGTGTTCAAATTATGTAAAAGAACCCTGTAATGGCAGTGGATTTTGCTTGCAATGCTAGTGGGTTTTGGTTTATGTATTTGGTGTTCAAATGATGTAATAGACCCCTGTAATGGCAGTGGATTTTGCTTGCAATGCTAGTGGGTTTTGGTAATTGCATTTGGTGTTCAAAATATGTAAAAGAACCCTGTAATGGCAGTGCATTTTGGTTGCAATGGCAGTGGTTTTGGTAATTGCATTTGGTGTTCAAAATATGTAAAAGAACCCTGTAATGGCAGTGCATTTTGGTTGCAATGGCAGTGGGTTTTGGTAATTGCATTTGGTGTTCAAAATATGTAAAAGAACCCTGTAATGGCAGTGCATTTTGCTTGCAATGGCAGTGGGTTTTGGTAATTGCATTTGGTGTTCAAAATATGTAAAAGAACCCTGTAATGGCAGTGCATTTTGCTTGCAATGGCAGTGGGTTTTGGTAATTGCATTTGGTGTTCAAAATATGTAAAAGAACCCTGTAATGGTACACTACAGATGAAGTCAAATAGAACATGCCATAACCATAATGTTAACAAAATACATCATTGTTTAACAAACATAAGACAGTACAAAATACATCATTGTTCAACAAAAACTGATAAAACAACAACTAAACATCTTGTGTTGCTTGTGGAGCTTGTTGTGACCCCCCTTGACCAGTGCAGGATCTTTTGTTATGGCCATTCTTGTTACACTTTGAACATGTAGTAGAATATCCCTTCTTAACAATCTTGCCCCTATCATTGATTTCACTCAATTCCTCTGCACTTTTCTTCCTTTTTTTTCTTGGCCTACCCACCTGAGTATGATGTTTTGGGGCTGTTAGAATTGTTGGGCATGCTGATGAAGTCCACAAGTCTCTCCCATTGATTGGGTCAATGGTGTATTGGTAAACATCTTTCCAAGTTTGAAGCCAATAAACTCTAGAAACCCATGACTCTGGAATTGTAGCCTCCTCATCCCCCTTTGAAAGATCCCATATGGCTGCCACTGCATGCTTACAAGGCATACCAGTGAGCTCCCATTTCCTACATGAACAAGTTTTCTTCCCCAAGTCAACCATCACTTGATCTAACCAAGGCCCACTAACCTGATATTTGTTTACTCCAGCCATGATGACATTGTACTCTGCAGCCTCAGATTTTATTGAATTAAAGATCTTAGTTGCATATGGTGTTAAAGGTCCTTCACACTTGGCAATCAACTTGTGGACTCCAACAATCCTTTTCATCATGTACTCCCTTATGTATTCTAAGCAACTAATTATAGGCCTATCTCTACTTCCTACCAATTGTCTGTTAAAGACCTCACAAACATTATTAAGCAGTATATCACACACTGCTCTTCCTGTAGTTATTACACCATAAAGAACAAGTTAGTTATTATAAAATAGCACTAATTATTTAGTTTTAACCAAATAAGAACATATATTACCACTAAAATAAGCTCTGCTCCAGTGTTGTGGGGGGATTTCTTTTAACCAATCATGCAAAGAACCATCTTGTTTTCTTACTGCTGCCATTGCCTTTTCAAATTGAGGGACTGTTGTTGCACTTGCACACTTCCACAATAGATCCTTGTACATATGCCCTCTCCATTTAGATTTCATATTCTCATGTATGTATCTCAAGCAATACCTGTGCTCAGCAGCTGGGAGAACTTTCTTCAATGCAGGTATTAATCCCTATAACAGTTTTTATTTAAAACATTAATGAAAGTAATGATTGATAAGTACAGTGAACTTAAAAGGATAAGTACCTTTTGCCTATCAGTGATGAAAGTGAAATTTGAATTAACAGATAGATCTAGATCATTAGCAAGTAGTTCCAAGAACCAAGTCCATGAGTTGGTGGTTTCAGACTCTACTATTGCATATGCAACAGGGTAGATGCCATTATTGGAATCAACCCCAACAGCATTCAAGATTTGACCTGGATATGGACCCTTCATAAAGCATCCATCTAAACCCAGTAGATCCCTTCCACATGCCTTAAAACCAGATTTCATAGCACCAAGACATATGTAGATTCTTCTAAATTGTCGACTTTCACTTGCTGGATTGCACTCCCTTTCAACATCAATTTTTATAGTTGTCCCAGGATTTGATCTCAACAATTCATCACAATAATCCCTCAACAATTCATATTGTGCCTTGTAATCACCATGTACCTTATGAAGGGCCATCATTTTTGCCTTAAAGATTTTCTGAATTGAAATCTTTACCTGGTTTTTCTTTTGTAGCAGATCTTGTAGGGCCTTTAAAGGTATAGTAGGGTTAGAATCAATTACTTGCTCCACTTCTCTTGCAACAGAGCTAACAGTATACATCCGTATCTCTCTTGTCTGTAAACACTCATGTTGCTCAATGAAAGTCTTCACACACCACACATCTTCTTTATTGGTTCTAGATATATGCAAAGTCCAAGGGCAAGTGGGCTTTGGATTCTTTTTCCTTGCTTTTTTATTTAATGCAGTTGAACCACCAGCTTTTGAAGATTCCTCACACTGCTGGGACCCACCATCTTTTAGAACATCTCTATTTTGCCCCTCATTGCAAACAAAACTTGGATTATGCCCTTCACAAACAACCCTAAATCTACGGTTGTCATTTTTCACAATACGAAGTTGCCTTCTAGTCTCAATAGCATTTTTCTTAACTGCCAACTTGATTTGTTCTTTGTCACCTATAGTTTGACCAACATAAAAAGGGGTGATGCAACTGCTTTCCAGTTTTTTTTTTCCTTTCTCAACTGTTTTAATCTTTTGTTAAATGGAGTATCCTCATCTTCACTTAACTGTCAAAGTCATCCAGATCTATTTGTGCAGTCTCCTCATCAACATCATTATCTATTTCCATCTCATCTTCTACATCCATATCAACAGCTGCTCTAAATTCATTCATGTCCACCTCCACATCCTCTACCATGTTATCTTCATCAACAATAAAATCAGAATCCCCATCTGCACTACTATCCATTTCAGCCATGTTAACTTCACCCTCAGCCATGTTATCCCTTTCATCTTCATCATTAACTTCACCCTCAGCCATGTTATCCCTTTCCCAGTCATTGTTATCCCTCTCAAAGTCATTATTATCCCTTTCAAAGTCATACTCATTCATAAACTGGGCTATAAATGTATTATCATCCATGACATTCACATGACCTTCAAAACAGCCTCACTAACATTCTCTCCTACAGTCTCACTAACATTCACATCACCTTCACCAACAGTCTCACTAACATTCACATCACCTTCACCAACAGTCTCACTAACATTCACATCACCTTCACCAACAGCCTCACTAACATTCTCCACTTGACCTTCACCAACAGCCTTACTAACATTCTCTACTTGACCTTCACCAACAGCCTCACTAACATTCTCCACTTGACCTTCACCAACAGCCTTACTAACATTCTCTACTTGACCTTCACCAACAGCCTCACTAACATTCTCTACTTGACCTTCACCAACAGTCTCACTAACATCTTCATCACTAGACCATGGGTTATCATTATGCCACTCAAGTGCTAATTGTCGTTTACAATTATAAGGCCCAACATCAACAATCTCCTCAATCACTACTTTAGAACCACTGTCAGGTTATTGAAAGTATGTGTTTAGCTTAGTTTTACCATGCTCTGTATAAATCTCTATCAACTTAAGAACAGATACATATTGCAACATGTTTAGTACATCCTTATCATTTCCAAGAGCTCGTAGACCGAAATCTAAATCTTGCCTTGGAATCTTGAAGTGATAGTAAATTACCTCATCTTCAGGATAGCCTAAAGCTTTGATAATTGCATCAATCACATGGGCAGAGAACACATCTTGATCAACTAGGTCCACAAAATTTGCCTTGCCATGCACGTATCTTCTAAGTGGGAAGCCCACAAACTCTCCACCGTGATTGATTTTTAAAGAAAACAAGTTTGGTTCTTGACCTGCATTAACAATGCAAATCAGACATTGCAAAACAGAATTCAAAATTCGTTGGCAAAGATTGAATGCACTTACCGTATATTTCTAGAGTATCATACTCTACTTCAGTGACAGCACGCAAATACCACATGACGAATTGACGAGGAGTGAAATCAGAGAAGTGAGAAACGTGGGGGATGAGTTTAAGAGATTTGACCTAGTTTCAATTTGATCATATGCGAACACAGAGACCAATTACACATGAAATGACCGAAATACCCTCATGTGCAGCGCGCGTGCCTCCTATTTAACGGCACATTCAAACGGCGTTGTAAAATTGGACTGAAACAGAGAACTTTTTCAATCTTTGGTACTCAAAGGGAGACAAAATAAACGTTGGTACTCAAGTGGAGTCAATTTGAAAAACACAGAGACCAAAACCGAGATTTACTCTTATTTATATTTCTCACACGGATATATTTTTATAGACTTATTTTCTTTTAGAAAAAAAAAACAAATAAAAAAACAACACTCTACGTCATTATATACAATTCGAATTGATAAACTCATACTTGGACGTACTAGACAAAACAAATGTGCTAAAAAATGACCAAACTTAAAACTAGAATAAGAAACTGTTTGTTTCAGTCTGTTAATGTTCCAGATGTCTGAATGATTCAGCACTTAATGGTTCAGACTGTTTGTTTCGTTAACAAATGTCTGAATTGTTCAGACATTTGTCTCTAAATGGTTAAGCATTATACTAATTCTGAATGATTAAGTCATTTTATCTGAATTAGTCAGACATTTGCATTTGAATAGTTAAAAGATATATTAGTTCTTAATGATTCATACATCTTAATTGTTCAGAACTCATATTGGTTCAACACTTAATCATTCAGAAATTATCAAGTTGCTCTTAAATTATGTTCCATTTAAAGCCACTAGCCCATAAGTGGTTTAACCAAACCCTAGGGTCCCAATTTCATCATCAGTTCCGAATTCGAACATCAATAATTTTGTTATTTTGTGTTTGATCGTAAAAACGCGTAAATCATTAACATGGCGGTTTAGAATAAACATCCTAGAGATTTTTTGTGAGTGAAGAAAGGAAAACACGTTAGTTGCTCACGTTATTGTTTGCATAATTTTCATCTAGACTGCGGTTTCTTGAACGCTTCATCATAATGGGGCCATTATGAATAAATCAAAGAAGATTAGAACGATAATTACTAATTAGACCGTTGATATTAATCATGTACCAGACACGTGGCATTAAGCTGACATATCAAATCTTGCCACGTGTGAGCAGAACTTGAATTATGTATTCAATCAAGTGGCAGGTGGCTCATTCAAAAGATTAGGGGTTTAATCAGTTTCGGTACAGCGTTACCTACTTTGAATTCAGTTTTCGGTTCGGTTTTAGCAACTTTGAAGTTGGTGCGGTTTAGGTTTAGGTTTCGGTTTCCGCGGAGACAATATTCAAACCGAGGAAACTAAAACCCGAACCAATAGAAATCCCTACAAAAGATGACAGAGATGGTTGACTCTGAAAATTCTAAACTACCAAGTCTTGGTCTTCAAGACTTTCTAGGATCTTTCTCTAGCTAATCAACTTTGTGTATATAAGCCAACTCTTTCAAGCAGAGTTGATATCACACAAAAGTTAGAAGATTCACCAACCACCATCAAAGATGGCTAACTTTGCAAAAACCATATATTATGCTTCATTCATTATGTTCATGTTAGCTATGTCAGCTACGGGTCGCTTTCTACGATCTGGGTTCATCTCAGACGGGACCAATGATCCCCCTGAAGGGAGTGTGTCATCTTTCTTGTATCTCAAAGGTATCGATGTTCCTGAACAACGTTGTGAGCAAATGTATGGTTTTTTGCCATGTTCAGAAACTCTTTTAGGCCATTTCTTCCTGATTCTCGTGTACGAGTACTTACTGTTTCATGGAGAATCGTATGTGGCTTCTGGAGGCGAACGGATATTCCAGATTCTTGGTCCTGGGATCTTCGGTGCGAGTGCTTTCCAAGTCCTTGGTTTCCTTCCTGAGTCGATGATACTTCTTGGTATGTCCACAAAAGCATCGTCGGTTTCTTTTATGGAACCCATGAACTAAAAATGCTAAATGTGTCTCCTTTTTTGTTGTCTACTTGCAGTATCTGGACTTTCAAACACTAAAGATGTGGCTCAAGAGTATGTTCTAACTGGAGTTGGATTGCTAGCCGGGTCAGCGATACTTCTTCTAACCGTAATATGGGGAACTTGTGTCATCATTGGAAGTCGGAAATTTTCATCAGAATCTGGTTCAAGCCCTTCATTGATTCCTACCCAAAATCAATACCAAAGATTATTATCATTTTTTACGGGTCAGCCCAATTCCTCGATCCCTCAGTTAATATAATTTTTTTCTAATTAACAGGTTGGCTGGTTGACATGTTTAATTAAGCGGGTTAAACTAAACAGGTCAACCCAAAGACAGCCCGTGTAACTAAACAGGTTAACAGGTCAATCCAAAGACAACCTGCTTAGTAAACGTGTTTTTTTGGGTCGAGTCAGAAATTGCCACCCGAACGTGACATAATGGTTCTCACTACAAGGTTCTGTGTTTTCCTTATTTGCAGGTTTTGGTGTAACGACAAATGAAGAGACGAGCAATGCAGCCAAAATTATGGTTATTTCGGTTATACCATTCGCATTCCTCCTAATACCAGAGATAATTTTTGGTGCGTCTCAGGGTTACATCTTCATGATCCCTCTGTTTGTTTCGTTTATGTTCTTGATCACATACTTCATATACCAGGTATATACTATATTAAAAGAATTTAAGACAGAATTAGCATTATTTCATTTGTGTAACATACATTTACTTAATCTTTCATCATCTTCCCGTGTAGGTGTTTGAGCCTTCGATCCAGAAAAGAAGATTATCATACCTGACACACGAGCATTTAGTTGTGGACATAATAAAACATTTGCAAGAGCATGCTGCAGAAAAAGTACTCACTGAGGATGGTTCAGCAAACCTACCTGCTATAAGACGGTTTGTTTCTTGTTCTTTTTCGTATTTATGTTCTGTTTACAGTTTCTTTCTTCTTTTTGCAATTTGTTTGATGTTGGATAAAAAGAATATTGTTTTGCAGCCTATTTTCAAAGATTGATCAAGACAGCGATGGCAACATATCGTTTCCTGAACTAAAAGAACTTCTTCAAGATATCAAGTTCAGGCAATCACCTTGGAACAAGGAGAAAACAACGGAAGATATAATGAAAGAATTAGATAAAGATGGTGACAATAAAGTAACCAAGGAAGAGTTCGTTGAAAGGTTCAAAAAATGGCTCGATGAGACTAAAATTGCAGTGGATAACCGAAAATACCGATCAATTAGATCGTGGAAGGACTTATATCAGGTACTTGAACTAAAAATTTTGCATCATCAAATATATTATCAGTAAATTCCAAAATTTCTCACATATATATTTATTATTAGATCATCCATCCATGGGTTGAGACCAAAAAGAAAGAAGAAGAGATGATGAAGATCTGGGTATCTGAAATTATAAGACACGTCGAAAGCTTTCAATGGGGAAACTTTTACAATGAAGATGGAACAACAAATATATCTGCAATAAAAAGGTGAGAAACAAGTTTTGGAGTTCAGGTGATGTTTAACATTGTGTTTTGAAAGTGATTATCTGATTATTATCTGGGTATAGTGAATTTGATTCTGATTATTTGGGGGTCATTACATGTAAATCTTTTAATAGTTGATGAGTTGATCTTGATTTAGATAATTTTGTATCAGACATATAAACTAGTAAAGTGCGGTACGATCAGCGCATCTAACTGATTTTGTGGGCAATTTCAGGCTGTTTGAAAGAATTGATCTTGACAAAGACAAATTTGTATCACAATCAGAATTGAGGAGGTTGATCATGGAACTAAACTCTGAGAAAATAGCAGAGGATGTAGATAAAGCAACAGCTAAAATAATGGAAGATCTTGACAAAAGTGGAGACCAGAAAATTGACGAACAAGAGTTTGTACATGGATTTAAAGAGTGGCTAAACGCATCTAATTACGAACTAATCCCCAACTCACCTGGGCATACAACCGATGCTTCCCTAGTAAGTAAATTCACACCTTTAACAGGATTTTAGATATAAGTTTGTGAAGTTATAGAGTCGACTGACAGAGACAAAAATGTATGCAGAAACCATGGGAAAGATGGATGGATGATAGAGTAGACAGATCTAGTTGGGCCTGGACAAAAGCTATAATGTTGCTGGTGCTTGGAATAGCGATGTTAGCACTTTTGGCTGAACCTCTGATACACAGTGTTCAGAACGTCTCGAGTGCTGCAAATATGCCCTCGTTTTTCATATCATTTATCCTAGTTCCATTGGTCACTAATGCTAGAGCAGCAATTTTAGCCATTAAAATGGCAAGTAAAAGAAATGAACAAACTACTTCTTTGACCTTCTCCGAGGTTTGTCCCTTGCCTAGTTACCTCTCTTTGTGATATGCTTCGATGATTGTCATGATCTAACAAATAATTGATATCTATATATGATTCCAAAAACTAGACCTAAGAATAATGATGTTAGTTTTTCGATAAAGCAAATTAAGGAAATCTTATGGATATGAATATACTTTGCCCCGGTCATTGATGGGCCTTTGAGCTTAGCCTGTTAAAGAAAAGACATAACTCAAAATTAACCCTTTTTAGCAAGTGGCTTGAAATCATCACCTTTCATATAATTATTTTGGTGATACATTTCGGGATGTTTTGCTTTGATGACAGATTTGAGTGTACATATTTTGTTTGTTGATGGTATGCAGTTATATGATGGAGTTTTCATGAACAATGTTCTTGGATTTTCTGTTCTTTTGGCGGTCATATATTTTCGAGGCCTGGCATGGGAATTCTCTGCTGAAATTTTGGTGGTAGTGATAGTTAGTATCATCATGGGAGCGGCAGCCAACTTTAGATCAAAGTTCCCTATTTGGACATCATTCATTGCATACTTGCTCTACCCGTTATCTCTGATCTTCGTTTATCTTTTTAATAGATTCTAACATACAGGATTATTGTATTTATACACAATATCCACAAGAAATTTAATGTATTTGATGTTTTCTAAATAAGTACAATTTACTTGCTATTAGAATGGAACATGAGTTGTAGTTATTAGTGAATATATTATGAATGTAACATCTGGGTTTTTGTGATGCTTTTATAAGTAGAAATCTATTACTGATAGTATTGGACTATCAACCTCGTTGATTTATAATTTGGTTAATATGGTACACATTCTTGTACTACTCGGTATACTTTACTAATAATAAATCTAATTTAAGATATATCAGTATATGAATACTAAATGTTTTGAAGTTGTTTAATAAATTCAAGATGCTAAAGTATTGTCGTATAACTATTCGTATATTATTCATCATAATAATTACTATATAAATATATTAAAAAACATAGTAAACATTAATTTATAGGTACTGCTAAATTTTAATGTGTTAAGTTGTTTCGTAAACGAAATATATATGCCACAATTCATAAAATGGGTTCGGTCCAAATTTCTCTTTGATACATTGGACCAGTTTTCGCTCATTTTTTATTAGACCCAAATGGACCCATTTCACAGCAGAAGCTAACTTTTCTTGATCTAGTGGACAAAGTAAAACAGAATGACATGGAGAAAGAGTAAGATCCTTACCACCATGTCATTAATGATGACCACGTGGCACCCATGGGTATTCTTCTATGATCTATCCCTTTCAATCCCCATTGTCTAGAATAGCAATTACAACCTGTAGAACCATAGAGAGGAAATACATTATTGTCCTCAAAGGGGCAGTTTCTATAATAACAGTGAAACTACATAGTCTTCTTACCATTATCTAAGCTAATTCGCGTAAATACCCTTAGTCGTAAAGACGCAAACACAACAAGCTTTGACGGTTTAAATGCATAACTCTGTATTATGTGCTGATTAAACCTTCTCCCAACAGTATCCAACTAAATCCCCTCATACTCTTCTTGTTCCCTAACAAACTGTGTAAAATAAATCCTAAGGAATTGTCTTCTAAATCTTGCAAGATAGTTACATTATCTTGATACCAAAGCCTTTGTAGCCCAATAATAGCTGGTGTGTACATAGTGGTGTCCCTCTCAATGAGACTGATGGTTCGAGTTTCGTGGTGGACAATATCTATATTTAGAAGTAAGATTAGATATGTGTGTGTTTCGCACTCTAAATAAAAGTTATAGCCATTAGCACATGACTACATCAGATAAAAATAATCTGACATGAGATGTATTCGTCACACATAAGTACATAACTGCCATTCATTGTAGATCTGTAACTAAATAGCATAAGTAAAGATCAATACGAAGAATCAGTTGCAGCTCAAACAACATTGATCGTAAATACAGTGATTGAGTTACCATTGGTGAAAATGGCGATCGTTTAGGGATGAACTTTGAATTATTGGCAGCAAATTGAATGAACAGCAGTGAATAGAGCTCCATCTGGAACGCTAAACCTAGAAAACACATTGCAATCTGATAAGCGATTAGATGGTTCTATGTGAATTGATCACGAATCGAACCCTGATGGAAGACGATGATCGAAGATGTTTTCAGTACCGGACGTGTTGCCGGTTCGATGGTCCGACCTCTTGTACCGAATTTAAGAACAAATAAAGTTATAATTATATATGGTATACTAGTTTTAGTAAACCTGTGTATTACACGGGTTGAATAAATAAAATATTAGAATAATAAAATTTATTAATTATAAAATAATATTATAAGATATGATATGACTGAAATTACATATGAGAAATGACTATTACTAATAAAACAGTGTTATCAATCTTTTAAAATTTAGTTTTTAATTTTTTTTCAAAAAAGAATAAACATTTTGTTCTAAAACAAACCGTATAAAAATGTTATTTTCAAAAATTTTCTTATTATATCTGCCAAAATAATTATTTTTGGTTTTGAAAAATTGAATTTTTAAAAATACCACTTTTAAAATATTTCATTTTTTTGAAAAAGTTTTATGCTTTAGAAAATTTTATTATTTTATATTAAAATTATTTATTTAGAAATAACTTTAATAAGTA